>QXEO01000647.1:5044674-5503225 GCA_007115705.1 Dactylis glomerata
AGGCCGTCGCCGACTTCGCCACGCTCGTGCAGAGCCTCAAGTCCAACCTCAGCGCGCACGCCGCCCCCGTCATCGTCTTTGGCGGCTCCTACGGCGGCAGTAAGTACTGATCGATCACCTTTCAGTCATTGACCCTGCAACATGCAACGGAGATCCTAAACCCGCAAGGATCGATGATTAAGTTTGTTACTTAACCGTATTTTTTGTAGAGATTCTTTCTAATAGTTAGTTAAGTGTTCTTGGGGGAGTTAAAGATCCATCTTTCTGTTCGCCAATTAATTTATTTCAACCGACTTTAGGATAGAAAACTGAGCCATTTACAGTGTTATAATCGTTGTGCCATGTATTATGATAACGGATGCACGCTAATGCGAATGCAATGCGTGCTGACGAAATGCATGGACAGTGCTGGCGGCGTGGATGAGGATGAAGTACCCTCACGTTGTGATCGGCGCCGTCGCGTCCTCCGCACCAATCCTCAGCTTCTACGGCCTCGCCGACCCCTACGCCTTCTATGACATCATCTCCAACGATTTCAAGGTGCCTACCTTGTGTGCTTATGACGAATGATATATCTTCATCTAGGGTGTCGAGACGCATAGATTGTATTTCCTCAGTAACCTTCGTATGTCATCGTTGCATCAGAGCGAGAGCCAAAATTGCCACGACGTGCTGATGAAATCTTGGAAAGAGATGGACAAGGCACTCTCCAATGACGCAGGCCGGGCGAAACTCAACAGTACATTCAAGATGTGCCGGTACGTGTTCCCTGCATGCTCTCCTAAATGAATCGATCGGTTACTGAATTCGTACATATATTTGCATATATGCATGCAGAGCTAGCAGTGTTGACGCGATACCGAACTTGCTCGACACCGCCATCGTCTACTCCGCCATGACCGACTACCCGACGGAGTCCGGCTTCCTCACTCCCCTCCCTGCTTATCCCGTCAAAGCGGTTCGTGTCTAGCTCTTTCTATTGTATATACTTCCATAGGATGTGTAAATGGAATGTTTGTTTGACTGATTGATTTCCGTCTCAGATCTGCCGCGCGATCGACCACCCAACGTCGGGCAACGACACCTTCTCGAGGATCAATGCCGCCCTGATGGTCTACTACAACTACACCGGCCACACGGACTGCCTGGGCGACGCCGAGGAGAACGATCCCTACGGCATGTTCGACGGCTGGGACTTTCAGGCATGCACGGAGATGATTCTCATGAGCTACGGCATCCGCAACGGCAGCGTCCTCCCGCCGGAGCCCTTCAACATGACCGACCTTCTTGCCGGCTGCCGCGCCTCCACCGGCCTGCCACCGCGCCCATACTGGATCCCCACCGAGTTCGGAGGATTCGTAAGTAGTATAAGAACTACAGTTTTTGTGTCAGGTTTGGGGCTGAAAACGCATGCGCCGGGTTCAGTTACTAACTGTTTTTCTCCTTTTCGTTTTTTTTTTCTTTCAGGATATTAAACATGTTCTGAAGAGAACAGCCAGCAACATCGTCTTCTTCAACGGGCTGCGGGATCCGTGGAGCAGCGGCGGGTAATTTACAAGATTCAAACATTAGATAGTAACTGAACTTACCACTGGTTCCCGTTAAAGCCACGCTTACTTGTATTCTTTAAAATGTTGCGCAGTGTACTGAAGAACATCTCCAAAAGCATCATTGCACTGGTTGAGCCAAAAGGTTAGTCGTCTCACCGCAATCTAGTTAAGACTTCACTTTCTGATCGAATTATTAGCGAGCAATGGCATGCTTTTACTTGTAGTTGTATATCCTTTCATGTTCTACAATATTTTCTGTTGGAAATATTCTTCAGGTTCACATCACGTAGACTTGAGATTCTCCAGCAAGAAAGACCCCGATTGGCTTAAGCAAGTGCGAGTAAAGGAGACCAGAATCATAGCCCATTGGCTCAGACAATACTACAAAGATGAAGCCATAGGCCACGCGTAGCAAGGGAATTTACTCTAGTTATCCCTTCTTATTTCTTTCTATTAGTCGAAGACTATTATTTAGCACAGGAAGTAATAACGTATGTATAAAGAGAATTTACACTAGTTATCCCTTCTTATTTCATTCCCTTCATTCTATTAGTTGAAGACTATTATTTAGCACACAAAGTAATAACATATATATTTAGATGGCCTCTTCATGCATGTATGTATCCCACCTCTTTTTCCATAACAAGAAAATACATTATGCAGTGTGTATGTCTCACGCGACGAGCTGCGATGTACTTAGAAACACACAAAAGAGATTAAAGTTCCTCAAAGGTCTCTTATCAAGTTTTTTTCTTGAAAGTCTCGTATCAACTGATCATGCATATCAGAGTTTTACAACTTACAAAGGGTGTATTGTACCATTTCTTGATTTGTAATTTAATTAGAATTTTCCAGAAGTCATAAATAATTTGATGTAAAACACATACTACACGTCATCTTTGTACCCAAAAGGTTCAAACTACCCAAGCATCATGTGGTGGCACACGTGCGATGCAGCCTGGACTACATTGAGGCAGTTTCATGTCCCGATCACCATATGTGGAAAGTGATAGTCCAACAACAGTAGCCTCGCCGGTGAAGAGACAAATGAGCTTAGAGAGGTGTATGTTGTCTAGTCTCATGAGTTGGTGAAAAACAGGGTGTTATAGAGTAACAAATTTGTTCATTCTTGTTAGTGCGAAAGTAAGAGATTGCACATTTATATGTGAAAGGATCGGTACGGGCGACTAGAGGGGGGGTGAATAGGCGCTAAGTCAATTTTTAATCTTTTTCAAATTTAAAGCTTGACACATAGTAAATTCACTAGATGTGCAACTAGGTGAATTTCCTATAAGTGGCAAGCATGCAAGTAAACAAGTAACTAGCAAGATACAAGTAAGGGAAAGAAATAACCGAAGAGTGGAGACCGGAGACACAAGGATGTATTTCCGTAGTTCCTTCCTTTTGAGGGGAAGTACGTCTACGTTGGAGAGGTGTGGTGACACGGAGTCGACCAACGCCACAAAGGCTCACCTTGTTCTCCGGTGAGCAAGCCACGGAGGCTAGCTCGTTTCCACTAAGCGGTGGTATTGGGGGAACCACGAATCCCTTACACGGAGCTTGGGGCACAACTCCACAACTCAATTGGAGGCTCCCAAGAAAGCCACGGAGGCAAGAATCACCACAAAGACAAGTCAATAAACCAATTACAACACCTAGGGTCACAAGAGCCCCAAGGTGCAAATCCTCCAAGCAAACGGAGGTGGAAATGAAATTCCTTTGGTGAAGATGTAGATCGGTGCCTCCTCCTTCAATCCTCCAAAGATCAAGAGCTTTGGTTGGCTAGAAGGGGAGATCTATGGAATTTGGTGTTTTTCCAATGGGGGTAGGTGAGAGCTTCAAGGATGAACAATGGTTGGTGAAGTTCTAACCCTACCCAAGCTGGGAGAAGGGGTATTTATAGGTAGGTGGGAATCTGGCCGTTGAGGGAGCACACAGCAGCAATCCCGGCGATAAGTCCGGCGCCGCCGGCCTCTGGGCCGGACGGCCCGGCGGTAAGTCCGGCGGGACCGGACACCTCGCCGGGAGTCCGGCGGTGGACCGGGCGGATCCGGCGGCCCGCCGAAAACCCGTTCAGACTACCAGTCCGGCGGCCCCGTCGGGCCAGTCCGGTCTGCCGCCGGGTGGTCCGGTCTGGGGGCCGGCCAGACCAATTTTGACCACTTTCGGCAGGCGATTCCACCATATTTATTTTTATGCATTAGAACCCCTTCACCTGTGAACTTAAACCTGTATGCATATAATTCAAATATTAGTTCACACAAAACATAGTCATGTCATTGTAAATCAAAAAAGTAGAAAGGGACAAATGTCCTTTCAATCTCCCCCTTTTTGATTTACGATGACAAACTATGTTAGAGTCTCATAGGAGAAACAAAACAAGGTAACTAGTGAGTAGTGAGAGTGCTCCCCCATAACATATGCACATGGTAAAATTTGCTTTTGGAATGCAAAGTGCAAAAATTGGATTATAGGGAGCTCCCCCACCATCAATAGGAACCAAGCATAGCATGGACAAGATAATATCATGGATAGATAATAATATAGCAAGCATAGACATATCCAAACATAAACATAAAGTGCATAGTGCATAATTAAAGTACACACTTGTCCACACACGATAGGGTTCCACGAAGTTTGAGAGATAAAACGGCAAATAAAACGCAAATGGACACAAGCCACTTAAGAACCAAGGAAAATGAAAGCGAGGCTTGTGCCATGCGACGTTTATTCCTAGAGACTCTACACTCTTCTCCCCCTTTGGCATCGAAACACCAAAAAGGGACAAGAGAGTAGGCGATGCTAGCGCTCAAAAATCTTCACTGGGGACAGGAGAACCCTCCGGATCATCCTCTCCATGAGCACCTTCTCCTTCATCAGCATCTTCTGGCTCAGAGGGTGGCTCAAAGTCTTCAAAGTCTTCAATACCAGCAAACATGTCATCATCAAGAGGCGGCATGACATAGTTGACATACGGGACCGGATCCAACTCATGTCCAACGGGGGGAACAGCACTGCCCCTAACAGCCAAGAACTCATTCTGCCTCCTCCGGGTCTCCTGACTCATCTCCATGCTCCTATGAGCCACATCATAAGAGCTGCGACACATCTCCCACAAGTTCTTGAAGAACGCAGCAACACCCTTCTTGCGAGAGGGCCTAGGGTGGCGATGGTGACGACGGTGACTAGTACCAGAACCAGAGGGACGGTGAGGATCGGGAGCATCCATGGTGGGACCTCTAGACCTGGTCCGGAGCAAACTGGGAGCCTCTTCAAAACCACCCTGGAAACCCACAGAGAAAGTCTCCATCTCCACAACCTGTCCACGCACAAGAGCAGTCTGAGCCCGGGGCTGCCTGTTGATCAAACGCTGCACATACTGACAGTAGTTGGGAGTCATGCGCTTGAGAGTGGATCTCTTCATCTCCTGAAAAATGAAGTCACAACCATCTATCTTTCGAAGCTTGTCGGGCTGGCAATAGTACAGTAGATTCCTGTGATAGCCCCTGACACTAGCATCATCTCCAGCCTTACTTATCAGATTCTGACGAAAGAGCTTGGCAAGAGCATTGTAGTAGTAGTACATCCCTGAAATGGCAGGAGCTGGGAGGGATGGCTCATCTGGATAGCAAATGCGAGAGATCTTCTCCACGGAAAAGGGCGTCTCGGAGTGAATCTTGAAACCTCCAGCCCTACCACCACCATAGCCCAAAGCATCACAGAAATCAGCAAACGTGGCAGTGAACACATCCTGGCCAGTCATCCAAGAGAAGGACTCCGCAGGGTCATTATGGAAGTACACAATGCAGAAGAACTGGCAGACCACCAAAGGCTGAATAGACTCAGAGAGGGTGACAAGGTCCAAAATATCCATCTTGAGAAGAGCCTCATTGATGAAGCAAAAGTCCCTGGAGGCATAGTGCTGAAAGTGCTCGACATTGAGGGATTTTGGCACCACATAGAAACCACTCTTCATGTGCTCAGCTGCATCATAGTAATCATCCCACATAGCACGCTGGGAATCAGTCCAGAACCTCTTGTCAGAGCCAGTGTACTGCCTCTCATGAAAGCGGTACGGGTTTGCAACTCGAATTTTGCGCCAAGTGTTGATGTGGGCTGCACCCAAGTTCCCTTCAATCTCCTGCTCCTTCTCCACATCCACCGGGCCACGAGCCCCCATACCCTTCCGGGGTGGATGAGGTCCACGAGTGTAAACAAGCTTGGACCTCATCCGCGGCCCTGCAGCTGCAGAGCTGCCACCTTCAGCTGCGGTCTTCCCTGTCTGACGAGTACGGCGCGAAGACTGTCCCTCAACCTCATCAATCTTCCTCTTCTTGGCCTCAAAGGCGCGAAGCTCTTCTGCGGTTTCAATCCGGTAATCACTATCCTCAGTCGAGAAGGAGTCTGAAAACGCAAGCAAAGCAAAGCAACACCAGATAAAGATACATGTCACGAAAAGGAACTCAAAGTCGGGTAGAGACAAGTGCACGATGGAGAGGTAGTATGGCAGTGAGGTTCAGCACCAGGTCCGGCGGGACCGGGTCATGGGCCGGATCGTCCGGCGGGCCGCCGGGCCATTCCGGCGAGCTCGCCGAACTGGTATACTGAATGCCAGTTCGGCGGGTCCGCCGAGATGGTCCGGTGGTCCACCGGGTGATCCAGCGCCAGGTCCGGCGGCCGCCGGATCTTTCGCCGAAACACACACTTGCCATACTACCCGCAATCTTGACTCAACAACTTGTCACTACAAACTTTAAGGGTACAAGGATGCCAAGGAACACATACTAGCCCAACAAGGAACGAAACCCTAAAAGGATCTATCCCTAGACAAGATGAATCAAACCCAAGATAGGATGAATCTAACCCTAGATACACACTAGATCTACTCACACAAGAGTATGAACAAAACGAGTGTGAGGCAAGGGCTAGAGGAGGAAGAGAAAACGAGGGAGTTACCCGAAGACATGGTGCACAAGGAGATGAGGAAGAATCCCGATCTCCCAATGCGGTTGACGAAACGCGAAGATCTTCGGAGGAAAGCTTCAAAACACCTCGATCTACACCCGATCTAAATTTGGAAGGCATTGGTTGGGTGGAGAGGCTAGGGGGAGGAGGAGCTTGATGGGGCGGCGCCAATGGAGTTGGGGCGGGCGTGGGGAGGGAGGGAAGTGGGGGAAAACTGCCAAAGGAACCCTCCCCACGAATGTATATAGGCCTGCCAGTCCGGCGGTAAGTCCGGCGGGACCGGGCCATGCGCCGGGCGGTCCGGCGGGCCGCCGGGCCATTCCGGCGGGCCGCCGGGCCATTCCGGCGAGCCCGCCGAACTGGTATACTGAATGCCAGTTCAGCGGATCCGCCGGGCAGTCCGGCCCCAGGTCCGGTTTTCGCCGGGCAGGCCACCGAAACACCTTTTGGACAAGAAAAGTTTGTCGATATGTGACATGTATCGGCAAGAAAAGCATGGTGTGCGGAAGAAATCAACAGCCATCAAACTTGTTTGCAAGAAAATCAACTTAAGATTACATGCCTTCCAAAGAAGCACAACAACAAACACACGAGATTTGAAGACATGCAATGGTGGGGGATTTCTCCCCCTATGTGTGATTACCAATGTCGTGACACCGCGAAGAGACATGCTTGGGCTCAAATGACATTAGTGATCTTATAATGTCGCACAATTGAGTATGCATCGTGCCATTAATTTACACGATGACTATCCTCAACTATGCGCATCTAGACTAGAACAACACACTATAATATGGGAATGAGTGCACACGATCAAGCCACATTGCAAGAGTCTACGATATTCAATTCATGCCTCAACTCTCGGAATCTTGCTTCATCAAGAGGCTTCGTGAAAATGTCGGCGAGTTGGTCTTGTGTACCTACATAAGATAGGTTAATCTCACCTCGGTTGACATGGTCACGGATGAAGTGGTGGCGGATCTCGATGTGCTTGGTCTTGTTATGTTGAACCGGATTATGAGCGATCTTGATGGCACTCTCATTGTCACACAAGAGTGGCACCTTGTCGAAGTGAATACCATAATCCTCCATGGTTTGCCTCATCCAAAGGAGTTGAGCACAACAACTCGCGGCCGCCACATACTCGGCTTCGGCGGTGGAGAGAGACACACAATTTTGCTTCTTAGAAGACCAACTAACCAAAGACCTACCAAGAAATTGGCAAGCCCCGGAAGTTGACTTCCTATCCACTTTGTCTCCCGCCCAATCCGAGTCCGAGTACCCTACAAGCTCAAAGCTTGCTCCCTTCGGGTACCAAAGGCCAAAAGATGGGGTATCAATCAAATATCGAAAGACTCTTTTGACCGCCATTAAATGGCTTTCCTTAGGGGCGGCTTGATATCGTGCACACATTCCCACACTAAGCATGATATCCGGTCTAGATGCAAAAAGATAGAGCAAAGACCCAATCATAGAGCGATAAAGTTTTTGATCCACTTCTTTACCATTAGGATCGAGATCAAGAGTAACCTTTGTAGGCATGGGAGTCTTGGCTCCCTTCACTCCGGTATCCATCTTGAACTTCTTGAGCATGTCTTGAGTGTACTTGGCTTGATTGATGAAGGTGCCACCCTTCAATTGCTTTATCTCAAAGCCAAGAAAGAATTTCAACTCCCCCATCATAAACATCTCAAATTTATCTGTCATTAGTCTTGCAAATTCATCATTGAAAGATTTGTTAGAAGAACCAAAAATGATATCATCTACATAAAGTTGGCATATGAAAAGCTCCCCGTTTACTTTCTTAGTAAAAAGAGTGGGATCAATGAGGCCTATCTCAAACCCACGGTCTACAAGAAGCTCTCTAAGATGCTCGTACCACGCATGTGGGGCTTGTTTAAGGCCATAGAGTGCCTTATCGAGCTTGTAGACATGGTTCGGAAAGCTAGGATCCTCAAAACCCGGGGGTTGCTTTACAAACACTAACTCATGCAAAGGACCATTTAAGAAAGCACTCTTCACATCCATTTGTTGCAACTTAAAATTATGATGTGATGCATAAGCAAGAAGGATACGGACGGACTCAAGGCGAGCCACGGGTGCAAAGGTCTCTCCATAGTCGATGCCTTCAATTTGAGAGTATCCTTGAGCAACCAAACGAGCCTTGTTCCTCACAACAATTCCATTTGCATCTTGCTTGTTCTTGAAGATCCACTTGGTTCCAATGACATTGCGGCAATCCTTGGGCTTCTCTACTAATGACCAAACTTTGTTGCGCTCGAAGTTATTGAGTTCTTCATGCATGGCTTCTACCCAATCCGGGTCTTCAAGCGCTTCAAACAGCTTTTGAGGTTCCACACAAGAGATATAGGCATGGTGGTTACTAAAGTTTGCCAATTGCCTCCTTGTGGACACCCCTTTCCTTACACTTCCAATCACATTCTCCAAGGTGTGGCTACCTCTTTGGAGAGTTGTTGCAATCTTCATGGCACGGCGAGCTTGAGCTTCTTCAAGAGATTCTTGAGAGGCCACTTGGTCATCACCACGGTTTTGGTCCTCGCCTTGACCTTCAAACCGAGCATGCTCAACATCTTGAGCTTGCTCAATGTCTTGAACTTGATCTTGATCACCACTTGGTGAATAATCACCATCATGCTCATGGTCTTGATCTTGATCATGCTCACATGGTTGAGGGGCTTGAGCTTGTCTTTGGCTAGCATCAAAAGGACCATGAGGAGCTTGTTGTGTTTGAGAGGGTGAAGGCTCCACTTGAGTAGAGCATAGTCCTTCTCCTTCCGCCAAAAGGTGTCCCTCAACGGGTATGAGATGTCCCACACCCATTCTTCTTATGGCAAGAGGAGGTATTTCGTCACCTACATCAAAAACACCACGTTGCTCCACATGGGAGCCGTCATTCTCGTCGAATCTCACGTTAGAAACTTCAACAACTCAAGCGGAGAGTTTGTCAAAGATTCTAAAGGCGTGAGATTCAGCGGCATAGCCAACAAAGGTACCCTCAAGAGCTTTTGAATCAAATTTGGACAAATGGACACCTTTCTTAAGATAGAAGCACTTACAACCGAATACCCGGAAGTACTTGATATTAGGCTTCTTACCAATGAGGATCTCATAAGGAGTCTTGTTCAAGCCCTTGCGGAGATATAACCGGTTTGATGCATGACATGCGGTATTAATGGCTTCGGCCCAAAAGTTATACGGAGACTTGAATTCCGCTAACATGGTCCTAGCCATATCAATAAGAGTCCGGTTCTTCCGCTCGGCTACACCATTTTGTTGAGGAGTATATGGAGATGAGTATTGATGACGGATCCCCTCCTCACTGAGAAAATCATTCAAGGTGTAGTTCTTGAACTCGGTGCCATTGTCACTTCGGATCATCAATATGTCTTGACCATATTGGCGTTGTACTTCATTTGTGAAGTCTTTGACGGTTTGTTGAGTCTCACTCTTGTGTGCAAAGAAAAAGACCCAAGTATATCTTGAATAGTCATCGACAATCACCAAGCAATACTTCTTTCCTCCAAGACTTTCATAAGAGGGAGGGCCGAAGAGATCCATGTGAAGGAGCTCTAGGACCCTCTTAGATGAAATGATGGTCTTGCTAGGATGAGGAAGTTCATGCATCTTTCCTTCAATGCAAGCTCTACACACACGATCTTTTGAAAAGGTTAGATCGGTTAGTCCTAGGATGTGGTTGCCTTTGTGGAGACTTTGCAAAGTTCTCATATTGATGTGGCCTAGCCGGCGATGCCAAAGCCATCCCACATCAACTTTAGCCATGAGGCATGTCGCGGCTTTAGTGACCTCCTTTGAGAAGTCGATCACATATAAGCCATTTTCGACATGCCCTACATGAGCTACATTAAGAGACTTGCTCCACAAAAGAACTACAATCCCAACATCAAAGAAAGTTGCAAAGGCCATATTAGCAAGTTGAGCAACGGAAAGAAGATTATATGAAAGGGACTCAACAAGCATGACATCTTCCACGGTAACATTGTGAGAGACAACAACCTTGCCGAGACCCAATACCTTTGATCTAGAAGAATCCCCATAGGTGACGTAGCCCGCATTGGATGAACCGGTGCGAAGCTCCTTCACCATTTCTTTGCTCCCGGTCATATGATTGGTAGCACCACTATCAATTATCCATTGACCACCACCGGAAGCAAAGCCCTACAAGAGATCAAGTCTTGACTTTAGGTCCCCATTTCTCAATGGGTCCTTTCTTGTTAGTGACAAGGGTCTTTGGAACCCAAATAGACCATGCAACATATTCATTTGATGAACCAACAAATTTAGCATAAATATGTCCATCTTGTGCATGGCAAAGAACATAGGAAGGATTATATTTTCCCGCAAAGTTATTATGGTTGGGCATAGCCTTTTTGCCATTCCCAATAACTTCCCTCACCTCCTCCTCAAATACATTACCATTCTCATCATAGCATATTTCACTAGGAACATGCTTCTTTAATGAGGGAGGAGGCGCGGGGACATTCTTCTTCTTCTTCTTGTTCCTCTTCTTCTTGTTCTTCTTGGACTTGGATGTAAATCCAAGTCCCGTCTTGTCACCATGTTGCTTTTGAGCATTCAAAAGCTCATCAAGCATCTCGTCTCCCTTTAGGGGGGCTTTCTCACAAGGGGGGTTAGTTGAGCATGAACTTGCAACAAAAGTGCTAGAAAGAGACTTGGTTGCTTCATTAGCAATTATAAGATTTAGTTTCTCATTTTGCAACCTAAGTTCATTAGCAACGGATTGAGCAATATCACGATCACTTTTAAGTTTGGCAATACCCAAATTGTGAGATTCTTCAAGACCCAACATGGATGTCTCAAGTGACATCCTTATGTCTTGCTCTTCCTCAAGAGATTGAGTAAGAGAAGCAATTTCGTTGGCATAGTCACGAGCATGCCCCTCAAGTTCAAAAATGCGTTCATCATTTTTATCATTTACTTGGATGGCTTCATTAAGTTGATCTAGGAGAATCTCAAAGCGAGCTTTGGTCTCCCCATGCAAGGTTGACATAAACATGTCCATTTCATTTAGATCATCATTTTCACCAACTCGTTCAACACAATCCATCAAAGATAAGCTTTTAGGTATGATGGGAGTGAGAGGCGGTGATACCTTTGTAGCGTGAGCCATGAGACAAGTCGCATTGTGGTTGGAGCGCTTTGATTCATTTGCGGAAGCGAATAGAGATGATGCGGGGGTAGGATGGGCAATGGCGATGGCGGCCCTTCCTATTTCCTCCTTATCACTTGCATCATCCTCGGAGAGGTACTCTTCTTGAGTTATCAAAGCGTGAGTTGGGAGGACTCTCTTCTTGTCGGAGTTTCTAGGATAAGACTTGGACTTCATTTCCTTGCGGACAAGTCTTCCATTGTGATCTTCAACCCTTTCATAAGGACACTCCACAATAAAGTGGTTAGTGTTACCACAATTGTAGCAAGTCCTCACTCTACTTGTAGCCTTGGGCTTGGAGGGGCTAGATGACTTCCACTTCTTCATGAATGCCCTTTGAGCAAGAGCCATATGCTCGGCATGAGCATACTTCATGTCCTCGGGGCTTCCACCCAATACTTCTTCCTCTTCCAACAAGCTTTCTTCTTCATGATAGGTGACTTTGGCCTTCAATGCAAGGTTGGGAGCACGCACACCACGTGCACGAGCAAGAGCATCATCCGCATTCTTCTCGGAGATCTTCCTTGCCATCATCTCTTGCAAAATGTCATGAGCGGACATCGTCCGGAAATTTGCATTTCCCTTGATGGAGTTCACGGTTTCCCTATGGAAGGGCAAGAGAGCTTGAATGAACTTCCTCTTCATCCATCTCCAATCACATTGGGTGGAGCCAAGATCCGTTAGCTTCACTTGGAGTGACGAGAGACGTCTATGGAGTTCTTCGGGAGTTTCACCATCAAGCATGGCAAAGTTGTCCGCTTCATTGGAGGCTTCATCAAACTTGGATTCTTGAATACTCTCATTCCCAATGAAGAGGTTGGTGAGAATATCCCAAGCTTCTTTGGCGGAGGAGATGTTGCGGACGAATGCCTTGTCCTTCTCGGTAAGAGACATGTGAATGAGATGCAAGGCGGAGGCATTGAGTTGCTTGTCGATTTGCTCCCAAGGTAGCAAGTTGGTCAAGTCCTTGGAAGTTGGATGGAAACCCTGCTCAATGATCCTCCAAAGCTCAATAGACACAAAATTTATGTGAGAGCGCATGTTATCTTGCCAATTGGCAAAGCTAGAAGCATCAAGTGGTGGCGGTGGACCGCAAGAAGCAAGGTGTGGCATTTGAAGATGTCTTCCGGAGACATAGCTCGTGGGATGTGGAATTCCCGGACTATGCCCCCGAGAGGTGTCATCTTTGTTGGAGGTGTCATCTACCTTGGGGGGTTCCTCTCCGCCCTCATCCCCATCCTCATCCGGATTATCCTCGTTTAAGTCGGGCTTACCCGAGGAATCACCCGGGTTCGGTGGAGTGGTACTAGATGTTCCACTTACGAGGGCGTCAAGTTGAGATTTTTGGCTTTCCATGGCTGCCATCATAGCATCCATACGTGCCATTATACTATTTAAATCCCCCTTAGTGGCGGGTTCCTCTTCGCCCATAACCTCTTAGGCGGTTAAGCCCAATCAAAGAGCACTAGGCTCTGATACCAATTGAAAGGATCGGTACGGGCGACTAGAGGGGGGTGAATAGGCGCTAAGTCAATTTTTAATCTTTTTCAAATTTAAAGCTTGACACAAAGTAAATTCACTAGATGTGCAACTAGGTGAATTTCCTATAAGTGGCAAGCATGCAAGTAAACAAGTAACTAGCAAGATACAAGTAAGGGAAAGAAATAACCGAAGAGTGGAGACCGGAGACACAAGGATGTATTTCCGTAGTTCCTTCCTTTTGAGGGGAAGTACGTCTACGTTGGAGAGGTGTGGTGACACGGAGTCGACCAACGCCACAAAGGCTCACCTTGTTCTCCGGTGAGCAAGCCACGGAGGCTAGCTCGTTTCCACTAAGCGGTGGTATTGGGGGAACCACGAATCCCTTACACGGAGCTTGGGGCACAACTCCACAACTCAATTGGAGGCTCCCAAGAAAGCCACGGAGGCAAGAATCACCACAAAGACAAGTCAATCAACCAATTACAACACCTAGGGTCACAAGAGCCCCAAGGTGCAAATCCTCCAAGCAAATGGAGGTGGAAATGAAATTCCTTTGGTGAAGATGTAGATCGGTGCCTCCTCCTTCAATCCTCCAAAGATCAAGAGCTTTGGTTGGCTAGAAGGGGAGATCTATGGAATTTGGTGTTTTTCCAATGGGGGTAGGTGAGAGCTTCAAGGATGAACAATGGTTGGTGAAGTTCTAACCCTACCCAAGCTGGGAGAAGGGGTATTTATAGGTAGGTGGGAATCTGGCCGTTGAGGGAGCACACAGCAGCAATCCCGGCGATAAGTCCGGCGCCGCCGGCCTCTGGGCCGGACGGCCCGGCGGTAAGTCCGGCGGGACCGGACACCTCGTCGGGAGTCCGGCGGTGGACCGGGCGGATCCGGCGGCCCGCCGAAAACCCGTTCAGACTACCAGTCCGGTGGCCCCGCCGGGCCAGTCCGGTCTGCCGCCGGGTGGTCCGGTCTGGGGGCCGGCCAGACCAATTTTGACCACTTTCGGCAGGCGATTCCACCATATTTATTTTTATGCATTAGAACCCCTTCACCTGTGAACTTAAACCCGTATGCATATAATTCAAATATTAGTTCACACAAAACATAGTCATGTCATTGTAAATCAAAAAAGTAGAAAGGGACAAATGTCCTTTCAATATGGACCCGCTGCAAGTGATGTGGATAGAGGAAGAGTATAATAATTCATAATACTAGAAGGGGTTGGAGTCTCTTGCGCATATGGCTTCAGTGTGAGTTGCTTGAATCTTTTTTGGCAAGGGAGTCTCTTGAATTTCTACTATGAGGGGTTCTCACGATTGTATCTACCTCACATGGCATCGATGATGCTATAGTCATGGGCATAGTCTTCACTTTCTTCTCTATCGAATGGGTTAGTGATTAGCCACCAGATCTTCTCATGGAGTGCGCGTTCTCATATGGGCGTCTTTGAGGCACATGGACGTTCCCGGATTTGATAGGTGTTCTTGGTGCCCTCACGAAACTTTGAGGCGGCTAGTTGGAGTATCGCATCAGGTACACCATCGGGAAGCAAGTGCGGTGCTATTTCCATTGAGTTATACATGAAGGGTTTTTGCATAGACAATGCTTGAAGGCCCTATGTTGGTTTCAAGGTTGAAGGAATATAAACGATAAGAAGATAGAGTTCTTGTGTGGAACTCAAATGAAGCATGCTCTAGCTTATAAGTTAAGCCATCAAGGATCAACATCTTAATAAGATGATTAATTACCAGAGAAGTACTCATGATATAGCTCCAAGTCGCAGCCATAATGGTCTCATGTGTGAGCCATGTTTGACCAAGGCTTGGAGCATGCAATCAAGTGAAGAATTTATTGTGTTTCTCAAGAAATTGCGATAGAGTGTGAAGAAGATTCAATGTTTACCAAGGTGATTTTCGAGGTGTAACTGATACATCTCCAACGTATCCATAATTTTTGATGCTCCATGCTTGTTTTTATACCATTTGCCTAATGTTTCGTTACACTTCGTGGCACTTTTATGCATTTTCCGGAACTAACCTATTAACAAGTCGCCACAGTGTCAGTTCCCTGTTTTCTGCTGTTTTTGTGTTTCAGAAAAGCTACACAGGAAATATTCTCGGAATTGGACGAAACAAGTTCCTGAAGTCTTATTTTTCCCGGAAGCTTCCAGAGATCCGATGAGAAGTCGGAGGGGGGCCACGAGGGCCTCACACACTAGGGCGGCGCGGCCCAGCCCCTGGCCGCGCCCCCTATGTGTGAGGGCACCTCGGTCCACCTCTGACGATGCCCCTTCGCCTATAAAGACCCCCCGATGGAAAAAACCTAAGGGCCCGATCAATTTTCCAGAACACATCGCGATCCGCCGCCGCCGTCGACCCGAAGATCGGGAGGGTCCAGAAGCTCTTCCCGGCACCCTGCCGGAGAGGGGAATCACCACCGGAGGTCTTCTTCATCGCCATGCTTGCCTCCGGAGCGATGAGTGAGTAGTTTACCTTGGACTATGGGTCCATAGCAGGGACGCAGCTTCAGTGACTTAGCCAAGTAAGGCTCTCAGCGCCTTACCTCAGAATCCACCATCCAATCTGGATCGGATGGCCAAGAATGACTCTATACAAAATATGCTAGCTCTTACATCAAATATTTTTATTCACAAACCGTATGTTCAAATGGATTGAAAATTTCTCGGATTAAAGCTTTGAATGAAAACGACGTGTTGTAATTTTTTCAATTTTTTTCAGAAAGTTTGAATTTCGTGTTCAAATTTCGGGCGTTTTTGTCCATCCGATCTAGATTGGACGGTGGATGAGGGGGTAAGGCGCCGTGAGCCTTAGCTTCAGTAAGGCACTGAAGTTGCGTCCCCGTAGCAGTAGCTAGATGGTTGTCTCCTCCACCATGTGCTTCAAGTTTAGATCTCATGAACTGCCCTACATGATTGAGATCACCGTTATATAATTCTACATGTTTGGTTTGTTGGGATCCGATGAATATTGGTGTTATGATTGAGTTGCTATACTGAAATATATCTTATGTTATCTCTATGTTGTTTATGATCTTGCATGCTCTCCGTTGTTAGTAGCTATCTTGGCCGAGTAGTTGCTAGTGACTCCAAGAGGGGGTATTTATGCTCGATAGTGGGTTCATGCCTCTATTTAATCTGGGGGAGTGACATAAACCTCTAAGGTTGTAGATGTGTTGTTGCTACTAGGGAGAAAACAATATTCATATGCTCGAGGGCATATGCTTTGTTTACATTACACACTTTGCTTAATGAAATTATCTGTTGTTCGCAACTTAATACTCATGTGGTGTTCAGATGATATCCCCGCGAGTGGATTATTAGTCATAGATGCAGTTGGATGGCGGTCTATGTATTTTGTTGTAATGCCTAGAGTAAATCGCATAGTGATCTTCTTGACATATCACGTTATCTTTATTCTATCAATTGCCCAACTGTAATTTGTTTACCCAGCATGTGTTATTTATCTTATATTATGGATAGACACCACTAGTGAACTGTGGACCCCGGTCCTATTTCCATCATATTGCTATCACCTGTTTACTTTACTCGCACTATTTACTTTACTCGCATACTATTATCACTTTCCACTCGATACGCTCATAGCCTTTGTTTCAAGCAAACCGGTGCTACTCCAAATTGATGTGGGAGCAAACTGTCCTTGTGCGTGGTGATGACCAGCCCGTTGGGAACCCCAAGAGGAAGGTATGATGAGTGTAGCGGCAAATTTTCCCTCAGTTAAGAAACCAAGGTTTAATGTCGATCAGGAGAAGGGAGACGGTGACGACTGAAGGTGATGCGGACTAGCTTAGTAACTCTTCAACAAGGGCGCCGTTAACGATACTTGTTGACTCGTCTTCGGCCAATGGCAACGCGGAACCTGCACACACACAAACAAGTACTTTGTTCCCAACTTGCGATGAGGTTGTCAATCTCACCGGTTTGCTTGAAACAAAGGTTATGAGTGTATCGAGTGGAAAACAGTAGTAAAATGCTAGTAAAGTAAACAGTGCGGGAAAGTAAACAGGTGATTGCAATATGATTAAAATAGGACCGGGGTCCACAGTTCACTAGTGGTGTCTCTCCATAGATAAAATAATATGCTGGGTAAACAAATTACAGTTGGGCAATTGATAGAATAAAGATAACGTGATATGTCAAGAAGATCACTATGAGATTCACTCTGGGCATTACAACAAAATACATAGACCGCCATCCAACTGCATCTATGACTAATAATCCACCCCCAGGGATATCATCCGAACACCCCGAAAGTATTAAGTTGCGAACAACAGATAATTGCATTAAGCAAAGTGTGTAATGTAAACAAAGCATATGCCCTTGAGCATATGAATGTTGTTTTCTCCCTAGTAGCAACAGCACATCTACCACCTTAGAGGTTTCTGTCACTCCCCCAGGTGAAATAGAGGCATGAACCCACTATCGAGCATAAATACCCCCTCTTGGAGTCACTAGCAACTACTCGGCCAAGATAGCTACTAACAACGGAGAGCATGCAAGATCATAAACAACATAGAGATAACAAAAGATATAATTCAGTACAGCAACTTAATCATAAACACCAATATTCATCGGATCCCAACAAACCAACATCATAGTATTACATAACGGTGATCTCAATCATGTAGGGCAGCTCATGACATCTAAACATGAAGCACATGGTGGAGAAGACAACCATCTAGCTACTGCTATGGACCCATAGTCCAAGGTAGACTACTCACTCATCGCTCCGGAGGCAAGCATGGCGATGAAGAAGACCTCCGATGGCGATTCCCCTCTCCGGCAGGGTGCCGGGAAGAGCTTCTGGACCCTCCCGATCTTCGGGTCGACGGCGGCGGCGGATCGCGATGTATTCTGGAAAACTGATCGGGCACTTAGGTTTTTCTCGTCAGGGGGTACTTATAGGCGAAAGTACGATGTCAGAGGGGGTACCATGCCCCCTCACACGGGGCCGGCGCGGCCAGGGGTCTGGCCGCGCCACCCCTGTGTGTGGGGCCCACGTGGCCCCTCTCCGTCAGGTCTTCGGATGTTTGGGAGCTCCCCGGTGAAATATGACTTCAGGAACTTGTTTCGTCCAATTCCGAGAATATTTCCTGTGTATCACTTCTGAAACACAAAAACAGCAGAAAACAGGAAACTGGCACTGTGGCACTTCGTTAATAGGTTAGTTCCGGAAAATGTATAAAAATGCCACTAAGTGTAACGAAACAATAGGCAAATGGTGTAAAACAAAGCATGGAGCATCAAAAATTATAGATACGTTTGAGACGTATCAAGCATCCCCAAGCTTAACTCCTGCTCGTCCTCGAGTAGGTAAGTGATAACAAAAGAATAATTTTTGAGGTGACATGCACCTACACAATCTTGATCATATATGTAAGCATTGATGAGCTGGGATCAATAGAACTTAAAACATGGGCATGAAAGATATAATCATGACAATAAGAACTTAGCAACCATGTTGTAAACATGCAAATGAACACAAACAAAAGATCATGATAATGAAACAATGAAAGTCAAACGTGTGTTCTAATCATAAGGAAAAACATACAAATGGTTTTCAGCTTGTCCTTCAAAGAGAGCAAAACATAAATGCATAGGACACCTCAAAGTTTAAGAGGGCGACTAGATACAAATAATTTAAGAACAAGTGAAACCAACAATATGAGTCAATCAATGAACCTTGGGACAATGCATATCACACTAAGAATGACAACTATGCTCTCTTAATGGTGCATAAAGAAAGAAGGTGGTGACTCAACATAAAAGTAGAAGAAAGGCCCTTCGCAGAGGGAAGCAGTGATTTAAACATGTGCTAGAGCTTTTCATTTGTAAAACAGAGATAAAACTTGATTTTGAGAGGTGGTTGTCTTTGTCAACGACTGGCAATGGGGTTCTTACTATCTTCCATACAAAAATAAAGCAAGTTTTTGAGAGAGAGATTGGCACTTTGGTGCTCTTTTTATAAAACTTGGCACTCCTCCCCACCTTTTCCTTTCACATACCATGGCTAACCGATTCCATCGGGTGCCCACCAACATTCACATTCTTTGGAGGAGTGCCTTTTTTCTTTCTTTTTTCCCTTTTTTTTCTTTTTGGAATAAACAATATGGAAGATAGCAAATCCGACCACTACGTCCCCATGAGCTGAAAACAGTGTCACAAAACGAGAAGTATTTTGAAGGTTTTTGAAAGGTAGCACACGAAAATTTTACTTTGGAATGGCTTAAAAATACCATGCATAGGAATTTATAGTGGACACAATGGAAAACTTTGGCTTTTAGGAGTTGGATGCACGAGTAGAGCTCATACTCAGTACAAGGCGAGGGCTAGCAAAAGACTGGGAGCGACCAACTAAGAGAGCAATAATGGCCATAATCATGCAAAGCGACAAAGCGACATTAAAAGAAGCATACGATGGCATCAAAAGTCAAAAACTAAATGATCATGAAGGCTAATGGTGACTTTGGAAGAGTCTAACATGTGTGAGCATGCGCCAAGTCAACCCAAATAAAGCATCAAGGAGAAAACCAAAATAATGCTTCCATACAATAAAAACAACGCATGATTTTTTCAAAGGCTCATTAAGCAATCTCAGTTATTTGAGACAAGTCATGCTACAGCAAAACCACTAAGCATACTATCAAAAAGATATCAAGCATGACATGAAAAAGCCTAAGCCGCAGTCTACACAAGCTCCTTGTACCACTATTTTGCACAAAGCTTTTTCTCTTTTCCAACACCATTTGAAATTTTTAAAGACACCTCTTTTGATGAAAACCAATAAAGTTCAGAGGCAAAAATGCACCTTGATGAAAAGATATGACAAGATCTGAACGCATATCAAGGCGAAAACGAAAACCAAAAGCAGTAGCAGAAAAACTAGAACGCTCGATTAATAAGAGTGAAAACTAGAGCATCCTTTGCAAATGAAAACGAGTCAACTTCTCCAAAGGAAATTTGCTGGGGTCCAACCATTTATTGCAGCAAACAAACAAACTAAACAAACTAAGAAAACTAAAACAACTGACGCTCCAAGAAAAACACATAGTGCATGAAGCAATAAAAATAGTGTTTTGAAAGGTGACCTGATTTTTGCCGATGAAGAAGGGGTGCCTCGGGGGCATCCCCAAGCTTTGACGCTTGTACTTCTTGGATATTTCTTGGGGTGATGCATGGGCATCCCCAAGCTTGAGCTTTTGTCCATTCTTCAACTCATCTCATCATTCTCCAATCCCTACACTTGAAAACTTCCTTCATACAAAACTAAACACAATTCTATTAGCAACATTAGTGCAAGCATAAAATATATTCAACCTCTTTTAGCTTCAGGTTTCAACCCAAAACCACCACATATAAAGTATATACTACTGTAGCAACTTCCACAAGAGTTCCATGATCAAAAAGAACTCAAAAGAAAGCGATAAAGTGGCAAAAACAAATATTGGCAGAAATCTGTCAAAACTGGACAGCTGATAATGGACGAATTTTTGAGGGATTTTACGTTGCTCAAATCAAAAAGTGTTCAACTAAGAAAAGTTTGGATATAACCTGGGGAATAAGCACAAGAAATCGCAGGTCCAAAAGATAAACAGAGAATTTTCACGAATTTTTACGGTGCAGCACCGAAAACAGTTTCAGGACAGCAATAACCCCAAATCTTTACCTCACTCAAATTAGAGGCTTCTCTTGGCACAAAAACGAAATAAACAAGATAAGGAGCTGTCATTACAGTGGTAATGACTTCCAAGACTCAAATAAAAGAAAAATTACTGAAAAGTAAACAATGGGTTATCTCCCAAGAGTGCTTTTCTTTAACGCTTTTGAGCTAGGCGCAGAAAATTGCGAATCAAGTATTATCAAGAGATGAAGCATTAAGATCAACAGCGGAGATCTTTTCAACAATGAAGGAAAATGTGTTCAAATGAGTTTTTGAAACTCCTTTACGATCACGCTTTGGCATACTACTTTCATCGAAAAGATTTTCAGGGCAAATCCAACTAGAATTCTTTTCCCAAGCATCATGAATTCCTATAAGTTCATAGGGTATTGGTGTTTTAAAATCATCAGGCGTACCAACAACCTTAACAGGCGAGCCAAGCTTATTAAACTTCTTAAAAACCTTCCTAGCCTCAATTGCAACATCTCTAAATTCTGTGCGCAAGGTTTCTAAGATGAAAGCTTTCTTTTCGGGATCCTCAATTTCATGAAGCTTAAGGAACATGTATTGCATAGAAGAATTAAGACTAGCAAACCTAGCTTCTAACATGTGAACTAAATGAGCAGAAGCAATTTCATAGCTAGGAGCTAACTCAACCAAAGACTTTTCCTCAACTTCCTTATGCATACTAATATGATTAAAGAACTCCTCAATGTTACTTTTGCCAATAATCGACCCACTCCCTACAGAGAGGTCCTCCAGAACGAACTCAGGGAACAACATGATAAACTAAAGTAAAGAAATAACAACTACCAAGGATTCTAATTTTTTTGGATTTTTGATATAAAGCAATGCAGGTAAAATAAATAAAAGTAAAGCAAAACAAATAACAAAGTAAAGAATGTGTGTGCGAAGAACTCCCCTCGCAGAAGTCTTCTCTTCCTTCCCCGGCAACGGCGCCAGAAAATATAGCTGCTACTCCAAATTGATGTGGGAGCAAACTGTCCTTGTGCGTGGTGATGACCAGCCCGTTGGGAACCCCAAGAGGAAGGTATGATGAGTGTAGCGGCAAATTTTCCCTCAGTTAAGAAACCAAGGTTTAATGTCGATCAGGAGAAGGGAGACGGTGACGACTGAAGGTGATGCGGACTAGCTTAGTAACTCTTCAACAAGGGCGCCGTTAACGATACTTGTTGACTCGTCTTCGGCCAATGGCAACGCGGAACCTGCACACACACAAACAAGTACTTTGTTCCCAACTTGCGATGAGATTGTCAATCTCACCGGTTTGCTTGAAACAAAGGTTATGAGTGTATCGAGTGGAAAACAGTAGTAAAATGCTAGTAAAGTAAACAGTGCGGGAAAGTAAACAGGTGATTGCAATATGATTAAAATAGGACCGGGGTCCACAGTTCACTAGTGGTGTCTCTCCATAGATAAAATAACATGCTGGGTAAACAAATTACAGTTGGGCAATTGATAGAATAAAGATAACGTGATATGTCAAGAAGATCACTATGAGATTCACTCTGGGCATTACAACAAAATACATAGACCGCCATCCAACTGCATCTATGACTAATAATCCACCCCCAGGGATATCATCCGAACACCCCGAAAGTATTAAGTTGCGAACAACAGATAATTGCATTAAGCAAAGTGTGTAATGTAAACAAAGCATATGCCCTTGAGCATATGAATGTTGTTTTCTCCCTAGTAGCAACAGCACATCTACCACCTTAGAGGTTTCTGTCACTCCCCCAGGTGAAATAGAGGCATGAACCCACTATCGAGCATAAATACCCCCTCTTGGAGTCACTAGCAACTACTCGGCCAAGATAGCTACTAACAACGGAGAGCATGCAAGATCATAAACAACATAGAGATAACAAAAGATATAATTCAGTACAGCAACTTAATCATAAACACCAATATTCATCGGATCCCAACAAACCAACATCATAGTATTACATAACGGTGATCTCAATCATGTAGGGCAGCTCATGAGATCTAAACATGAAGCACATGGTGGAGAAGACAACCATCTAGCTACTGCTATGGACCCATAGTCCAAGGTAGACTACTCACTCATCGCTCCGGAGGCAAGCATGGCGATGAAGAAGACCTCCGGTGGCGATTCCCCTCTCCGGCAGGGTGCCGGGAAGAGCTTCTGGACCCTCCCGATCTTCGGGTCGATGGCGGCGGCGGATCGCGATGTATTCTGGAAAACTGATCGGGCACTTAGGTTTTTCTCGTCAGGGGGTACTTATAGGCGAAAGTACGATGTCAGAGGGGGTCCCACGCCCCCTCACACGGGGCCGGCGCGGCCAGGGGTCTGGCCGCGCCACCCCTGTGTGTGGGGCCCACGTGGGCCCTCTCCGTCAGGTCTTCGGATGTTTGGGAGCTTCCCGGTGAAATATGACTTCAGGAACTTGTTTCGTCCAATTCCGAGAATATTTCCTGTGTATCACTTCTGAAACACAAAAC
Source organism: Dactylis glomerata (assembly GCA_007115705.1). Classification (NCBI taxonomy): domain Eukaryota; kingdom Viridiplantae; phylum Streptophyta; class Magnoliopsida; order Poales; family Poaceae; genus Dactylis; species Dactylis glomerata. The sequence goes on from QXEO01000647.1 coordinate 5,068,062, forward strand.
AGCAGAAAACAGGAAACTAGCACTGTGGCACTTCGTTAATAGGTTAGTTCCGGAAAATGTATAAAAATGCCACTAAGTGTAACGAAACAATAGGCAAATGGTGTAAAACAAAGCATGGAGCATCAAAAATTATAGATACGTTTGAGACGTATCAACCGGTGAGATTGACAACCTCATCGCAAGTTGGGAACAAAGTACTTGGTTGTGTGTATGCAGGTTCCACGTTGCTGCTCGCAAAGCAAAGCTTGGACGAGGCGCCCTATAAATTGTCCGGAGCTGTCGCGGAGCTTGCAAGCATCACCTTCAGTCGTATTGTCTGCTCTTCTCCTGATCGACATACCTTGGTTTCTTAACTGAGGGAAAACTTGCTGCTATATTCATCAAAACCTTCTCTTGGGGTTTTCCAACTGGCCGATCATTTACTACACATCTTTCATACTATCATCACCGCGCCACCAACAAGTTTTCTGGCGCCGTTGCCGGGGAAGAAGTGGAAGACCTCTGCAGGGGGAGTTTTTTGCACGCACATCCTTTACTTTGTTTTATTGTTTTGCTTTACTTTATTTATTTTTACCTGCATTGTTTTATCAAAAACCCAAAAAAATTAGAATCCTTGATAGTTGTTTTTATCTGTCTACTTTTAGTTTTGCTGAAATGGCTAATCCTGAAAACACCAAGTTGTGTGACTTTACTAGCACGAACAATAGTGATTTTATCTGCATTCCTATTGCGCCACATGCTCCTGCTGCAAACTTTTATGAGATTAAGCCTGCTTTATTGAACCTTGTTATGAAAGAGCAATTTTCTGGTGCTAGTACTGAAGATGCTGCAGCTCATCTCAACAATTTTGTTGAGCTATGTGAGATGCAGAAATATAAGGATGTAGAAAGTGATATTATTAAGCTCAAGTTGTTTCCTTTTTCTTTGAGAGGAAAAGCTAAAGATTGGTTGCTGTCTTCGACTAAGACTAGTATTGATTCATGGGCTAAGTGTAAGGATGCTTTTATTGGTAGATATTATCCTCCTGCTAAGATTATATCTCTGTGTAGCAATATTATGAAGTTTAGTCAGTTTGATAATGAACATGTTGCTCAATCTTGGGAAAGAATGAAATCTATGATAAAGAATTGCCCCACTCATGGACTGACTACTTGGATGATTGTCCAAATTTTTTATGCAGGACTAAAATTTTCTTCGAGGAACCTACTTGATTCAGCTGCTGGAGGCACTTTTATGTCCCTTACCTTGGGCGCCGCAACAAAGCTACTTGACAACATGATGGTAAATTATTCCGAATGGCACACCGAGAGAGCTCCACAAGGTAAGAAGGTAAATTCTGTTGAGAAAACCTCTTCCTTGAGTGATAAGATTGATACCATTATGGCTATCCTTGCTATTGATAGAACTCATGTTGATCCTAATAATGTTCCTTTAGCCTCTTTGGTTGCTCAAGAAGAGCATGTTGATGTGAACTTCATTAGAAACAATAATTTTAACAATAATGCTTATAGGAACAATTTTGCTAGTAACAATTATAGGCCGTATCCTTCTAGTAATGGTTATGGTAACTTTTATGGTAACTCCTCCAACAACACTAGGGTCACGCCCTCCGAGCTTGAGGTAATGCTCAAGGACTTCATCGGTAAGCAAAATGCTTTTAACAAGTCTGTTGAGGAAAAGTTAAGCAAAATTGATATTCTTGCTTCTAAAGTTGATAGCCTTGTTCATGATGTTGAACTTCTGAAATTAAAAGTGTTGCCTAATGATGTGAAAGAGAACGATGTTTTTGCTACTGCTAATACTATTCAAGTTGGAATAGATGAAAATATTAGATTGTTAGCAGAATTGCATGCTAGATGGGAAAGAGAGGATGAGATTGCTAGGAATATGAAAGTTTGTACTATTACTACCTCTAATGATGTTGTTCCTAATGCTAGCAATCCTCTTACTTTGATTGGTGTAGAGAAAACTCCCACTCCTTGTGTTAAAAAGCCTAAAACTGCCAAAACTTTTTCTCAAAAGAGTGCTGAAATTTTTTGGAGTGTAGGAGATGATAGCTCTACTTATTTTAATGATTTTGATGTTGATGGCTGCAATATATCTGAAGTAATTTTGTTCTTGCAAAAGCTTGCTTTGACTCTCAATGCTAGTTCTTTAAATATTGCTTTTACAAAGCATATTACCAATGCTCTCATAAAGATTAGGGATGAAAAGTTGAAGCAAAAAGCTTCTGTTCCCAAGAAGTTAGAAGATGGTTGGGAACCCATCATTGATATGCATGTTAATGGTTTTGATTTCCATGCTTTATGTGATCTAGGTGCTAGTATTTCTATCATGCCTAGAAAAATTTATGATATGCTTGATTTACCACCTCTTGAAAAATGCTATTATGATGTTCCTATTACTGATGTTGCTAAGAAGAAACCTTTGGGAAGGATTAATGATGTTCTTATTATGGTTAACAATAACCTTGTTCCCATTGATTTTCTCGTTATGGACGTTGAATGCCATGCTTCATGTCCTATTATTTTGGGAAGACCCTTTCTTCGAACTGTAGGTGCCATCATTGATATGAGGGAAGGCACCATCAAATATCAATTCCCACTCAAGAAAGGTATGGAACACTTCCCTAGGAAAAGAAAGAAATTACTTTTTGACTCTATTCTTAGAGCAAATTATGAGCTTGATGCTTCATCACTTGATGTTACTTGATTCGCAATTTTCTGCGCCTAGCTCAAAGGCGTTAAAGAAAAGCACTCTTGGGAGATAACCCAATGTTTTATTTTCAGTACTTTTTCTTTTATTTGAGTCTTGGAAGTCATTACTACTGTAATGACCTCTCCTTATCCTTTTTATTTTATTGTTGTGCCAAGAAAAGCCTCTAATTTGAGTGAGGTAAAGATTTGGGCATGTTGCTGTCCTAAAACTGTTTTCGTTGCTGCACCATAAAAATTCGTGAAAATTCTCTGTATATCTTTTGGACCTGAGATTTCTTGTGCATATGCCCCAGGTTATATCCAAACTTTCATTAGTTGAACACTTTTTGATTTGAGCAACAGAAAACACCTTAAAAATTCGGCCTTTGTCAGCTGTTCTGTTTTGACAGATTTCTGCCAATATTTATGTTTGCCGCTTTATCGCTTTCTTTTGAGTTCTTTTGATCACGGAACTTTTGGGGAAGTTGCTACAGTAGTATATACTTTATATGTGGTGGTTTTGGGTTGAAACCTGAAGCAAAAAGAGGTTGGTTATATGTTATCCTACACTAATGTTGCTAATAGATTTGTGTTTAGTTTTGTATGAAGGAAGTTTTCAAGTGTAGGGATTGGAGAATGATGAGATGAGTTGAAGAATGGACAAAATCTCAAGCTTGGGGATGCCCATGCATCACCCCAAGAAATATCCAAGAAGTACAAGCGTCAAATCTTGAGGATGCCCCCGAGGCACCCCTTCTTCATCGGCAAAAATCAGATCACCTTTCAAAACACTATATTTTTATTGCTTCATGCACTATGTGTTTTTCTTGGAGCGTCAGTTGTTTTAGTTTTCTTAGTTAGTTTAGTTTTGTTTGCTGGAATAAATGGTTGGACCCCAACAAATTTCTTTTGGAGAAGTTGCCTTGCTTTTCATTTGCCAAGAACGCTCTAGTTTTCATTTTTATCAAAAACCGAGTGTTCTTCTTTTTCTGCTACTGCTTTTGGTTTTCGTTTTCGCCTTGATTTGCGTTCAGACCTTATCATATCTTTTCATCAAGGTGTATTTTTGCCTCTGATCTTTATTGGTTTTCATCACAAGAGGTGTCTTAAAAATTTCAAATGGTGTTGGAAAAGAGAAAAAGCTTTACACAAAAAAGTGGTACAAGAAGGAGCTTGTGTAGACTGCGGCTTAGGCTTTTTCATGTCATGCTTGATGTCTTTTTGATAGTACGCTTAGTGGTTTTTCTGTAGCATGATTTGTCTCAAATAATTGAGATTGCTAAATGAGCCTTTGAAAAAAGCATGCGTTATTTTTATTGTTTGGAAGCATTATTTTGGTTTTTTCCTTGATGCTTTATTTGGGTTGACTTGGCGCATGCTCACACATGTTAGACTCATACAAAGTCGCCAATAGCCTCTATGATCATTTGGTTTTTGACTTTTGATGCCATCTTATGCTTCTTTTAATGTCGCTTTGTCGCTTTGCATGATTATGGCCATTATTGCTCTCTTAGTTGGTCGCTCCCAGTCTTTTGCTAGCCCTCGCCTTGTACTGAGTATGAGCTCTACTCGTGCATCCAACTCCTAAAAACCAAGTTTGCCAAAGTGTCCACCATACATACCTACTAGCAATTTGCTATTCCAAGTAAATTTGACTTGCTTTTATTTTCTCTTCAAATTAAACTCTTACCAGTGTTATGCGAAAATTGGTCAGTAAAGCTCTCACGAACCGGAAGGCACACTTTACTTTTTCTTGTTCTTAAAAATTTGACATTGTGGTCTCTTATGTTGAGTTGTTATGCTTGCAAGTTGTAACTTGGATACTAGCCCAACCATGCTGTCATGGGGCAAGCTTTCAACATTGCACTTCTTATTTGAGTTGATATCGTGATCTTTTGTTTATGGATGCCCGCGGTGTGAAATGAATTGGGAATCTTGCGGGGATCATGGAGTTTGTATATGTGTTAGGAAAACGCCTGGGCCACCAATCTAAGCCATGCATAATTCATGGTAGAAATTTGCAGCATACCCATGGTGGACATTCGACGTCGCATCTCAAAATAAAAAGCTAAACAAATGGTAAATAAAAGAGATGTCGAGGTGTTCATTGTCTGCTTGTCCTGTCATTTTGATGTGGGCTTGTTCCATGTCATCGGGCACGGAGGTACCCCGTTGGCGGTTCTCGATGATACGTATATACTTACAATGACAAGAGCCTTGCTTGGGACTCTAAGTAGAGTAGCATGAGGTTTGGGTACTCGTATTCACGGGACATGAGGTTTTCGACTTATGATTTGTCAAGCATATGCATCATAATTGTTCTCGCATTAACTTTAACCATTCAAGATGCTTATGATGGGGACAATGAGAGCTCAAAGCCGGTAAGTAACATAATTTTTGAAGGTTATAAAACTTGCAATCACTGCTTCCCTCCGCGAAGGGCCTTTCTTTTACTTTTATGTTGAGTCACCACCTTCTATCTTTATGCACCATTAAGAGAGCATAGTTGTCATTCTTAGTATAATGTGCATTGTCCCAAAGTTTTCATTGATTGATTCATATTGTTGGTTTCACTTGTTCTCAAATTATTTGTATCTAGTCGCCCTCTTAAACTTGAAGGTGTCCTATGCATTTATGTTTTGCTCTCCATGAAGGACAAGCTGAAAACCATTTGTATGTTTTTTCTTATGATTTGAACACACGTTTGGCTTTCATTGTTTCATTTTCATGATCTTTTGTTTGTGTTCATTTTCATGTTATAACATGGTTGCTAAGTTTCTATTGTCAAGATTATATCTTTCATGCCCATGTTTTAAGTTCTTATGATCCCAGCTCACAAATGCTTACATATATGATCAAGATTGTGTAGGTGCATGTCACCTAAAAAATTATTATTTTGTTATCACTTACCTACTCGAGGACGAGCAGGAGTTAAGCTTGGGGATGCTTGATACGTCTCCAACGTATCCATAATTTTTGATGCTCCATGCTTGTTTTTACATCATTTGCCTAATGTTTTGTTACACTTCGTGGCACTTTTATGCATTTTCCGGAACTAACCTATTAACAAGTCGCCACAGTGCCAGTTCCCTGTTTTCTGCTGTTTTTGTGTTTCAGAAAAGCTACACAGGAAATATTCTCAGAATTGGACGAAACAAGTTCCTGAAGTCTTATTTTCTCCCGGAGGCTTCCAGAGATCCGAAGAGGAGTCGGAGGGGGACCACGAGGGCCCCACACACGAGGGCGGCGCGGCCCAGCCCCTGGCCGCGCCCCCTATGTGTGAGGGCACCTTGGTCCACCTCTGACGATGCCCCTTCGCCTATAAAGGCCCCCCGACGGAAAAAAACCTAAGGGCCCGATCAATTTTCTAGAACACATCGCGATCCGCCGCCGCCGTCGACCCGAAGATCGGGAGGGTCCAGAAGCTCTTCCCAGCTTCCTACCGGAGAGGGGAATCGCCACCGGAGGTCTTCTTCATCGCCATGCTTGCCTCCGGAGCGATGAGTGAGTAGTCTACCTTGGACTATGGGTCCATAGCAGTAGCTAGATGGTTATCTCCTCCACCATGTGCTTCATGTTTAGATCTCATGAGCTGCCCTACATGATTGAGATCACCGTTATGTAATTCTACATGTTTGGTTTGTTGGGATCCGATGAATATTGGTGTTATGATTGAGTTGCTATACTGAAATATATCTTATGTTATCTCTATGTTGTTTATGATCTTGCATGCTCTCCATTGTAAGTAGCTATCTTGGCCGAGTAGTTGCTAGTGACTCCAAGAGGGGGTATTTATGCTCGATAGTGGGTCATGCCTCTATTTAATCTGGGGGAGTGACAGAAACCTCTAAGGTTGTAGATGTGCTGTTGCTACTAGGGAGAAAACAACATTCATATGCTCGAGGGCATATGCTTTGTTTACATTACACACTTTGCTTAATGCAATTATCTGTTGTTCGCAACTTAATACTCATAGGGTGTTCGGATGATATCCCCGCGAGTGGATTATTAGTCATAGATGCAGTTGGATGGCGGTCTATGTATTTTGTTGTAATGCCCAGAGTAAATCGCATAGTGATCTTCTTGACATATCACGTTATCTTTATTCTATCAATTGCCCAACTGTAATTTGTTTACCCAGCATGTGTTATTTATATTATGGAGAGACACCACTAGTGAACTGTGGACCCCGGTCCTATTTCCATCATATTGCTATCACCTGTTTACTTTACTCGCACTATTTACTTTACTCGCATACTATTATCACTTTTCACTCGATACGCTCATACCCTTTGTTTCAGGCAAACCAGTGAGATTGACAACCTCATCGCAAGTTGGGAACAAAGTACTTGGTTGTGTGTGTGCAGGTTACACGTTGTTGCTCGCAAAGCAAAGCTTGGACGAGGCGCCCTATAAATTGTCCGGAGCTGTCGCGAAGCTTGCAAGCATCATCTTCAGTCGTATTGTCTGCTCTTCTCCTGATCGACATACCTTGGTTTCTTAACTGAGGGAAAACTTGCTGCTATATTCATCAAAACCTTCTCTTGGGGTTTTCCAACTGGCCGGTCATTTACTACACATCTTTCATACTATCATCACCGCGCCACCAGTAACCCAAAGAATGGTCATGAGAGAGTTGAGCCTATGGTGTGCATGTCTTGAATAAAAGATTGTGTGAGCATTCCTGTTTACCTTAAAGACATCATCATAATGAATAGAGAAGAAAAGATACAAGTTTGGTCAAGATGAAGTGAAAATATTAGATTCAAGTTGATCGACACACAAGGAATAAATGATCTAATGAGCGGATCAAGTGATCTCATGCTATAGTGAGACATGTCAATTTAGCTTTGAGAACTAACCCATGATTATGTGTCCGATCTATCTATGTTAGCTTAGGTATATCTCCATGCGCTAGCATCAAAATGTAGATTTTATATATGCCACGGGAGGATTCCATCAAGTGGTGGTCATCATCTAGTGTTGATAATTGCGACTTCAAGATGAGCATCTCGAAGGGAATATGTGCTTGAATTTTGTCATCCGTTGGATGATAATGGACATGCAAAAATATAACCAAGCGAGTCTTTGTCATACTGGAGTATCGGGGAGCAATTTGTAAGTCTTCACCAAGCGAGCTAAATCAATAACGGTCCAACTTGATAGGATTTCTATTTTATCATCATCATATAGCTTAAGATTAATTCATAAGGCAATAGTATGACCTTGATAGTATTTATAATTTACCGATCTCAAGGTGATTGTTGGGGGGAGCGGGTTACAAGTTAGATAAACACTCTATCAAGGGGCCTCAGAGTGGTTTGCTTGATTGCATCATTGTTGATAGATCAAACCTTTGTATTTTTGGAATCATCTTTCTTTCTAGTTATTTTGCTTTCTTTGTGTAAAGCTATCAAGCTCATTGCTATCTTCGAAACAAGCTCAGCTTCATCAAACATGGATTTTGTATGTTAAATTTAGCGTGTTTTTTGGCGTTGGAGGTTTTCACTAGTAGGCCACATAGGACTAGGTGGGACCTGGGTAGGATTGTCTACACTTGCAACTCTCTTTTTTTTTGTAGTAGTAGTTCAAAATCACAATCTAATGTTTTGTTGGACATGATCTTCCTTTGATATCAGGTTTTAGGGCCTCTATGGGGCTTGTTTGATTTGCATGGTTCTAAAACCCCCGAAAATATAGGAATAGGATAGTAATGCATGTGCAAAAGACATAATCGAAAACACTAGAATTTTGTAAGCTTGGGTGTTTAGTTCATTGGAATAGAAAAACCACAGGAACCCTAATAAACATGGTCGATCAAAGTCAAAACACATGCAAAGTATAATCAGGATGTAATTATGGCATGGAATACCTCAGTCTCGTTCTTTGCGCGTAGGAATCTGAAAAGAAAGTCTAACTGAAATGTAAAATCCCTGAGTTTTTTCATATCAAACAGATCAGATCAAAGGATTGTTTCTTGTGTTTTTTCTATGTCTCATTCATGTGAACCAATAAACTCTGGCGGTACACTGTTACTGCTTCGGCTGGTGGAAATGCACCTGCATCTAGTAGTACAGTACAGATGGCAGAACAGGAGCTAAACAGCGGATTGCTTTCTCCTGGTCAAGGAGACATTGTTCAGCAGGTGCGTGCAGCTGCTCAGACTGGGACGGGCATTGCTGGACATTGTTCAGCAGGTGCGTGCAGCTGCAGCCGGGAGGGCACAGCGATGGGCCGGCGCCAGCCCAGGCTTGACCGGTCGGTCCTCTTCAGCCCAGGCCGGCATTGCTGGACTCGCGGCCCCAAGTACTGGGCCGCATAAGGATAGAGCCCCGAATTCCTTTCGCGCGCTAGGCTTCTTCGCGGATTCCTAAATCCCGCTCGTTACGGAAGCGAAATCCGCTCCGCCACAAGGCTTCACCCCGGGGATGCAAGTGGACAGTCCAACGGACTGGGCGAACGTCCGCCGGAAGTACATGTCAGTCATTAAAACGAATTCCTCAAGCATAATGATTAGCTGATTAAAAACCAAGGTTGTCCGCCTGGATGTCAGAGCGGACGTCTGCCTGCATCCCTACTTCACCCGCTGGGCCGGCCCAGGTAAGCCTTTTTCCTTTTTTTCCTTTTTTCTTTTTTCTGTTTTCTTTATTGTTTTGCTTCACCGTTTTTCTTTTCTTTTTAAATAAATCTTAACAACTTTCAGTTCTAATTTTGTGTTATGCTTTTCGAATTTTGTTCAGTTTAAAAGTTTTTAAAAATTAGTTTCGAATTTTTGTTAAGTTTTTGAATTTTGTTCATGTTCAAAATTTGTTCACATTATAATATTTTAAAAATTTGAAAAAATAGTTTCGAATTTTTGTTAAGTTTTTGAATTTTGTTCATGTTCAAAATTTGTTCACATTATAATATTTTAAAAATTCGAATTTTTTTCGGATTCAAATTTTGCGCAAATTTGAATTTTGTAACAAACATGAAATTTGTTCTAAGCTTGTAATTTGTTCCAAATTCGAAATATATTCTAAATTTGAAATTTGTTCCAAATTCGAAATTTGTTCTAAATTCGAAATTTGTTCCAAATTCGAAAATTGTTCTAATTTGAAATTTATTCCAATTTCTCGTTTAAAATATATTTGTGCACATTCAAAATTTGTTTGAACAGACAAAGAAAAAAAGCTTACCTATTGGGCCGAATTGGCTCGGCCCATCCGGAGGCTGCTCCCAGGCGGGAGCGAATCGCTCCAGCAATGAGCCAGGCATAGCAGCCCCCAGGCATAGCAGCCCCCGGATTCTTCTATTCAGGCGATGGACAAGCCAGTGTTAGCCCAGGAGGTGGTTCTTAAAGCGTGTAAGTGGACATGCTTCCTTTGTGGTTCCCGAGTTTCCTATTAGATGGTTAGAGGGGTTTTTGTTGCTTGTAATACAAGTGATTTGTAAGGTCTATTCTGAGTGAGTGTAGGATAAATTAAATATTGTTGTGACTTTCCCTGTCTAAAGGTTGTGGGTCCTTCTTATTAACACTCTTCGTTGTGTGCCGAGCCCGTAGGTCCTCCTTGTCAACACTCTCCATTATGTGTCATCGTTATGTGAAAGTATGTCAAGTCCACCTATAACTATTAGTACAAAGAAATCATTCTTTGTCCTTTTAGATCCTAGACCACTAGGTCTGCCACATTTTTTGCGGTGGTGCATGGCTAGCAGCTTGAAGCAAGGAGCAACGCCGATGGGAGAGGAAGGAGCTGGAGTTGGGAGCTAGGAAAGCAGCCAGAGGTCTTGGAACAAGCCAGCATGAATCAACAACAAGCGAAGAGCCTACTGATGGCAGTCCACCGACCAAACGAAGAGCTTGCCCGATGGCAATGGCTTTTCCGACCAGCAACAAGCAGGGTGCAAGCCTGACGGCGTCGCCTGGCGACTAGAGCAGTAGTAAAGTTCCTTAAGATTGAAGGGATAGGGGTTTCTATTGTCAGCTAGAGAAACCAGAGGTAAAATATTTCTTATCTTGCTAATTTGTAAGTGCCAATGTTTGAACAATTATAGAGAAGCAACTGAATTTTCTCTTTTTGTTCCAAAACTTTTTGGCTTGTACAGGAATATGGATTCGTATGCTATGAAACTGGTTATGAGTAGTAGTGAGATTATATATGTTTCATATCTGGTTGACATTCTTCATACAAGATTTTTGGGGCTTCAAACAGAAGGCTAAGTTAGTATGGATGAAAAAAATCACGTGTACGAACAAGTTGAGCACTCCCATCAGCTTTTGCGGATTTGGGGGAAGTATAAAGCTAGTCGTCACTTAAAACTCTTTGTTGTGGTTGATAATGTTGATACACCAAAAGCAGAGTTTGGTGCCAGAGATGTTTGTGAACTAGCTGTTGTAGATCATGCAGAAATATATCTTCTTATTCTGCAAGTGGACCCTTACACTGCAGTACTAGGTGATGGCCAAAAAATTGCTATGAAGAATGGTCCTATGAAAATCATGGTTACTGCCAACAGGGTAACTACTAATCAATCCTTGAGGCCCTAATCAGCACACACATTTATGGTGGTGCCAGATTTCATCAAAATTGTTGAAGATGAGGAACTCATGAATGTTTTCCAAACGTAAAAAATAAATAGGGAGGTATTTTTTGTTGTTGCCATTTCACATCTGGTTGGAGATGATGATACTAGTGAAGAGCTGAATTCAATATTTTAAGGTACAAAGATGTTGATATGCTCCAATAAGAAGTGTAACTCAATTCTGGTCACTGCTAGATTCATTTCCTTCATGTATTTTAGAAATGACTGTATTTTAAAAACTGTTATATCTCAAAATGTGTGCCTCAAACTTCATCAGAAAATGGTGTTTGTAATTTTATAATTTCATTTGATAACTATGTTGGGATATTGTAATATATTTCTTTGTGAGTTATTGAGATATTGGAATATATTGTTTGTTGAAATGCTTTAGGGAATTCATATAACTTATTGAAATAATTCTATTACTTAGATACTTATTCTCTAGGATTTTAAATACGAATACAAATAGATAAACACAAACTAAGTCCATGTCATCGTCCACCCTATTTCTAGTCTAGTTGCTTGCACACTTTGGTTATTGGGCATGACAACAAGTTTTTGTAAATACACATAAATTCTTTGAAACTACCTTTTGTGTGTCTTTTGTAGTATTAATAAGTAGTAAGCTTTATTTTCATCACTTGTTGTATTATTTACAGCTAATAAGAATAAGATTTTATTCATTAGTTCACATATATTCTAGTCCATTTGTAAATACATGTCAAATATAAAGACTATGTGACAAGGGCATAGATGATAGAGCCCGATAGTTGAGTACCCCTGAGGCCCGTTAAGCTAGGCCCAATTGTAATACTAGTCGAAATACGAGTTCATGTCGTATGTCGATATTGTAATCTGTATCGGATCCCACCCGATCCTTGAGACCTGGTCACCTATATAAAGGGGCCAGGAGGGGACGGTGTGGGACAGATTGAAAGCAAGCCAGGTTCTACACCCACGTTTACTTTCATAGCCATCTTGTTTGACTGAGTTTACCTTCGAGTTCATCTGACGCCCTGTCTCCCCGATCCCAAGTCCTTCATCTAGGATATTTGTCGAGTTTAACTCTCGTCACTATGTCTAATAAATAAACTAAATATTTTAAAAGTAAAAAATACAAATCAAATATTACAAAAAAAATACCAGCTGGTAGGGCATATTTATTGATATTGACACAATTTACTTAACATAGTATGTCAAGTGAATTGTGCAAAATCAACATATATCCATACGCAGTTGATTCTCAATAAAAAGAAGAAAGATAGAATTTAAACTCCCTATGAGATCATTCCCTTGAAATCACTGGACTATGCCATGATATTGTTTGTGTTGTTATCCTTTTTATAGTATATAAATAAGTTAATTAATTAGGGCTAGTATATGACATTGTTTGCGCTGTTATTCTTTTTTCAATATATAAATTAGTTAACCACTTAAACTAAGTAACATGTGATATATAAAAATCGTAATAGGTAGGATACAATAATTTAATTGGAGTGGCATATCCTGTGAGGATGTTAACACAAAAGTTGTCACGTCAATTAAACTATTGTAACCTGCCTATTAGAACATAGGGTGCAACGGAACTCAAACTTGGGTGGGAGAAAACAACATCAATCTAGCCATACCACAACCACTAGCACATGTGTCCATTTGCATTATATTCTCAAGATTTTATTCTTTTCAGAACCATGACTAGACGTAACCGAGCCAATGTTTTAGGACAGAGGGAGGAGTAGTACAACAAGATCTTGATGGCCAAAGCTGACCCTTGCATCACTACCGCGCTCGCTCTCCAATCTCTAGGCTCAGCTTCCACCACCACAAAAAGATATTGATTGATTTTTTTTTAACAAATTTCTTCAAAGTCAACCGTTAGAAATTTTCTATAAAACTAGCCTTGGTAGTTAACCAAACAAAATCCACAACATAGACCAAATCTTCTTCCCAACGGACTTCCTTGGGATCGCAAAAATTTAATGCATGCTACCAATCACACGTAAAGACTTGCAAGAGGTTCTTTTATCCTCCAATCGGTCTGAAATATACATTTGGTAACCACCTTACTACTGTTTGAAGCCCATTTGTGTCATCTACACTCCTGAGCTTTCTTTAAACGGTGACTCCATCGACACCCATAAGAAAAATTTCATGACTCGATCAACACTCATATATAAGATGATCTTTGTAAGAACACAGCATGATGATGCAGGGCCCACCTAGCAGGCGGGCCTGGCAAGCCGAATCATTTGTAGCAGCAAAAACCGGTGACGTCACCCCTGGCGCACGAGTTTCAGGTGTCGCATACCTGATCTGCGACCCCCCTGCCATCAGTGGAGGAAATTATCACCATCACGCTTTTGGTACACGTCGACTGTTCCTGTTCGTCACATGGCTCGACGAAAAGAAGTGTTTCAGATAGTGACCTCAGCATAAAGTGGGTGCAAGGTACGGCTCCAGATGCATGGGATGGGACTGACATATCCGAATAATTGTGTATGCAAGGTGAACGGGTGATGGATCTTCTAGATCTTGCAGCAGGATAAACGACTTCAGTTAACCACCTTCCGGGAAAATAAAATAACCTTCAATCCATATTACTTGCAGCTATTACGGATGTATCTAGATAAGTAATTGAAAGCAGTAAAAAAAGTTCGCAATTACAGCCTCTAACTCAAGTTTTGCACCCTCTCCACCCGCAGATTAGAAAGATTTCAGCCGTCGAGTAGTTTGGGCATTTGGTGTCACTGTCTTAGCGCGTTGTAGGTTTTTTAACTCCCCCCTTGACCCTCTTCGATGAAATTCCACGTGGTATCCTTTGGAAGAAGAATTGGTTTAGCGTCGCATATTAGTAGAGCTAGGATTTTTTTAAAATACAAGGCAAAATATTTGCATTTTTATTAATTAAGAAGAAAATTTATGTCGAGATCTTATAAGCCATTACAAATTGAAAGTACCCCCCCCCCCCCCCTCTCCCCCCGCAATGCTCTGTAGAGCTACTTCCTCTTTGCTTTTTTGTTATAATCATGTTTGTTGTTGCTGCCATATTTTGAATGAACCCTCATGTTTTAAGGATTTTTTTGAAAAAATAATACAAAGCCACACCTTAGCTATAAGCTAAGGTTACCAAATAAAAGAACTACTCTCACGGCAATAATATTATTAATCGCTTTTGCCTCGCGGCAATGCTCCATAGAGTCGCTTCCTCTTTGATTTTTCTTATAAGCATGTTTGTCGTTGATGCCTTATTTCCAAAAGCTAGCCATCGTGTTTTTCGTTACTTCCAAATTCTTCTATAAGACTAGCATGAGCTAGGAATTACTTCTTTTGATCGAGAATAAATGTTGGTAACTAAGTATAACTTTATATTGAGTTAGTATAAATTACCGACAGTTATTTTCGATCAGAAAGAGTACTATACTTTTTCTTATTTCGATCGGAGGGAGCATTTCAGCAAGGTAGATGGGAATGAGACCGATAGGAAGCTCAGGCTTCAGCAGTTCGACAGGCTAATCGCTTGCTTCAAAAGGCAGTGTTCATACATGTTTGCCTCCCATGTTTAGTAGGCTGGAGGCGGAGGTAGGGGACCCTGGCCGGCCCGGTCCCGGCCGGTGCCCCCAAGAGCGCAGCTCGCATGCGCTGCCGCTGCAGCTAGATCAGCGCAAGTAACAATGGCAGCGCAGGCACGACGTACGGGTACGGGTACGGGGACCAGGAGGAGGAAGGCAGCCGCGTGCGATGCGCGAACTGCTGCGGCGAACTGTAGGAGGAGTGGGCCGGCCGGAGCAGGTGGACGAAGACGAAAGGACCAGCTCCTGTAGCTATAGCTGCAGCGCGCTCATGGTGTGCACTCATGGCTGGCACGTCGGCACGGCCACCTGCTCGCTCCCTCACTCACTCACTCATACACGTCCACCTGCTGGGCGCGCCTTTTCCCCGGACATCGATCACAGTGTCGTGCGAGACATGATGCGTTTGGACACTGCTCACACGGTCACACCTCACCACGTTTTTCTTACTGGTGTGACGTAATTGCTTTCTGCAAAACAAAAAAAAAAAAATGTGAATGGAAATCTCTTGCATCCAAAGGACCATGCCTATGGAAGATGAACCATCTATCAACAATTTCTTTCCGATGGAACCATGAACTGGCCAAGAGTCGGTTGTCACCAATTTGAACACATACACCATTTTTCCCAAAGATTCCCCGGTGGAAGACGCATCGAACATATACTCCCTTCGTTTATAAATATAAGATGTTTTAGCTTTGTGAAGTATATGCATCTAGACATCTTTTAGTGTGTAGGTTCATTCGAATATACACTAAAACTTGTCTAGATATATTTGCTTCACAAACTTAAAACATCTTATATTTATAAACGGAGGGAGTAAAAGAGAAATCAGACGTACGATATAATATTATAAGGCTACAATTTTACGCACCCAATACGATGCCGAGCGGCTCACAACACACAACGATCCGATGTAATCACCTTGTCCAGCAACCTACCACGAGTGGTAAGGAGATGGAGCACATGGTTTGAGGACCGCTTTACGAACCAAGCAAAACGACACCTTAGCTCGACCTCAACTCCAAGGAAAAACGACAACTTAGCTCGACCTCCCTTGGAAGCCGTTGCTCATACAATCTGCCAGAGTACCACATCTACCGCCAACACTACTGCATGCCATTTGTGACCTCATGTTCCTTCTCGCATGTGCCAGTATGCAGCTCTTCTTCACACAGCTTCGGCCGAGACCACATCACACATGTCTCGTATATAGGATGTTTAGGTGTTTGCCTAGGTATATTTTTTTTTCAAGATTCTTTTAACTCAGTAAAGTAGATAGAGTGCTCGGTTGTTCGATTGCTTCATCACTGGGCAAGGTACCAGCCAATAGCAAAATGAGATTGGAGCATACCAAATACCTCCTCGACATCCTTCTTACAACTCTCTTGATAAAATCAAAGTGAGATTTTTTGTGACCTGTAGGGGTGGGTGAACGGATCGTATGGGCACCTAGAGGGGGGGGGGGGGGGGGGTGAATAGGTGCTACTCAAATTTTAGTTCTTTTTTAATTTAGGCTTGACACAAAGGTAAATTCTCTAGATATGCAACTAAGGTAAATTTACCTATATGTCAACTAGCAAGCTAAACAAGATACAATATATAAAGGCAATAAAGGATAGAGGTAACCGAGAGTGGAGCACACGGAGACGAGGATGTGATTCCCGTAGTTCCTTCCTTTTTAGGGGAAGTACGTCTACGTTGGAGGGGTGTGGTTGCCACAAAGGCCTAACCAACGCCACAAAGGCTCACCCTATTCTCCGGTGCAAGCTTCCGCCACAAAGGCCTAGCTCACTTTCCACTAAGGGATTCCTCAAGGCGGAATCGGCCTTTACAATCTTGGGGCACGCATCCACAACCGAATTGGAGGCTCCCAAGCACAACACAATGCTGTGAAACAACAAGTAGCAATATATCAAATACACAAACAAGGTCTTGGGACACAAGGGAACCCAAGACACAAGGGCCCTCTAGCAAATGAGAGGGGAAATCAAATCGCTTCGGTGAGGATGTAGAGGATGGTCTTCTCCTTCGATTCTCCAAAGATCAAGAGCTTTGGTGGGGTGAGGGAGGAGATCTAGTTGCTTTGGTGAGCTCAACAATGGTGGTGTTCTTCAATTTTTGGCTGGCTACCCGTTGGAGAAGAAGAGGGGGGTATATATACCCCCCCCCCCAAATATCTGACCGTTGGCAGCCAGAAAGTCCGGCTATAGCCGGAGTTAAGTCCGGCTAAAGCCGGCCACACCGGCTAAAGCCGGTCTCACACCGGCTATAGCCGGCCTGAAAAATCCGGCCTAGCCGGAAATAGCCGGACAAAAAGCCGGTTGAGTCCAGAGGCGCATGACCCCTCTCGAAAACGTGCAGTCCGGCTATAGCCGGTCTGGGGACCGGCTAAAGCCGGCCTAACTGGCCCAACTTTATCTGAAACTTCTCCAGGAGCTTATTTCCACCATTTCTTCAATAAATTCCTTTGGATAATGATACTTATCAAATATAACATATAAAACCCAATATCTTTGTGCAAGAATATTATAAAATCCTGCAAAGCATAATCACACATTAATAGATAATGTATTGTTAACAAACGCCAAAATCAATTAGGCGGGAAATGCTCTTTCAATCTCCCCCTTTTTGGTGTTTGATGACAATACACAATTTTGCATGTTTCAAACTATATAAAATATAGACGGAGCTCCCCCTTGCTATGTGCCTTATTTTAACTTTGTATTTGAATACAAAGACACATCAACAATAAGAACTCCCCTAGATTTTATAATGTGATCCATATATGCACAAGATATATATCATAATTCAATAGCACATAAACAACATAATATGACAAGATATAGCAAGTAGGATTAATAACGATAAACACAAGTTCTACTACACAATATAACGATAGTTCAACACATAGTAGTAGATAACGATAAGTTCAACCATGGGACACAAGCAAGCAAGCACACGATATAAAAGCTTGTGACCCAACCAAATCCAAATGGAAACCACAACTCCAAATGGAAACACATGCAAATGGGACTTTCTCCCCCTTTGGCATCAAGACGCCAAAAAGGAGACCACAATAAGAGATCACTCATCAACATCGTCAAAGTCCTCATCATCTTCATCATCTTCTTGATCATCGTCTTCTTCCTCTTCATCATCATCAACGTCTTCTTCCTCATCTTCATCATCAACGGCTTCCTTGCCCTTGGAGGTGACTTCGGCTAGCTCCTTCCAATCAAAGGTTGAGCCCTCATTCCACTTGCCAAAAGAAAAGGTGTCCTCGGATTGATCTTGCTCTTGGGACTCTTCTTCATTGCTTGCACCTTTGCCCTTCTCCACAGCCCTCAAACGTGCATCCAAATCTCTTTGCTTCTTGTGGATGTGCTTGCGGTCCACATAGTCCTTGTACTGAGTGTGACGCACATCATTGTTCATACAAAACAAAGCTCTTTGCCACCACTTGAGCTTCTTCATCTCTTGAGCCATTCCACCACTTGGTGGATCCGCATTCTTCCTCCTAGAACCGGTAGCATAGATGTTGCCACCCAACACATCACTCGAAGAGGGATAAGCACTGGACGTGCTAGACACCAAATGAGCGGTCTTCTTGTAGAGCTTGTTGGGCTTGTGCACTTCCAAGTCTTCATCAAGCAAATCTTCTTCAATCTCAAAGTCTCCTTCAATGCCTCTGTCAATGATGAGCCTCATGATGAATGGAGCATAAGGAGGAATCTTCCTATCAAGCATAGCAATCTTCATCTCCATGAAGATGAAGTACATCACATCAAGCTCCATCCCTTGACAATCTCTTCCGGCCTCGAAGACAAGACGGGCATGGTGGAGCAAATGCACAAGACCACCTCTGATAGAATCATTGTTGCCCCCACTTGGAGCAATGTTGGCACGGAACATCCGGAGTAAAATATCATAGAGGGGAAGGAGATTTGCAGTCTCTCCCGCTTTGCCCCCTGGACCATACAAGCACTGAATCTTTCCTTTGTTGTACTCCGTGGTATCAAGATGCAAACGGGCACCCCTAGGTCGATGAATGCCATCGAACCTATAGCCCAAAAGCTTCCCAAACCGAGACATGGTCGAGTACTTCCTTACTTCACCTGTCATCCAAGTGAAACCAACCTCATCCTGAGTATCAAACTCCAAAGTGGCAAAGAACTGCTGAATCAGATGAGGGTTGTAGTCTTGCTTGAAGACCATCAACTTGTGCAACCCGAGCTTCTCGGTGACCCAAAGAGCATCTTCAAAGTGAAAGTGCAAACTTTGTTTCCCTCAGATTTTGTGTGTTAGATAACAACATTAGTGATACTAATTGTGTACTAAGATTTGCAGGATTTTCATTTGAAGAAATGCCAGGCCGGATTATCCGGCCAGGGGTGGCCAAATAATCCGCCCCCTCTGGAGTGGCCGAAAAACGGCTAAGGACTTATCGCGGCGTCACCCAGATAGGGGGGCCGGATATTCCGGCCAGCCGGATAATCCGCCCCAGCTTTGGCCGGATAATCCGCCCTCCCCCGGGGGTGGCTGAAATTCTGTTAAGGACCTGGCGCGGCGTCACCCAGATAAGGGGGGCGGATAATCCGGCCAGGGGCCGGATAATCCGCCTCTCCAACTCAGCAACGGCTACATTTTGGGAGGGGCTATAAATACCCCTCCCCTTCTTCTACCTCAAGCTGCTCGAGCTGTGAAGAAAAAGACCCCATTTTGGAGCCACCAAATTCGCAAGATCTCCTCCCTCAACCCACCAAAGTCGTTGATCTTTGGAGAATCGAAGGAGAAGGCCTTGATCTACATCCTCACCGAAGCGATTTGATTTCCCCTCTCATTTGCTAGAGGGCCCTTTGGTCTTGGGTTCCCTTGTGTCCCTTGACCTTGTTTGTGTGATTGAAATCTTGATACTTGTTGATTGAGATCTTTGTGGTGCTTGGGAGCCTCCAATTCAGTTGTGGAGTTGTGCCCCAAGTTTTGTAAAGGCCGGTTCCGCCTTGAGGAATCCCTAAGTGGAAAGTGAGCTAGGCCTTTGTGGCGGAAGCTTGCACCGGAGAATAGGGTGAGCCTTTGTGGCGTTGGTTAGGCCTTTGTAGCAACCACACCCCTCCAACGTAGACGTACTTCCCCTAAAAAGGAAGGAACTACGGGAATTACATCCGTGTCTCCGTGTGCTCCACTCTCGGTTACCTCTATCCTTTATTACCTTTACTACTTGTATCTTGCTTAGCTTGCTAGTTGACATATAGGTAAATTCACCTTAGTTGCATATCTAGAGAATTTACCTTTGTGTCAAGCCTAAATTGAAAAAGAACTAAAATTTGAGTAGCACCTATTCACCCCCCCCCCTCTAGGTGCCCTTATGATCCGTTCAATTGGTATCAGAGCCTCGGCTCTTTATTCAGGCTTAACCGCCTAAGAGTATGGACACCTCTCCGAGTGAGGGCTCGGGTCAAGTTTCCATGGGTGAGTTCAAATCTTTGGAATCATCCATGGCTTCCATGACAACTCAAGTAAATGAGTTGCGTGAAATGATAGCGCAACTCTTGCAAGCTAAAAATGCTAATGCTCCTCCACCTCCGGAAAAACCCGCTACTCCACAAGTGGAGAATGTGGGGATAGAAGAGGAGGGTGCCGATAAAAATGGCGATGCTAAGTCTTCCTCTAAGGGCGACGGGAAAGGTGAATTCCCCCATTGGTATTCACCCGACCCGCCGGTTCCTCATCCTCATATTAACCATAGAGGAGATCCACCTAAGCTTGATGCATTAAATTTTGGTCAATGGCAATATCAAATGATCTCTCATATGCGCAGTTCTTGCATCGAGCTTTGGAGGATCGTTGAGGAAGGATTCAAGGCCGTGGATCCCCACAACATGACAAGAAGAGAGACGGTCGATAGCCAACTCAATGCTACCGCTCTTCACATGATTCAAGTCGCCGTGGGATCCAAGGACTTGCCTCACATCCAACACTTCTTCACCGCCAAAGAAGCTTGGCAAGCTCTCTCTGATGTCTTTGTTGGCAATGAGAGCATGAAGAAAACAAGATATATTGCCTTCTCAAATCAAGCGGAGGGTTTCTTCATGATGGATGGTGAGGATCATCAAGAAATGTATAGAAGACTCAAGACCATTGCTACCACCTTCAAGAACCTCGGTGCTCACCATATTGATGATGAGTGGATCAAGATGAAGTACATTCTTGCTCTCACTCCTTATGAGCCCGCGGATATAAAGAGTGTTCAAGGCAAGCACAACTTCAATGAGATGACCTCCAATCAAGTGATGCAAGAGATTCAAGCCTACAAGGTTTCCGCACAAAATGCGGAAGATGCTCGTGCCCGTGCCATCGGAATGCAAAGAAGCTCCAATCTTGCTTTGAAGGCTAATGTGGTTGAGAAAGAAGTTCCTCTTCAAGCAAGTATTGAAGCAAGGCTAGAGATGTGTCCCGAGGACATAAGGCATGAGTACAATGAGCACATGGCCTTCTATGGAAAAACCTTTTGGGTTGATCCACACAAGGCCAAAGAAGACAATCAAAGAAGAAGCAAGTCAAGTGGCTATCAAAGGAATGACAACAATGGTCAAAGGGTGAGGACTTGCTACAATTGCAATGATAGATTTCACTTCGTTGCCGAGTGCCCTTATGAGAAGAGAGAAGACCATGGTGGAAAGCTCATCTTCAAGAACAAGATCAAGTCACCATCCAAGAAGCCTTTTGTGAAGAAGGGTGGACCAAAGAGGAAGCAACCAAAGTTTGTGTTCTTGACTCAAGAAGAGTACTCCGCAAGTGAGAGTGATGAAGAAGAAACCACAACTAGTGAGATGGCCGCCATGGCAACCACCTCCACTTCTTCCACATCACTCTTTGAATCCCCCAATGAGGACTCTCTTCTCAAGAACGTCAAATGCCTTATGGCCAAGTCTTCCGAGGTATCACCCACATCTTTCTCTTCCTCTAAGACAAATGATGCTTCCTTGAATGATCTTGCTAGTCTTAGAGTAAAGGAAGAAATTATTGCTTTTGATGATTATGTGTCTAGAGTAGATGGCGTTCATAAGATTCACTTTGAACGTCTATTGAGCCAATATGGTAAAACTCTTGAAAAACTAGATGAACAAATGAGGCTTGAAAGAGAATATGCTCAAGATATTGCCTCACTAACCGAGTCTCTTGAAGAAGAGCAAGAGGAACGAGCAACTCTTGAAGAGAAGCTCGATTCCATTGAGGAATCTAATAATGAAGTTGTTTCCAAACTTATTAAAGAGCGAGATCATGCTCGTGCTAAAGTAAAAATGCTTAAAAAGGAAAAGATTGAATTTGGGGTTGGTCATGATATACTTGTTAAGGATTTAGAAGATCTTGACAAGGCTCACAAGGCCTTGAAAAGTGAACACTCTATTCTTACCAAGTCACATGAACAACTTCAAATTCAATTGACTAAGAATAATGTGCCTAGTTCTTCTACTTCTACTTGTGATCATGCAAATGTTATTGAAGAAAATGCTAGGTTGAAAGATGAGCTTGCCAAGTCCTCCATTCCCATAGGTGAGAAAAACTTGAATGACCTTTTGAGTAAGCAAAAGGTATTCGGTGATAAAACGGGGATTGGCTATGTCTCAAAGAAGAAGAAGAAGAACAACAAGAAAAAGAAGGCCAAGCCCGCTCAAGCAAAGAAGGATCCTATTGTGGGTGGCAAAGCCACTCATGATGATCATGCGGGAATTGCTAACCCTCACTATGTTTTATTTCGTGATTATTATGGTGATGTTTTTGCAAAATATGTTGGTCCAAATGATGGTTATATTGCTTGGTCTATTTGGGTTCCAAAGACCCTTGTTGCTAACAAAAGAGGACCCATTGAAAAATGGGGACCTAAAACCAAGCAATGATCTCTTGTAGGACTATGCTTCCGGTGGATCAAAATGGGTGCTTGATAGTGGATGCACAAGTCATATGACCGGAAGCAAGGAGATTATGACGGAGATGAGACCAAATGACAACCACATAATCGTCACTTATGGAGACATGTCACAATCCGAGGTATTGGGTCTTGGCAAGGTGGTGGTCGCACCGGATATTTCCCTTGTGGACGTCATACTTGTTGAGACCCTTGGTTACAATTTACTTTCAGTTCGTGCACTTGGTAAGATGGGCTTTGCCGTCTTCATTGATAATGACATTGTGGTACTCTTGTGGAGCAAGTCTCTAAAGGTCGCTTTCGTTGGACACATTGAAAATAACTTGTATGTGGTGGACTTTTCGGGGAAAACCACTACAAGTGCAATGTGTTTATTTGGAAAGGCCGATGTGGGTTGGCTTTGGCATCGCCGTTTATCCCATGTCAATATGAGAACTTTGCAAAGCCTTCACAAGGGTGGCCACATACTCGGACTAAAAGAGAATGTTTCTTTTGCCAAAGATCGTGTTTGCAGGGCTTGCGTTCTAGGAAAAATGCATGATTCTCCCCACCCAAGCAAGACTATCATTTCTTCCAAGAGGATCTTGGAGCTCCTTCATGTGGATCTCTTTGGTCCTCCCTCTCATGCAAGTCTTGGTGGGAAGAAATATTGTTTGGTGATTGTTGATGACTATTCAAGATATACTTGGGTTTACTTCTTCAAGCATAAGAGTGAGACTCAACAAACCATCATCGACTTTGCCAAGGAAGTTGAACGTCAACATGGGCAAACTATTTTGGCAATTAGAAGTGACAATGGCTCGGAATTCAAGAACTACACCTTAAATGGATTTCTTAGTGATGAGGGGATTCGTCATCAATATTCCGCTGCATATACCCCTCAACAAAATGGTGTAGCCGAGAGGAAGAACCGGACTCTTATGGATATGGCTAGGTCCATGTTGGCGGAGTTTAAGTCTCCCTACAACTTTTGGGCCGAAGCCATCTCTACGGCTTGTCACTCTTCAAACCGGCTCTTCCTCCGCAAAGGCCTAAACAAGACTCCATATGAGATACTCACCGGAAGCAAGCCCAACATCTCCTACTACCGGGTTTTCGGGTGTAAGTGTTTCTTTCAAAGGAAAGGAGTTCGTTTAGGTAAATTTGATCCGAAAGCAATAGAAGGTATTTTTGTTGGTTATGGTGCCGAATCCCACACTTATAGAGTCTTCAACAAGTCCACCAGACGTGTTGAAGAATCTTGTAGTGTGGTATTCGAAGAGAATGACGGCTCCCAAGGGGGGCGAGATGTTGTTACTTGTGATGTAGATGACGAAATACCTCGAGAAGCCATAGGAAGAATGGGCGTGGGATTTTTCCGCCCCATTGAGGGACACCTTGTGGCCGACCGGGAAGGACTATGCTCTACTCAAGTGGAGCCTTCATCTTCACAAGCTCAACAAGCCTCTCCCAAGGAAGCAACTAATGCACCAACCGAAGAACAAGACAAGGACCTTCATGAAGAAGAAGGGGCACCACCATCCTCTCCGGTTATTTCAACCGCCCCCAATTCTTCACAAGACCAAGATCAACCTACTCATGAAGATATTGATGATCAAGGTCAATTTGATGGTCAAGACGGGGACCAAAATGATCAAGATGATCAAGTGATTCCTCCAAGCTCAAATGAGGAGATCGAAGCCCGTCGCAAGAGAAGAGTTGAAAGGGATTTGGAACTTAAAGGTCATACCCTTGAGAGGGTTATTGGAGATTTAAGAAGCAAAGTGTCAACTCGGCGTCAATTGGCACAATTTAGCTCTCATCATGCTTATATCTCCATGGTTGAACCCAAAAAAGTATTTGAAGCACTTGAAGATCCGGATTGGTTGGATGCTATGCATGAAGAACTCAACAACTTCAAGCGCAATAATGTATGGGTGTTAGTAGAGAAGCCAAAGGAGTGCCGCAATGTGATTGGCACAAAGTGGATATTCAAGAACAAGCAAGATGAGCATGGAATTGTTGTGAGGAACAAGGCAAGATTGGTTGCTCAAGGTTTCTCTCAAGTTGAAGGCATTGACTTTGGAGAAACTTATGCTCCCGTGGCTCGTCTTGAGTCCATCCGTATCCTTCTTGCATATGCCACTCATCATAATTTTAAGTTGCAACAAATGGATGTTAAGAGTGCATTTCTTAATGGTCCATTGAAAGAGGAAGTGTATGTTAAGCAACCCCCGGGGTTTGAGGATCTCAACTTCCCTAACCATGTCTACAAACTCCATAAGGCACTCTATGGCCTTAAACAAGCCCCACGTGCGTGGTATGAGCACCTTAGGGAGTTGTTGGTAGACCGTGGGTTTGAAGTTGGGCAAATCGATCCTACTCTTTTTACTAAGAGGGTCAATGGGGAGCTTTTCGTATGCCAACTATATGTTGATGATATTATCTTTGGCTCTACTAACAAAGCTTTTAATGATGAATTTTCAAAGCTTATGACCGATAGGTTCAAGATGTCTATGATGGGCGAAATGAAGTTCTTTCTTGGTTTTGAAATCAAGCAATTGAAAGAAGGGACTTTCATCTATCAAGCCAAATATGTCCAAGACATGCTCAAGAGGTTCAAGATGAAGGAACTTAATGGGGCCGCAACACCAATGGCCACAAAATGTCATCTTGAACTTGATCCCAATGGTAAAGATGTGGATCAAAAGGTATACCGCTCTATGATCGGTTCATTGCTTTACCTTTGTGCATCTAGACCCGATATTGTGTTGAGTGTAGGTGTGTGTGCAAGGTATCAAGCCGCTCCTAAAGAAAGCCACCTTATGGCGGTTAAGAGAATCTTTCGATATTTGGTTCATACCCCAACTTATGGTCTTTGGTATCCCAAAGGCTCGGATTTCTCTCTTTGTGGCTTCACGGATTCGGATTGGGCCGGTGACAAGGATGATAGGAAATCAACCTCCGAAGCTTGCCAATTTCTTGGTAGGTCTTTGGTGTGTTGGTCTTCTAAGAAGCAAAATTGTATATCTCTCTCCACCGCCAAAGCCGAATACATTGCCGCCGCAAGTGGATGCACTCAATTGTTATGGATGAGGCAAACTTTGAAGGAATACGGTGTCAATTGTGACAAAGTGCCTCTTTTATGTGACAATGAAAGTGCTATCAAGATCGCCTATAATCCGGTGCAACATTCAAGAACCAAGCATATTGAGATCCGGAATCATTTCATTAGAGATCATGTTGCCCGTGGTGATATTGAGCTTGCTTATGTGAGCACCAAGGATCAACTTGCCGATATATTCACGAAGCCTCTTGATGAAGCAAGATTTGGATATTTGAGGAATGAGCTAAATATCATCGATTCAAGGAGTGTGGCTTGAACATCTTGCAAATACACCTATATTTCAATACTTGTTTGGTTTAGGTGTGGGCATAGAGATAGGGGGAGTGCGGTCCTAATTAATTGGGCTATCCCTCCCCCCATAATGCCAATAGTAATCATATCATTCTCTTAATATCATTTTATGATTTTTGAGCTTCAATGATGAGTAGTGGTTATGGACTCAAGATACATCTTCGCGGTCCAATGCCACAACACTCAAACATGGCGGCTTCGGCCACCGACCTCTTCTTTGCGAAGAGTTGATTCATTGCATATCTTATTTGAGGTTTTGGTGTTCTCTCCCGATGTTATTTCTTATTTTAGATATGGGAAGGCACTTGCATTGGATTTTTAGTCGATTTGCTCTTGCAATGTTAAGTGCCGAGAACCACTCCGTGTTTGCTCTCTCACCTAAGCCATCCTCTCTCAAGACATCTATCTATGCACACGAGTTCAAATTTTTCATCAAAACAACATCTGTTTTTGAAAATTTCGAGTTGGCCAGTTTGCTGGCTCCAGGCCGGAATATCCGCCCTCTCTGGGCCGGAATATCCGGGGGGCCGGATTATCCGCCCCTTCCTGGCCGGATAATCCGGCCGTAGTGACCCTGGGTATATAAGGGGCAGGGTCGGGCTGCCCTAGGGCAGTTCCCTCCCCACCCCTTCCAGGTGATCCCTGCCGCCGCCGCCTCCTTCCCATCGCCGCCGCCGGAGCTCCGGCCAACCTTTTGGCCTGATTTCTTCGGAGGTTGCTCTCCTTCTCCCCCGGAAGGCATTCACCAAGCGGATTTCGCAATGGATGCGGGTATTGTCCTTCTCCTTGGATGTGACTTTACCCTTTCTTGTTCTTGGTGTTCTTGCCCTCTAGGTGTTGTTTTCCTGAATCATGTTGTATGGTACTTTCTTCCCGATCTATCAAATTGTAGGCTGCAGCAACACTTAGAAATTTTTTTCGAGGGGGCCGGATTATCCGCCCCCCCTTGGCCGGATAATCCGGCCTGGGAAGATAACTGTCAATTTTTTTTGTGTTGCTGCTCTCAATTTGCTGTTTTGGTGAAGGTTGTTTATTCATACTACATGGTTCTTTGATCTTTTCCGTAACTCGTGTGCATACGCTTATCCCCTTGCTCTCCGTGCATCTCTCTTTCACAGGTGGTCCGAGTGTGCCGAAGCGCAAGCGTCGGCTTGTTCGGAATGAGGAAGGAGTTCTTCTGGATGAGATTGCTATCCGGCGGGCACAGAGGGACGCTGCTAGGAAGGCTGAGCAGGAGAAAGCTGCCAAGGTTGCCAAAGCTCGTGCCCGTCGTCGCAAAGGCAAAGAGCCCCGTCCTGACTACAAGAAGATGCCAGAGGCCGAATACATTCTTGTGCAGAGGAACAATTGGTATGCTACTGCAAGAGATGAAGACATTGAAGACAGGGGTTTCTGGAATGAGGAGCAGTGGGGGATTTTTCGTGATATTTATGAGCCTTTCAAGAATCCTTGCCGTCCAATGCATCCGATTGACTTTGATCACCTCCGCAGCAAGTCTTACTTTGATGAAGCACTCTCTGTGATTGAGAAGATGGGTTTGATGGGATTGGCCAACATTCAGTGCGACTACAATCCCGGTCTTATCAAGCAGTTCTATGCTACTCTGGTGATTTTGCCCAATGCTCAGAAATCTATGAAGTGGATGACCGGCGAACATGAGTGTACATCGAACTTCACTACGTTTGCCTCTCTCTTGGGGTATGCATATGATGGAGACACTCCAGTGGGTCGCCGTATTCACAACCCAGGGAACAAGCCTGACAAGGACAAGCTCCATGACCTCTATGACTCCACAGGTGTTGTGGGCTTCATCAATGGCCTACATCCCCTTTATGATCAGCTGGTCTGCATTTTCAGGGAGAACATTGCTCCTAGTGGTGGCAACAATGATGCCATTCGCACCTCTCTGGTTGATCTGCTTGCTTTTGCTCATGAGTGTGCCACGTCGACTGACCCTGCTGAGGACTTTACCCTTGATGTGATGGACTTCATCTTCTATGAGATCAAGGATGCTATTATTCAGAGGAACACTGTGCCATATGCTCCTTTCATCATGCTTCTCATTAAGCATGTCCTTGGAGACTATGATATTCATGATGACTGTGTGGAGCACAAGGTCAAGAAGATGTATATCAAGAGAAAGTCAAAATCTGCTCCTTCAGCTGCATATCCTGACACTTTCATGGCTGAGGAGGACTTTGATGATGAGGATGAAGATGCTGGAGATGACGAGGGTGATGGCGGAGATTATGATGATGAGGACTTCGATGACGTGGACGAGTGATTTCTCGGGACGTGTAGCATCGCTCTTCTCCCTTTTTGGTGTCTTGATGCCAAAGGGGGAGAAGTAGTTCTATTAGGAATTTGTCGGGATTTGCATGGGTGGAAACACAAGCTTGCGCGCTTATCATTCTTTGGCGCTTGTGTTTCTTCTTATTTCGTTTGTCTTAAGTCGAACTTTGTGTGTGGTTGAACTTCGTGTCGTTTATATGCTACCATGTGGTGTATGAGACTATGTCATATGTTCTTAATATGCTATGTGGATCATTATGTGTTATTCACTTATTTTTATCAGCTCATGGTTATTGGTGAAATGGCTATGGAATTATTGCCCGGCATACCATATTATCTTATTCGGGATTCCATAATCCATAATATTTGAGTTATCTATGCAATGGTATGTCTCTTCTAAACTCATTGGTGAAGTTGCACACATCTAGGGGGAGCTGTGTATTTTGATCAATTATTCGTTGTTTGAATTATTCGACCTTTCTTGCAAATCCTAGTGTTGTCATCTAACACCAAAAAGGGGGAGATTGAAAGTGCAAACTTTGTTTCCCTCAGATTTTGTGTGTTAGATAACAACATTAGTGATACTAATTGTGTACTAAGATTTGCAGGATTTTCATTTGAAGAAATGCCAGGCCGGATTATCCGGCCAGGGGTGGCCGGATAATCCGCCCCCTCTGGAGTGGCCGAAAAACGGCTAAGGACTTATCGCGGCGTCACCCAGATAGGGGGGCCGGATATTCCGGCCAGGGGCCGGATAATCCAGCCAGCCGGATAATCCGCCCCAGCTTTGGCCGGATAATCCGCCCTCCCCCGGGGGTGGCTGAAATTCTGCTAAGGACCTGGCGCGGCGTCACCCAGATAGGGGGGGCGGATAATCCGGCCAGGGGCCGGATAATCCGGCCAGCCGGATAATCCGGCCCAACTTTGGCCGGATAATCCGCCTCTCCAACTCAGCAACGGCTACATTTTGGGAGGGGCTATAAATACCCCTCCCCTTCTTCTACCTCAAGCTGCTCGAGCTGTGAAGAAAAAGACCCCATTTTGGAGCCACCAAATTCGCAAGATCTCCTCCCTCAACCCACCAAAGTCGTTGATCTTTGGAGAATCGAAGGAGAAGGCCTTGATCTACATCCTCACCGAAGCGATTTGATTTCCCCTCTCATTTGCTAGAGGGCCCTTTGGTCTTGGGTTCCCTTGTGTCCCTTGACCTTGTTTGTGTGATTGAAATCTTGATACTTGTTGATTGAGATCTTTGTGGTGCTTGGGAGCCTCCAATTCAGTTGTGGAGTTGTGCCCCAAGTTTTGTAAAGGCCGGTTCCGCCTTGAGGAATCCCTTAGTGGAAAGTGAGCTAGGCCTTTGTGGCGGAAGCTTGCACCGGAGAATAGGGTGAGCCTTTGTGGCGTTGGTTAGGCCTTTGTGGCAACCACACCCCTCCAACGTAGACGTACTTCCCCTAAAAAGGAAGGAACTACGGGAATTACATCCGTGTCTCCGTGTGCTCCACTCTCGGTTACCTCTATCCTTTATTACCTTTACTACTTGTATCTTGCTTAGCTTGCTAGTTGACATATAGGTAAATTCACCTTAGTTGCATATCTAGAGAATTTACCTTTGTGTCAAGCCTAAATTGAAAAAGAACTAAAATTTGAGTAGCACCTATTCACCCCCCCCTCTAGGTGCCCTTACGATCCGTTCACAAAGTACTCATCCCTGGACAAAGCTGCAATATTGGTGACCTTCATGGGGCACACCTTTGTGCTCATGGACGCATATATCTGCTCAAAAATCCGCTGATGCTCTAACCGGTAGAATGAAGCACTGTCAATGTCCCTAGGTATGGTGTAGAACTTCTGCTCACGGAACTCCCTGTACTCTTGCTTGGACAGCTTCTTGAGATCACTAACATTGGCAAACAGAGATTTCTTCTTACGTTCTTCCAATCTCTTCCTCTTCAGAGCAGCTGCCACACGAGCATCTTGATGCTCTTGGCGGCGAGCAAGTGAGGGATCAACATATCTTGACCTCTTGGGTTGAGAGCCACCTGCAAACAGTACATATGAAGAGAGCATATAGGATAAGCATGCATGCCAGAGGATCAAGGAGCAATAGCATAAAAAGAAAAGGCATGACAGTAGTAGGTGATCTACACCGGCTATTTCCGGCCTCAGGCCGGCTTTAGCCGGTCAGACCGGCTATAGCCGGCCTGACACCGGCTTTAGCCGGACCAGATGAACAAAATCGACATCTCAGCTGTAGGCCACCAAAACTTGTCAAACATTTTCAATCTATACAATGCAGAGGAAATCATACGACCAAACAATCCCAGATGAACAACAAGGTCCCATTGAATCAACTAACCCTAACCCTAGAGAAACCTAGGGAGAGAGAGAGAAGAGAGAGAGGGGGAAGGTACCCTGGTCCATGGGAGGGCGCCGGAGAGGAAGACCGGCCGAGGAGAGGGCTTCGGTGGCCGGAGGAGGCGATTGACGGCGGCGGCGGCGGCGGCTTCCAAGGGAGGAGGAGTCGAGCAGGAGATAGGCGTGGGGAGAAATGTGAGAAACCCTCACCCCCCACGGCCTAATGAGATGGGCCCGAAAACCCCTAGGCCGGCTATAGCCGGGTGGGCCGGCTAAAGCCGCACCCCGGCTATTTCCAGTGGAGGACCGGCTATAGCCGGTCTAGATGGCACAAAGCTGATGATTTTGAATTCTGGAAGTTCTGGGCATGCACAAGAGGATGATTTGGCTTTAGATAAGTGGGCTTAGGACAGAAAACAAACATGGAGTGGTTCTCGGCCCTTGGCATTGCAAAACACAAGAAAATTTTGAAAAACCAATGCAAGTGCCTTCCCATTTCACGGATAGAGACAATGACGAAAAAGCTCAATGAAACTCAAATAAGATTTGCAAGGAATCAACTCTTCGAAAAGAAGAGGTCGGTGGCCGAGGCCACCATGTATGAGTGTCATGGCATTGGACCGCGAAGATATATCTTGGGTCCATAACCAATACTCGTCATTGAAGCTCATATATCACAAAAATGATCGAAAGAGAACAATTTTATCACTATTGGCATTATGGGGGGAGGGATAGCCCAATTAATTAGGACCGCACTCCCCCTATCTCCATGCCCACACCTAAACCAAACAAGCATTGAAAAATAGGTGTATTTGCAAGATGCTCAAGCCACACTCCTTGAATCAATGATATTTAGCTCATTCCTCAAATATCCAAATCTTGCTTCATCAAGGGGCTTCGTGAATATGTCGGCAAGTTGATCCTTGGTGCTTACATATGCAAGCTCAATATCACCACGGGCAACATGATCCCTAATAAAATGATTCCGGATCTCAATATGCTTGGTTCTTGAATGTTGCACCGGATTATAGGCTATCTTGATAGCACTCTCATTGTCACATAAAAGAGGCACTTTGTCACAATTGACCCCATATTCCTTTAAAGTTTGCCTCATCCATAACAATTGAGTGCATCCACTTGCGGCGGCAATATATTCGGCTTCGGCGGTGGAGAGAGATATACAATTTTGCTTCTTAGAAGACCAACACACCAAAGACCTACCAAGAAATTGGCAAGCTCCGGAGGTTGATTTCCTATCATCCTTGTCACCGGCCCAATCCGAATCCGTGAAGCCACAAAGAGAGAAATCCGAGCCTTTGGGATACCAAAGCCCATAAGTTGGGGTATGAACCAAATATCGAAAGATTCTCTTAACCGCCATAAGGTGGCTTTCTTTAGGAGCGGCTTGATACCTTGCACACACACCTACACTCAACACAATATCGGGTCTAGATGCGCAAAGGTAAAGCAAAGAACCGATCATAGAACGGTATACCTTTTGATCCACATCTTTACCATTGGGATCAAGCTCAAGATGACATTTTGTGGCCATTGGTGTGGCGGCCCCATTTAGTTCCTTCATCTTGAACCTCTTGAGCATGTCTTGGACATATTTTGCTTGATAAATAAAAGTCCCTTCTTTCAATTGCTTGATTTCAAAACCAAGAAAGAACTTCATTTCGCCCATCATAGATATCTCGAACCTATTGGTCATAAGCTTTGAAAATTCATCATTAAAAGCTTTGTTAGTAGACCCAAAGATAATATCATCAACATATAGTTGGCATACGAAAAGCTCCCCATTGACCCTCTTAGTAAAAAGAGTAGGATCGATTTGCCCAACTTCAAACCCACGGTCTACCAACAACTCCCTAAGGTGCTCATACCACGCACGTGGGGCTTGTTTAAGGCCATAGAGTGCCTTATGGAGTTTGTAGACATGGTTAGGGAAGTTGAGATCCTCAAACCCCGGGGGTTGCTTAACATACACTTCCTCTTTCAATGGACCATTAAGAAATGCACTCTTAACATCCATTTGTTGCAACTTAAAATTATGATGAGTGGCATATGCAAGAAGGATACGGATGGACTCAAGACGAGCCACGGGAGCATAAGTTTCTCCAAAGTCAATGCCTTCAACTTGAGAGAAACCTTGAGCAACCAATCTTGCCTTGTTCCTCACAACAATTCCATGCTCATCTTGCTTGTTCTTGAATATCCACTTTGTGCCAATCACATTGCGGCACTCCTTTGGCTTCTCTACTAACACCCAAACATTATTGCGCTTGAAGTTGTTGAGTTCTTCATGCATAGAATCCAACCAATCCGGATCTTCAAGTGCTTCAAATACTTTCTTGGGTTCAACCATGGAGATATAAGCATGATGAGAGCTAAATTGTGCCAATTGACGCCGGGTTGACACTTTGCTTCTTAAATCTCCAATAACCCTCTCAAGGGTATGACCTTTAAGTTCCAAGTCTCTTTCAACTCTTCTCTTGCGACGGGCTTCGATCTCCTCATTTGACCTTGGAGGAGACTCTTGATCATCTTGATCATTTTGGTCCCCGTCTTGACCATCAAATTGACCTTGATCATCATTATCTTCATGAGTAGGTTGATCTTGGTCATGTGAAGAATTTGGGGCGGTTGAGATAACCGGAGAGGATGGTGGTGCCCCTTCTTCTTCATGAAGGTCCTTGTCTTGTTCTTCGGTTGGTGCATTAGTTGCTTCCTTGGGAGAGGCTTGTTGAGCTTGTGAAGATGAAGGCTCCACTTGAGTAGAGCATAGTCCTTCCCGGTCGGCCACAAGGTGTCCCTCAATGGGGCGGAAAAATCCCACGCCCATTCTTCCTATGGCTTCTCGAGGTATTTCATCATCTACATCACAAGAAACAACATCTCGCCCCGCTTGGGAGCCGTCATTCTCTTCGAATACCACACTACAAGATTCTTCAACACGCCCGGTGGACTTGTTGAAGACTCTATAAGTGTGGGACTCGGCACCATAACCAACAAAAATACCTTCTATTGCTTTCGGATCAAATTTACCTAAACGAACTCCTTTTCTTTGAAAGAAACACTTACACCCGAAAACCCGGTAGTAGGAGATGTTGGGCTTGCTTCCGGTGAGTATGTCATATGGAGTCTTGTTTAGGCCTTTGCGGAGGAAGAGCCGGTTTGAAGAATGACAAGCCGTAGAGATAGCTTCGGCCCAAAAGTTGTATGGAGACTTAAACTCCGCCAACATGGACCTAGCCATATCCATAAGAGTCCGGTTCTTCCTTTCGGCTACACCATTTTGTTGAGGGGTATATGCAGCGGAATATTGATGACGAATCCCCTCATCACTAAGAAATCCATTTAAGGTGTAGTTCTTGAACTCCGAGCCATTGTCACTTCTTATTGCCAAAATAGTTTGCCCATGTTGACGTTCAACTTCCTTGGCAAAGTCGATGACGGTTTGTTGGGTCTCACTCTTATGCTTGAAGAAGTAAACCCAAGTATATCTTGAATAGTCATCAACAATCACCAAACAATATTTCTTCCCACCAAGACTTGCATGAGAGGGAGGACCAAAAAGATCCACATGAAGGAGCTCCAAGATCCTCTTGGAAGAAATGATAGTCTTGCTTGGGTGGGGAGAATCATGCATTTTTCCTAGAACGCAAGCCCTGCAAACACGATCCTTGGCAAAAGAAACATTTTCTTTTAGTCCGAGTATGTGGCCACCCTTGTGAAGGCTTTGCAAAGTTCTCATATTGACATGGGATAAACGGCGATGCCAAAGCCAACCCACATCGGCCTTTCCAAATAAACACATTGCACTTGTAGTGGTTTTCCCCGAAAAGTCCACCACATACAAGTTATTTTCAATGTGTCCAACGAAAGCGACCTTTAGAGACTTGCTCCACAAGAGTACCACAATTTCATTATCAATGAAGACGGCAAAGCCCATCTTAGCAAGTGCACGAACTGAAAGTAAATTATAACCAAGGGTCTCAACAAGCATGACGTCCACAAGGGAAATATCCGGTGCGACCACCACCTTGCCAAGACCCAATACCTCGGATTGTGACATATCTCCATAAGTGACGGTTATATGATTGTCATTTGGTCTCATCTCCGTCATAATCTTCTTGCTTCCGGTCATATGACTTGTGCATCCACTATCAAGCACCCATTTTGATCCACCGGAAGCATAGTCCTCGGAAGACTTGGCCATAAGGCATTTGACGTTCTTGAGAAGAGAGTCCTCATTGGGGGATTCAAAGAGTGATGTGGAGGAAGTGGAGGTGGTTGCCATTGCGGCCATCTCACTAGTTGTGGTTTCTTCTTCATCACTCTCACTTGCGGAGTACTCTTCTTGAGTCAAGAACACAAACTTTGGTTGCTTCCTCTTTGGTCCACCCTTCTTCACAAAAGGCTTCTTGGATGGTGACTTGGTCTTGTTCTTGAAGATGAGCTTTCCACCATGGTCTTCTCTCTTCTCATAAGGGCACTCGGCAACGAAGTGAAATCTATCATTGCAATTGTAGCAAGTCCTCACCCTTTGACCATTGTTGTCATTCCTTTGATAGCCACTTGACTTGCTTCTTCTTTGATTGTCTTCTTTGGCCTTGTGTGGATCAACCCAAAAGGTTTTTCCATAGAAGGCCATGTGCTCATTGTACTCATGCCTTATGTCCTCGGGACACATCTCTAGCCTTGCTTCAATACTTGCTTGAAGAGGAACCTCTTTCTCAACCACACTTGCTTTCAATGCAAGATTGGAGCTTCTTTGCATCCCTATGGCACGGGCACGAGCATCTTCCGCATTTTGTGCGGAAACTTTGTAGGCTTGAATTTCTTGCATCACTTGATTGGAGGTCATCTCATTGAAGTTGTGCTTTCCTTGAACACTCTTTATATCCGCGGGCTCATATGGAGTGAGAGCAAGAATGTACTTCATCTTGATCCACTCATCATCAATATGGTGAGCACCGAGGTTCTTGAAGGTGGTAGCAATGGTCTTGAGTCTTCTATACATTTCTTGATGATCCTCACCATCCATCATGAAGAAACCCTCCGCTTGATTTGAGAAGGCAATATATCTTGTTTTCTTCATGCTCTCATTCCCGACAAAGACGTCGGAGAGAGCTTGCCAAGCTTCTTTGGCGGTGAAGAAGTGTTGGATGTGAGGCAAGTCCTTGGATCCCACGGCGACTTGAATCATGTGAAGAGCGGTAGCATTGAGTTGGCTATCGACCGTCTCTCTTCTTGTCATGTTGTGGGGATCCACGGCCTTGAATCCTTCCTCAACGATCCTCCAAAGCTCGATGCAAGAACTGCGCATATGAGAGATCATTTGATATTGCCATTGACCAAAGTTTAATGCATCAAGCTTAGGTGGATCTCCTCTATTGTTAATATGAGGATGAGGGACCGGCGGGTCGGGTGAATACCAATGAGGAAATTCACCTTTCCCGTCATCCTTGGTGGAAGACTTAGCATCGCCATTTTTATCGGTGCCCTCCACATCAATTGCCACATTCTCCACTTGTGGAGTAGCGGGTTTTTCCGGAGGTGGAGGGGCATTAGTAGTTTTAGCTTGCAAGAGTTGCGCTATCATTTCACGCAACTCATTTACTTGAGTTGTCATGGAGGCCATGGATGATTCCAAAGATTTGAACTCACCCATGGAAACTTGACCCGAGCCCTCACTCGGAGAGGTGTCCATACTCTTAGGCGGTTAAGCCCGAATAAAGAGCCGAGGCTCTGATACCAATTGAACGGATCGTATGGGCACCTAGAGGGGGGGGGGTGAATAGGTGCTACTCAAATTTTAGTTCTTTTTCAATTTAGGCTTGACACAAAGGTAAATTCTCTAGATATGCAACTAAGGTTAATTTACCTATATGTCAACTAGCAAGCTAAACAAGATACAATATATAAAGGCAATAAAGGATAGAGATAACCGAGAGTGGAGCACACGGAGACGAGGATGTGATTCCCGTAGTTCCTTCCTTTTTAGGGGAAGTACGTCTACGTTGGAGGGGTGTGGTTTCCACAAAGGCCTAACCAACGCCACAAAGGCTCACCCTATTCTCCGGTGCAAGCTTCCGCCACAAAGGCCTAGCTCACTTTCCACTAAGGGATTCCTCAAGGCGGAATCGGCCTTTACAATCTTGGGGCAGGCATCCACAACCGAATTGGAGGCTCCCAAGCACAATACAATGCTGTGAAACAACAAGTAGCAATATATCAAATACACAAACAAGGTCTTGGGACACAAGGGAACCCAAGACACAAGGGCCCTCTAGCAAATGAGAGGGGAAATCAAATCGCTTCGGTGAGGATGTAGAGGATGGTCTTCTCCTTCGATTCTCCAAAGATCAAGAGCTTTGGTGGGGTGAGGGAGGAGATCTAGTTGCTTTGGTGAGCTCAACAATGGTGGTGTTCTTCAATTTTTGGCTGGCTACCCGTTGGAGAAGAAGAGGGGGGTATATATACCCCCCCAAAATATCTGACCGTTGGCAGCCAGAAAGTCCGGCTATAGCCGGAGTTAAGTCCGGCTAAAGCCGGCCACACCGGCTAAAGCCGGTCTCACACCGGCTATAGCCGGCCTAAAAAATCCGGCCTAGCCGGAAATAGCCGGACAAAAAGCCGGTTGAGTCCAGAGGCGCAGGACCCCTCTCGAAAATGTGCAGTCCGGCTATAGCCGGTCTGGGGACCGGCTAAAGCCGGCCTAACTGGCCCAACTTTATCTGAAACTTCTCCAGGAGCTTATTTCCACCATTTCCTCAATAAATTCCTTTGGATAATGATACTTATCAAATATAACATATAAAACCCAATATCTTTGTGCAAGAATATTATAAAATCCTGCAAAGCATAATCACACATTAATAGATAATGTATTGTTAACAAACGCCAAAATCAATTAGGCGGGAAATGCTCTTTCAGTGGGGATCATCTTCACAAATTTCAACCATTTTTGTAACATCCCAATATTAGAGGTCACAATTAGTCGGGAATAGATGTGTATATTGCATTCATGTATAGAAAATCTGGGAAATTTTCGCGCCTTTAAATAAAACGTGTCAAAGTGATTGCAGTTTCACTTGAGTTGATGTAACTAAAGTAGATCATCAACTAGAGCGCAATAAACTTGACCTTTGATAATCACAATAGTTAAAAGAGAGTAAAGTGAGGTAGAACTCAAATGTTAACATTCCATTTCAGGATCCAATATCCATTCTCACCATGAACAACATGTTATTCTTTAGATCTAAACTATTAAACCATATTGAGTACAAGGGAGTTAATCCAAGTCTTATTCTCAAATCTTGATCCATTCTATTCTTCCATATCCAAATCTATTCAATTGAAGATGAGAAGAGAGAGAGAGAGAGTCTATATGTATTCAAGTATTGTTACCATGTCTTAAATTAGAGTCATAGGATATAATTAAGTAACTAAGAAGTGTGAGAGGATAATATAATACAAGTAATTAGAGGAGTTATCTCAGTTATAGGTGAGGTATATACCACAAGGAGATTAGACCGTTTCTAAGGAAGATTTCCCAATGTGCAACCTTATGAAGTTGAGGTGTAGTAATAAGTTCTTTTAGATAGATTCATGTTGAGGGGGGCGGGGTAGTTCAAGCTAAATGTACACTCTAGTTACTTGAGCAAGCACTTAATCTTGGAGGTGTGAGCCAGTAGTTATTAGTGATGCCTTTAGGTACTAAAGCTATGATTCTCAGAGTTAATATATGTTCCAAAGATGCTAGTACCATAGGAGTAACATTTGTTGCCACTAGAAGTAGATCACATATAGATACCTGATACGTCTCAAACGTATCTATAATTTTTGATGCTCTATGCTTGTTTTTACACCATTTGCCTATTGTTTCGTTGTCGGGGATATAACCCCGGGTATACCAAAGTACCCCTTTATTATGACTAATATATATTGTATGATAAGTTTTATGTGCAGGAATATTTATAAAGAAGTAAAAAAGCAGTCTGGGCCGGCATATAGCAAAGGCGGCCTGGTCATATTATTCCCAGGCCGGAATATAGCCGGGCTGGGCCGGAATTGATCCACCCCGGCCGGATTATCTAGCAGGAGACGACTTTGGGCCGGAATCAAAGCAATCCCAGCTGGCCTAGGTTATCCCGGCCAGGCCACGTGCCGGCTAGGCCGGCACTCCTCTTCAGCGCTGGGCCGGTCGAGCTCCTACCCGGCTGGGCCAGATCCTCTCTCAGCCCGGCTGGGCTGGTACGTCGCCCCCGCCAGGCCTCCACTCCGGCAGGCCGTCCTTGCTCCGCCCCGGCCTGGCCCGCCTCCCTCCTCTCCTCGCGCCAGCACCCTGGCTGGGCCGGCAGTCCGCTACCCCGGCTGGGCCGGCAGTCCGCTGCCCCGGGTGGGCTGGCAGTCCGGTCCCCCGGCTGGGCCGCTCTTCATCCCCGGCTAGGCCGGCTTAGCCCCTCCAGGCCGCCCTCATTCAATCCCGGCTGGGCCGGATTTGACTGATCCGGCTGGGCTGCCATCTGCGCAATATTCCGGCCGGGCCAGGCCGGGATCCCCTGGCCCAGGCCGGATTACTTCCCTGTAGGCCGAATTATACCTCTCCAGGCCGGGATTTACTCCCTCCGGGACATATTCCTCGTCCAGCATCGCCCCTAGCGCATCGTGCCAGTCCTGGGACGCCTCTAGGCTCGGACCGGCACATCCTCCACCGTCATATGCTGGTCTTGGGACGCCCATTGGCTCAGACCAGCATATCCCTCCTCTCCTAGTCAGTCTTATCCTCAGGAGGAGGATAAGACTGATGACATGGTGATCCTGAAGACAGCAGCTAGAAGACGAAGACCACGGACTCCAAGTACAGACATCGATGGGACTAGCCCATGACCATAACGCATCGCACAGTACCAAGGGCGGTACCGTGCTGATGCAGGCTACAGTATGACAAGACCCCAGTAGTCAACTCAGCACCAGTATGTGCATAGTATATTGTGGGGCATCCCTTGTCCCCTGGGCTCCCTATATAAAGGGCACCAGGGGGATCGATCGACCAAGCCTCCGGAGGAGGCTCATTCTCTCTCGCTCCATGGGAGCTCTCTAGCACTAGCTGTTTAGCTCCTGCCCAGTGCAGCCTCAGATAGGCAAGATACAACTCAAGGAGCACCATTGTAGCTCTCATATGAAGCTCATATAGATCAGACATGCAGGAGTAGGGGTGTTACCTCCTCACGAGGGCCCCGAACCTGGGTAGCTCGATGTGTTAGCAGTGACTTCTGTGCTCGGTCTCTACCGAGTCATCCCTCTCCCGGATCCACCAGCGTACAGTCGACCCCCATTTAAGCCATCCTATGGCATATGTTGTTTCACCACGACGACATTTGGCGCCCACCGTGGGGCTCATCAAGGCGCTGGTAGGAGTACATCCGGACGGGATCTTCTTCATCTGCTCGGGGGCTCGACATCAGCAACGCCTTCGAGCACTGCAGGCATTCTTCGACTCCCGGGCTGACCTCAACTCGCCCGGGCCAGCATACGGCTGTCCCGGATCTACATCGGCATCTCCGGGCCGGCGCTCGGCTTCCTCCGGCCAGCATATCCTGAGTCCCGGCCAGCATATCCTGAGTCCCGGCCAGCATATCCTGTGTCCTGGCCAGCATATCCTGAGTCCCGGCCAGCATATCCTGTGTCCCGGCCAGCATATTCTGTGTCCTGGCCAGCATATTCTGTGTCCTGGCCAGCATATCTTATGTCCCGGCTGGCATATTTGGTGTTTGTCGTACCAGGGACTGTTCCGCCTTCGCCTCGAGCATCTGCTGGTACTTCAAACTTCTTCAACGATGCAAGTAAGTATTTATGCTGGTTTACTCCATATCCTGGTCAGCTTATCTGAAAATCAGTGTCTCCTTGATAGAAAAGATAGCTCGGGGGCTGGGCTAAAGCCTAGGAAGTTGCCTCTTGAGTACTGTTTCAGTATATATTAGTTCGCATGCTAGCATATCAGCTCTCCAGTTTC
The DNA here is from genome assembly GCA_007115705.1 of Dactylis glomerata. Classification (NCBI taxonomy): domain Eukaryota; kingdom Viridiplantae; phylum Streptophyta; class Magnoliopsida; order Poales; family Poaceae; genus Dactylis; species Dactylis glomerata. The sequence goes on from QXEO01000647.1 coordinate 5,108,893, forward strand.
CTCCTGTATGTCTGTCTATATGTCAAACTGCTATATCTCAGTCTATATGCCAAATGCTTTATCTCATATGCTATGTGTTGTATGCCGGCTGTCATATGCCAAGGCTCGTATGCCGGTTTATATATGTTGAATGTCATGTGCTAGCTGTTACAAGTTTACTATCGTATCAGTTATATGCCTATCTCAGTACCAGTTTCTGCATGCTACGTGCTATATGCCAGATCTCGTATGCCAGTTACAGTATACTACCATTTATATACCGGCACATTAGTGCCAAATATCTGTTGTAAGATGCCAAGTTTGCTTGTATGCCAGTTACAGTATGTCTACATTTATATGCCGGCACATGAGTGCCTAGTTCTTCCTTGTGAGTTGCCAAGTTAGCTTATATGTCAATCTCAGTCTATATGCCAAGTGCTTTATTTCAAGAGTTATAGGCCGAGTGCAATGGGCTATATGCCAAACTCCATATGCTAGATTGCAAATATGCCAAATACTATGACCATCGCTATGTCTTTTAGAATGACTACAGAATAGGTTTGATATTTCATCATATATACCGGCTATGACTCTCCATATTGCCATTACAAGAAGAAATTGCTATTATACCACCAGGGCTTCAGTTTATATCTCAGTGTCTCAGGTATTTCAGTATGCCGGCATATCATGGCAAAGAGCAAAATTTCAGTATACCGGCATATGTTATATTTTGTATCCTGGCCGGCATATTTTATGTCCCAGCCAGCATATCTTTACGTCGTGGCATGCATATCTCAAAATCTCAGGTATGTCAGTTTGTTAGCACATCAGGTTATTAAGTGATATCTTGAGTCATATGTGTTTCAGTATGCCGGCATATCATGGCAAGAGTAAGATTTTCAGTATGCCAGCATATCATGGCAAAATGTCAGTATGCCAGCATATCATGGCAAAGAGCAAAATTTCAGTATACCCGCATATCGTGGCATGAGCAAAGTTTCAGTATGCCGGCATATCATAGCAAGAGTAAGATTTCAGTATGCCAGCATATCATGGCATCGATCAAAATCCCCAATCACCGTTTATTTCGGTTCGCCAGCATATCAAGGCATCTATCAATAGCTCATATCGCCGTTTATTTCGGCATGCCAGCATATCACGGCATTCTGTAATCCTTTCAGTTATCGCCAATTCTGGCACAGTAATATATCGAGACATCGATCTCAAAGCTAACAAGCATCATATCTCTTATCATATCCGGTTTCATAGAGTATCCCGGTTTAGCATATTAACATGTCTTATCATTTTTGCATACTAACAAGTGCCCAGCGATGGCACAGCCCAAGAGGCATATCAGTATACCGGCATTGTCAAAGCAGACAATGTCGATGAGACATAGCCTGAGAGGCAAAGTGTCGATATAGTGCCCAAGAGGCAAAGTAGCCCAAGAGGCATAGCAGTATTCCAGCATTGTCGAAGCAGACAGTGTCGATGAGATATATCCTGAGAGGCAAAGTGTCGATATAAAGCCCAAAGAGGCAAAATAGCTCAAAAGGCAAAAGTAGCCCAAGAGGCATATCAGTATACCGGCATTGTCAAAGCAGACAATGTCGATGAGACATGGCCCAAGTGGCAACATGTTGAAACAACATAAGAGGCATATCAGTATACCGGCATTGTCAAAGCAGACAATGTCGATGAGACATAGCCCGAGAGGCAAAGTGTCGATATAAAGAGGCAAAGCAGCCCAAGAGGCAAAGCAGCCCAAGAGGCAAAGCAGCCCGAGAGGCATATCAGTATACCGGCATTGTCAAAGCAGACAATGTCGATGAGACATAGCCTGAGAGGCAAAGTGTCGATATAAAGCCAGAGAGGCAAAAGTAGCCCAAGAGGCAAAGTAGCCCGAGAGGCAAAAGTAGCCCAAGAGGCAGAGTAGCCCAAGAGGCAAATAGCTCAAGAGGTAAAGTATCGATATGACCAAAGAAGGCAAAGCAGTATTCCGGCATTATCGAAGTAGACGATGTCGATGAGACATCGCCCAAGACGCAAAATGTCGATATAGCCAAAGAAGGCACGATAGTATTTTGAGATAGCCCGCGAAGGCTAGCATATCACATATATGAGTATATGTCAAACAGGACATTGCCTATGATGGCATGAGATAGAATTTGGCCTGTGCAGGCCAGCATATCAGCTTCATGAGTATGCAGGTTTGGGACTTTGGTATATTCTTTGTTAAAGCCTGTGCGCGACTCTGCGAGTCCCCCACAGCCTCGGGGGCTAATGTCGGGGATATAACCCCGGGTATACCAAAGTACCCCTTTATTATGACTAATATATATTGTATGATAAGTTTTATGTGCAGGAATATTTATAAAGAAGTAAAAAAGCAGTCTGGGCCGGCATATAGCAAAGGCGGCCTGGTCATATTATTCCCAGGCCGGAATATAGCCGGGCTGGGCCGGAATTGATCCACCCCGGCCGGATTATCTAGCAGGAGACGACTTTGGGCCGGAATCAAAGCAATCCCAGCTGGCCTAGGTTATCCCGGCCAGGCCACGTGCCGGCTGGGCCGGCACTCCTCTTCAGCGCTGGGCCGGTCGAGCTCCTACCCGGCTGGGCCAGATCCTCTCTCAGCCCGGCTGGGCTGGTACGTCGCCCCCGCCAGGCCTCCACTCCGGCAGGCCGTCCTTGCTCCGCCCCGGCCTGGCCCGCCTCCCTCCTCTCCTCGCGCCAGCACCCCGGCTGGGCCAGCAGTCCGCTGCCCCGGCTGGGCCGGCAGTCCGCTGCCCCGGGTGGGCTGGCAGTCCGGTCCCCCGGCTGGGCCGCTCTTCATCCCCGGCTAGGCCGGCTTAGCCCCTCCAGGCCGCCCTCATTCAATCCCGGCTAGGCCGGATTTGACTGATCCGGCTGGGCTGCCATCTGCGCAATATTCCGGCCGGGCCAGGCCGGGATCCCCTGGCCCAGGCCGGATTACTTCCCTGTAGGCCGAATTATACCTCTCCAGGCCGGGATTTACTCCCTCCGGGACATATTCCTCGTCCAGCATCGCCCCTAGCGCATCGTGCCAGTCCTGGGACGCCTCTAGGCTCGGACCGGCACATCCTCCACCGTCATATGCTGGTCTTGGGACGCCCATTGGCTCAGACCAGCATATCCCTCCTCTCCTAGTCAGTCTTATCCTCAGGAGGAGGATAAGACTGATGACATGGTGATCCTGAAGACAGCAGCTAGAAGACGAAGACCACGGACTCCAAGTACAGACATCGATGGGACTAGCCCATGACCATAACGCATCGCACAGTACCAAGGGCGGTACCGTGCTGATGCAGGCTACAGTATGACAAGACCCCAGTAGTCAACTCAGCACCAGTATGTGCATAGTATATTGTGGGGCATCCCTTGTCCCCTGGGCTCCCTATATAAAGGGCACCAGGGGGATCGATCGACCAAGCCTCCGGAGGAGGCTCATTCTCTCTCGCTCCATGGGAGCTCTCTAGCACTAGCTGTTTAGCTCCTGCCCAGTGCAGCCTCAGATAGGCAAGATACAACTCAAGGAGCACCATTGTAGCTCTCATATGAAGCTCATATAGATCAGACATGCAGGAGTAGGGGTGTTACCTCCTCACGAGGGCCCCGAACCTGGGTAGCTCGATGTGTTAGCAGTGACTTCTGTGCTCGGTCTCTACCGAGTCATCCCTCTCCCGGATCCACCAGCGTACAGTCGACCCCCATTTAAGCCATCCTATGGCATATGTTGTTTCACCACGACGACATTCGTTACACTTAGTGGCACTTTTATGCATTTTCTGGAACTAACCTATTAACGAGTTGCCACAGTGCCAGTTCCCTGTTTTTTGCTGTTTTTGTGTTTCAGAGTGATACACAGGAAATATTCTCGGAATTGGACGAAACCACATCCTGAAGTCTTATTTTACCCGGAAGCTTCTAGAGATCCGAAGAGGAGTAGGAGGGGGGCCACCAGGGCCCCACACGCAGGGGCGGCGCGGCCAGCCCCCTGGCCGCGCCGGGCCCGCGTGAGGGAGCCTGGCTCCCCCTCTGACATCGCCCCTTCGCCTATAAAGACCCCCCGACGAGAAAAACCTAAGTACCCCGATCAGTTTTCTAGAACACATCGCGATCCGCCGCCGCCGTCGACCCAAAGATCGGGAGGGTCCAGAAGCTCTTCCCGGCACCCTGCCGGAATCGCCACCGGAGGTCTTCTTCATCGCCATGCTTGCCTCCGGAGCGATGAGTGAGTAGTCTACCTTGGACTATGGGTCCATAGCAGTAGCTAGATGGTTGTCTCCTCCACCATGTGCTTCATGTTTAGATCTCATGAGCTGCCCTACATGATTGAGATCACCGTTATGTAATTCTACATGTTTGGTTTGTTGGGATCCGATGAATATTGGTGTTTATGATTAAGTTGCTGTACTGAATATTATCTTTTGTTATCTCTATGTTGTTTATGATCTTGCATGCTCTCCGTTGTTAGTAGCTATCTTGGCCGAGTAGTTGCTAGTGACTCCAAGAGGGGGTATTTATGCTCGATAGTGGGTTCATGCCTCTATTTCACCTGGGGGAGTGACAGAAACCTCTAAGGTGGTAGATGTGCTGTTGCTACTAGGGAGAAAACAACATTCATATGCTCAAGGGCATATGCTTTGTTTACATTAAACACTTTGCTTAATGCAATTATCTGTTGTTCGCAACTTAATACTTCTAGGGTGTTCGGATTGATATCCCCGGGAGTGGATTATTAGTCATAGATGCAGTTGGATGGCGGTCTATGTATTTTGTTGTAATGCCCAGAGTAAATCTCATAGTGATCTTCTTGACATATCACGTTTATCTCTATTCTATCAATTGCCCAACTGTAATTTGTTTACCCAGCATGTGTTATTTTATCTATGGAGAGACACCACTAGTGAACTCTGGACCCCGGTCCTATTTCTATCATATTGGTATCACCTGTTTACTTTATTCGCACTGCTTACTTTACTCGCACTGTTTACTTTACTCGCATACTATATTGTTTTCCACTCGATACGCTCATAACTTTTGTTTCAAGCAAACCGGTGAGATTGACAACCTCATCGCAAGTTGGGAACAAAGTATTTGTTTGTGTATGTGCAGGTTCCGCATCACCTTCAGTCGTCATTGTCTCTCCTCTCCTGACCGATATTAAACCTTGGTTTCTTAACTGAGGGAAAACTAGCTGCTATACTCATCATACCTTCCTCTTGGGATTCCCAACGGGATGGTTATTCACCACGCACAAGGACCGTCTGCTCCCATGTCAACCATACGCCATCAACCGGTAGCAGCTCATTTTCTGGCGCCGTTGCCGGGGAGGAAGAGAAGACTTCTGCGAGGGGAGTTTTTCGCACACACATTCTTTACTTTGTTTTATTGTTTTGCTTTACTTTATTTTATTTTACCTGCATCGTTTTATATCAAAAACCCAAAAAAATTAGAATCCTTGGTAGTTGTTTCTACTTGTTTACTTTCGTTTTGCTGAAATGGCCAATCCTGAAAACACCAAGTTGTGTGACTTTACTAGCACGAACAATAGTGATTTTATCTGCACTCCTATTGCACCACCTATTCTTGCTGCAAACTTTTATGAGATTAAGCCTGCTTTGTTGAACCTTGTTATGAAAGAGCAATTTTCTGGTGCTAGTACTGAAGATGCTGCAGCTCATCTCAACGGTTTTGTTGAGCTATGTGAGATGCAGAAATATAAGGATGTTGATAGTGATATTATTAAGCTCAAGTTGTTTCCTTTTTCTTTGAGAGGAAAAGCTAAAGATTGGTTGCTGTCTTTGACTAAGAATAGTATTGATTCATGGGCTAAGTGTAAGGATGCTTTTATTGGTAGATACTATCCTCCTGCTAAGATTATATCCTTGCGTAGCAATATTATGAATTTTACTCAGTTTGATAATGAACATGTTGCTCAAGCTTGGGAAAGAATGAAATCTATGATAAAGAATTGCCCCACTCATGGACTGACTACTTGGATGATTATCCAAACTTTTTATGCAGGACTGAATTTTTTTTCAAGGAACCTACTTGATTCAGCTGCTGGAGGCACTTTTATGTCCCTTACCTTGGGCGCCGCATCGAAGCTACTCGACAACATGATGGTAAATTATTCTGAATGGCACACCGAGAGAGCTCCACAAGGTAAGAAGGTAAATTCTGTTGAGGAAACCTCTTCCTTGAATGATAAGATTGATACCATTATGGCTATGCTTGCTAATGATAGGACTCATGTTGATTCTAATAATATTCTCTTGGCCTCTCTGGTTGCTCAAGAAGAGCATGTTGATATGAATTTCATTAGAAACAATAATTTTAACAACAATGCTTATAGGAACAATTTTGCTAGTAACAATTATAGGCCGTATCCTTCTACCAATGGTAATGGTTATGGTAACTCTTATGGTAATTCCTACAACAACACTAGGGCCGCGCCCTCCGAGCTTGAGGTAATGCTCAAGGACTTCATCGGTAAGCAAACTGCTTTTAACAAGTCTGTTGAGGAAAAGTTAGGCAAAATTGATATTCTTGCTTCTAAAGTTGATAGCCTTGTTCATGATGTTGAACTTCTGAAATTAAAAGTGTTTCCTAATGATGTGAAAGAGAACAATGTTTTTGCTACCGCTAATGTTATCCAAGTTGGAATTGATGAAAATATTAGATTGTTAGCGAAATTGCATGCCAGGTGGGAAAGAGAAGATGAGATGGCTAGAGATATGAAGGTATGTACTATTACTACCTCTAATGATGTTGCTCCTAATACTAGCAATCCTCTTACTTTGATTGGTGTAAAGAAAACTCCCACTCCTTGTGTTAAAAAGCCTAAAACTGCCAAAACTTTTTCTCAAAAGAGTGCTGAAATTTTTTGGAGTGTGGGAGATGATAGCTCTATTTCTTTTAATGATTTTGATGTTGATGGCTACAATATATCTGAAGTAATTTTGTTCTTGCAAAAGCTTGCTTTGACTCCCAATGCTAGTTCTTTAAATATTGCTTTTACTAAGCATATTACCAATGCTCTCATAAAGATTAGGGATGAAAAGTTGAAGAAAAAAGCCTCTGTTCCCAAGAAGTTAGAAGATGGTTGGGAACCCATCATTGATATGCATGTTAATGGTTATGATTGCCATGCTTTATGTGATCTAGGTGCTAGTATTTCTATCATGCCTAGAAAGATTTATGACATGCTTGATTTACCACCGCTTGAAAAGTGTTATTTTGATGTTCCTATTGCTGATGTTGCTAAGAAGAAACCTTTGAGAAGAATTAATGATGTTCTTATTGTGGTTAACAATAACCTTGTTCCCGTTGATTTTCTTGTTATGGACGTTGAATGCCATGCTTCATGTCCTATTATTTTGGGAAGACCCTTTCTTCGAACTGTAGGTGCCATCATTGATATGAGGGAAGGGACTATCAAATATCAATTCCCACTAAAGAAAGGTATGGAACACTTCCCTAGGAAAAGAAAGAAATTACTTTTTGACTCTATTCTTAGAGCAAATTATGAGCTTGATGCTTCGTCACTTGATGTTACTTGATTCGCAATTTTCTGCGCCTAGCTCAAAGGCGTTAAAGAAAAGCACTCTTGGGAGATAACCCAATGTTTTATTTTTAGTACTTTTTCTTTTATTTGAGTCTTGGAAGTCATTACTACTGTAATGACCGCTCCTTATCTTGTTTATTTCGTTTTTGTGCCAAGAGAAGCCTCTAATTTGAGTGAGGTAAAGATTTGGGGATGTTGCTGTCCTAAAACTGTTTTCGGTGCTGCACCGTAAAAATTCGTGAAAATTCTCTGTTTATCTTTTGGACCTGCGATTTCTTGTGCATATGCCCCAAGTTATATCCAAACTTTTGTTAGTGTAACACTTTTTGATTTGAGCAACAGAAAATCCCTCAAAAATTCGACCTTTGTCAGCTGTTCAGTTTTGACAGATTTCTGCCAATATTTGTGTTTGCCACTTTATCGCTTTCTTTTGAGTTCTTTTGATCACGGAACTTTTGGGGAGGTTATTACAGTAGTATCTACTATATATGTGGTAGTTTTGAGTTGAAACCTGAAGCAAATAGAGGATTGATTATATGTTATGCTTGCACTAATGTTGCTAATAGATTTGTGTTTAGTTTTGTATGAAGGAAGTTTTCAAGTGTAGGGATTGGAGAATGATGAGATGAGTTGAAGAATGGACAAAAGCTCAAGCTTGGGGATGCTCATGCATCACCCCAAGAAATATCCAAGAAGTACAAGCGTCAAAGCTTGGGGATGCCCCCGAGGCACCCCTTCTTCATCGGCAAAAATCAGGTCACCTTTCAAAACACTATATTTTTATTGCTTCATGCACTATGTGTTTTTCTTGGAGTGTCAGTTGTTTTAGTTTTCTTAGTTAGTATAGTTTGTTTGTTTGCTGCAATAAATGATTGGACCCCAACAAATTTCCTTTGGAGGAGATGTACTCGTTTTCATTTGCCAAGAACACTCAGTTTTCACTCTTATCGGTTATCATATGTTCTTCTTTTTCTGCTGCTGCTTTTGGTTTTCATTTTCGCCTTAATTTGCATTCAGACCTTGTCATATCTTTTCATAAAGGTGTATTTTTTCCTCTGATCTTTATTGGTTTTCATCAAAAGAGGTGTTTATAAAAATTTCAAATGGTGTTGGAAAAGAGAAAAAGCTTTGTGCAAAATAGTGGTACAAGAAGGAGCTTGTGTAGACTGCGGCTTAGGCTTTTTCATGTCATGCTTGATGTCTTTTTGATAGTATGCTTAGTGGTTTTGCTGTAGCATGACTTGTCTCAAATAACTGAGATTGCTTAATGAGCCTTTGAAAAAAATCATGCGTTGTTTTTATTGTATGGAAGCATTATTTTGGTTTTCTCCTTGATGCTTTATTTGGGTTAACTTGGCGCATGCTCACACATGTTAGACTCTTACAAAGTCGCCAATAGCCTTCATGATCATTTAGTTTTTGACTTTTGATGCCATCTTATGCTTCTTTTAATGTCGCTTTGTCGCTTTGCATGATTATGGCCATTATTGCTCTCTTAGTTGGTCGCTCCCAGTCTTTTGCTAGCCCTCGCCTTGTACTGAGTATGAGCTCTACTCGTGCATCCAACTCCTAAAAGCCAAAGTTTTCCAAAGTGTCCACCATACATACCTACTAGCAATTTGCTATTCCAAGTAAATTTGACTTGCTTTTATTTTCTTTTCAAATTAAACTCTTACCAGTGTTATGCGAAATTCGGTTAGTAAAGCTCTCACGAACCGGAAGGCACACTTTACTTTTTCCTGTTCTTAAAAATTTGACATTGTGGTCTCTTATGTTGAGTTGTTATGCTTGAAAGTTGTAAGTTGGAGACTAGCCCAGCCATGCTGTCATGGGGCAAGCTTTCAACATTGCACTTCTTATTTGAGTTGATATCGTGATCTTTTGTTTATGGATGCCCGCGGTGTGAAATGAATTGGGAATCTTGTAGGGATCATGAAGTTTGTATATGTGTTAGGGAAATGCCGGGCCGCCAATCTAAGCCATGCATAATTCATGGTGGAAATTTGCAGCATACCCATGGTGAACATTCGACGACGAATCTCACAATAAAAAGCTAAACAAAAGGCAAATAAAAGAGATGTCGAGGTGTTCATTGTCTGCTTGTCCTGTCATTTTGGTGTGGGCTTGTTCCATGTTATCGGGCACGGAGGTACCCCATTGGCGGTTCTCAATGATATGCATATACTTACAATGACAAGAGCCTTGCTTGGGACTCTAAGTAAAGTAGCATGAGGTTTGGGTACTCGTATTCACGGGGCACGAGGTTTTCAACTTATGATTTGTCAAGCATATGCATCATAATTGTTCTCGCATTAACTTTAACCATTCAAGATGCTTATGATGGGGGCAATGAGAGCTCAAAGCCGGTAAGTACCATAATTTTTGAAGGTTATAAAACTTGCAATCACTGCTTCCCTCTGTGAAGGGCCTTTCTTTTACTTTTATGTTGAGTCACCACCTTCTTTCTTTATGCACCATTAAGAGAGCATAGTTGTCATTCTTAGTGTGATATGCATTGTCCCAAAGTTCATTGATTGATTCATATTGTTGGTTTCACTTGTTCTTAAATTATTTGTATCTAGTCGCCCTCTTAAACTTGAAGGTGTCCTATGCATTTATGTTTTGCTCTCTTTGAAGGACACGCTGAAAACCATTTGTATGTTTTTTCTTATGATTTGAACACACATTTGACTTTCATTGTTTCATTTTCATGATCTTTTGTTTGTGTTCATTTGCATGTTTACAACATGGCTGCTAAGTTTCTTATTGTCATGATTATATCTTCATGCCCATGTTTTAAGTTCTTATGATCCCAGCTCACCAATGCTTATGTATATGATCAAGACTGTGTAGGTGCATGTCACCTCAAAAATTATTCTTTTGTTATCACTTACCTACTCGAGGACGAGCAGGAGTTAAGCTTGGGGATGCTTGATACGTCTCAAACGTATCTATAATTTTTGATGCTCCATGCTTGTTTTTACACCATTTGCCTATTGTTTCGTTACACTTAGTGGCACTTTTATGCATTTTCCGGAACTAACCTATTAACGAGTTGCCACAGTGCCAGTTCCCTATTTTCTGCTGTTTTTGTGTTTCAGAGTGATATACAGGAAATATTCTCGGAATTGGACGAAACCACATCCTGAAGTCTTATTTTACCCGGAAGCTTCCAGAGATCCGAAGAGGAGTAGGAGGGGGGCCACCAGGGCCCCACATGCAGGGGCGGCGCGGCCAGCCCCCTGGCCGCGCCGGGCCCACGTGAGGGAGCCTGGCTCCCCCTCTGACATCGCCCCTTCGCCTATAAAGACCCCCCGACGAGAAAAACCTAAGTACCCCGATCAGTTTTCTAGAACACATCGCGATCCACCGCCGCCGTCGACCCGGAGATCGGGAGGGTCCAGAAGCTCTTCCCGGCACCCTGCCGGAGAGGGGAATCGCCACCGGAGGTCTTCTTCATCGCTATGCTTGCCTCCGGAGCGATGAGTGAGTAGTCTACCTTGGACTATGGGTCCATAGCAGTAGCTAGATGGTTGTCTCCTCCACCATGTGCTTCATGTTTAGATCTCATGAGCTGCCCTACATGATTGAGATCACCGTTATGTAATTCTACATGTTTGGTTTGTTGGGATCCGATGAATATTGGTGTTTATGATTAAGTTGCTATACTGAATATTATCTTTTGTTATCTCTATGTTGTTTATGATCTTGCATGCTCTCCGTTGTTAGTAGCTATCTTGGCCGAGTAGTTGCTAGTGACTCCAAGAGGGGGTATTTATGCTCGATAGTGGGTTCATGCCTCTATTTCACCTGGGGGAGTGACAGAAACCTCTAAGGTGGTAGATGTGTTGTTGCTACTAGGGAGAAAACAACATTCATATGCTCAAGGACATATGCTTTGTTTACATTACACACTTTGCTTAATGCAATTATCTGTTGTTCGCAACTTAATACTTCTAGGGTGTTCGGATTGATATCCCCGGGAGTGGATTATTAGTCACAGATGCAGTTGGATGACGGTCTATGTATTTTGTTGTAATGCCCAGAGTAAATCTCATAGTGATCTTCTTGGCATATCACGTTTATCTCTATTCTATCAATTGCCCAACTGTAATTTGTTTACCCAGCATGTGTTATTTTATCTATGGAGAGACACCACTAGTGAACTGTGGACCCCGGTCCTATTTCCATCATATTGCTATCACCTGTTTACTTTATTCGCACTGTTTACTTTACTCGCACTGTTTACTTTACTCGCATACTATATTGTTTTCCACTCGATACGCTCATAACTTTTGTTTCAAGCAAACCGATGAGATTGACAACCTCATCGCAAGTTGGGAACAAAGTATTTCTTTGTGTGTATGCAGGTTCCGCATCACCTTCAGTCGTGATTGTCTCTCGTCTCCTGACCGATATTAAACCTTGGTTTCTTAACTGAGGGAAAACTAGCTGCTATACTCATCATACCTTCCTCTTGGGGTTCCCAACGGGCTGGTTATTCACCACGCACAAGGACCGTCCGCTCCCACGTCAACCGTACGCCATCAACCGGTAGCAATACCCTAGGAGGAGATGATATTCATAACCTCAAGGATACATCTAATGAAGTATTAACATTTAGAGAGAAGGTAGTTGAATTGAGAAACTCAGTCAACTTGGATTCATCAAGAGTGACTTAAAGATACAAGTTTATCACTAGTAGAAGAATCTAATTAAGAAAATTTAGTGTCAAGCTCATAAGACTAACAACTGAATTTAGGAAGGGGAAATGATGAAGGGAGAGTAGTAGAGAAGTAAATTGATCGTGTCAAGTAAATGATTGTTCTTTAATGGATGGAGGTAAATAAGTTATCTAGCAAAGCCTAACTTGATAAGAAGATATCATCCTCAGAAAGTATGGAGTAGGAAGCTTCATTGAGTATATATCAACTACTAGGTAACCATTCCTATGAAAGTCATCTAGGGAACTTTATTCATTACTCAAATTCCCATTAGGTCAAGCCGCCGGATATAGGAGGAGGTATCACAAGCCTATACCCTAAGTTCTGGTCTAACATGGAATCTATATATGCCACACTAATCATATCTTAGGAGTGGTCACTAACTTCTTAATGAGAGTGATGCAATCTTATCACATCATGTACCTTTCATCTATCCAATTGAAAGTCACGTATTCTATAAATTCAAAATCTACTTATGCATCACTTTGTGATCATAAGCAAAACCCTAGAATCATGTCTTATCTCAAAATCTAAGCATTGTGTCCAAATAACAATTCTCCTAAGACCAACCAAATTCCTCATCTAGTAATCAACTCACCTCTTATTTTATATCTGGACCTCAGATAAATAAATATTTCTTGCAAGAGAGAAGTATCAAATGTCTTCAAATAAAGGATCAAGAAACTAATAATAACCTAAAATAGTTCCATGGGACAATTCCATGTTATTAGCAAAATGGGGTAATCATAAAATGATGTATTATAACCAATCCTTCACTAGAAAAAACAAATACTAATTTGAAGCCCGCTTATTCACTTTCTTACAAAAAGAAGATACAAAGTAATCACTAGTAAGCCATTGAAGCCCATAAAAAATATTTTGAACCCTCAAGTTCGTAGCTCATTTTTGAAATTGGCAGCCGGGCACCACCGCAGTAGAGCTCGCCAAAGGTAACTTTGGTGACCATTCTCTGGCGGTGTTGCTATCGTTCGACTCCCCACCCACTCACGGTTCTAACACCGCAATCCGTGCATCCCGAGAAGGCGTGAATCGCCATCTCCGGTGATCGCTGGGGTTGAGCCGCGCCTAGTCAACCCAGTTGACCTAGTCAATGATGCATGGCATCTAACGTGGCCTTGACCCCACCCATTAGGCTTTGTAGCTAGGTGCAGTCACGGTACAAAAAGTATTATCTGTTATATAGGAATTCCAGAAAATAGTCAAAACTTAGAAAATTCATAACTATCTCATTTTGAATCATAAAAATCCATATAATATATCAAAATGATCGAACAAATATTATATATTTGTTTATATTATAATCTTGTATACTTGTGTGAAATTAAATTTAATGAAATTATAAAACATGCATAGTAATATTTTCAAATATGAATTTGAACCAAATTTGGGAATCAATTAATTTTTCCAAAATGGAAAAAAATGTTTATACACCCAAATAACCTTATTGTAACTAAAATTTTGTTATACAATATATCAATGCTCAACTTTGTTAGTAAGTATTTAGAACCCTAAAACTATTTTCCTAAATAATTATAAAATGATAAAATTATTCAACTTGTGTTTTAGAATTATTTCACTATTAACTTTTGTTTTAGAAGTATTTCTTAACTTTACAATATTATTCAACAATTATTTGATTAAAAGTTAAATTTAAACTCCTAAGTCAATTTTAATCACTTAAAATATGACTTAAATCTAAAAACTATTTTTTCTTAAATGCTAGAATTTAAGAAAAGTCTTAAATTAATATTAACTTGTGTTCAAATTTTATTTCCAACTATAATCCATTAATTTACAATTGTTTTATTAAGAGTTACATTTAATTATGAGAAATGTATAAATATATTTAGTAACCATTTAAATTTATGATTTGGACCCTAGCAACTAATAATAAAGGAAATTATGTTTTCTTAGCTACTCCAATATTCCTAGAAGGTAAATAAGCACTAAAATGAATTTGTGTGCTAAATATCCATTAAGAGACATGTTCTTCAAAAGTTATTCTTTTTAAGAACATATCAAATAAGCATTACACCAAATCTTATGCGTTCAAGTAAACAATTGCCTATGTGTATTAGGATTGCAAGTGTGTATTGTCCTATCGTATGATTTACTTCAACCTTGCATGCCCATAGTCAAATAATTAATTGCTAATTATAAGGTGCAACTTAAAATTGATACCCTCATGTTTTCACACTTGTTAGTTATTCTTTTACAATAATGATGATTATGATAAACTCTAAAACAATAAACCTTGTTTTAAGCCTATTTCTTTGGTTCGTAGAGATATTGTAAGCTTAAAACACTTAACAACCTATGTATGAAGTATGTTTTAAAGTGCAACACATAACAAAGAAATCATCATAATCATAACTCATTCAATACCAAATCATCGAGGTTAGGTTACGCTTAGGGCGATGCATACCATATATTATGCATAATAGCATGTTGCCAATCTTTCAAACATCAGCCTTACTGGATGATGATGCTATTTCAGAATTTAGATTTATCATGTATCAAAGTATTGACTTGCATAATCTTCAGTTAAAAAGGAAAATTCACTCTTACTCATGTCTTTGATTACGTTTTGAAAATTATTTGCAATTCTGTTGATATCGTATCACTATTGCATTAAAAGCAAAGTTCTATTTTCATATTTAATATGAAGTACTGATTACCAGGCTGGTATGGGAGGGTAATCTATATTAAGGCTGGCAGTGGAACCATGGTAAGATGAGTTAGCATGGAGGTTCCATTGCAAGGGAAAGTATTACCTAGTTTTAATAACAAATGTCGCTAGTAATTTTTTGCACCGTACATTACACGTTAACCATGAGATCTATAATGACTCTGGGGAAGTCAGCTGGATCTACTTTCTTTCGCATATCAACGGATGTACCATACTGGAGCTACCATCCCGCTAGGATGCAACAACATGGGTGGGACTCCTTACTTTCCCCCAGTATTAGGTGTCTATGATGGATTGTATGAAGCTGGCTCGAAGCTTGACCTTTGTATCAGGTGCAAGTAGTTTAGTGGATTACAAAAGGGTGCGTATACAGGGTCACGGAGAAGGGCAATGATTGGCTTGCATCTTATACTTGGCCCCATACGAAAGTAAATGGACAGGAAAATATGTCTGGTTGCGCAACAAGGATAAGGTATCTCATGGGTATAGCAACAAACCTCTGTAGAGTGTATCAAATTATGCCTTGTCACTTCTTGTTCCGGGATACTAAAGGAACTGCTGATGCGGCAGGAAAGGAGCTCCACCTAAGCTCTAATCAACCTGTGAAGGCTGATGGACATAGCTTAATTTTTAGAATAAAATCAACCTTTTGAAGATTTTTTTTATGAAAACTTGCTTTGCCAAATAACTCTTTGGTCTAAGGCTATAGATAGTGCATAAAACATCATTTTCCCTATAAACTTGATGGGTAACGCTCGTTGCTCACCCTACCTTCTCAAATCCCTCGCTTAGATTGAAGGCAACCAACAAGGAGGCAATCTCGAGGAACCAAAGGTCAAGATGAAGTCTTTGACTTAAAAGAAGAAGCTAGCAGCAGAGTCAACAGAGTCAACTCCTACAACAGACTTGGTGAAAACATAGAATAGGAATAGAAGGGAACCAATTCCATAATCCTAGAACCTAGTAGTTAGAGCAGATCTATAGCAGCAGTAGCAAGCAAACTAGCATTAGTTGTAGCACTAGTTTACTCTTCAAGATTTTGTTTCTAGATTTTAGTCGCCAGACCTAACCTCTATGTGTTGAGGAGGTTTTGAAGATCTTTTATATGATACAAATTGTAATTCTATAGTCATGCCTTGGACCCGTGATGTTTTTGTTGTACAACTCTAAGGATGTAATACTACTGAGACGGTGTTTCATTGATGTTATATCAATGACTAGTGCACTACACATGCACCGATGTGTTGGTTCATCGCAATTGTGGATAGATTCTATCAGGCTAGGTAGTACACTTTGTTTTTTATGAGAGGCCATTGATCTCATAGTTTAGCTCCAGAACATGGCCTTCAGCATATTTAGCAAATACAAGGAGCGGTGTAGCACGTTGATATCATTGTGAGATTCCGCTGTGCCAAAGAAAGCGTGCCAAATTCATAGGTCGGAATTGGCCATAGCTTCAAGTACCACAATTCACTCTCCAGTATAACCTTGATACAATCCTTGTCAAGTGAATGGATAATTCTACCATCCCAGTGCGTGCTTCCAAGCCTCCCAGGAAATCATCTCACTCCACTTTATGCCAGGATCTGAGATATGTCTTCATTGTGCTCTCAAATAGATTGGTCTAACACTGCCACCATTGCTCGACAAAACTTGTACACACTCTCAAAACTTCTAGACTTAGACATATGTAGATAGTCATCTTGTATCTAGAGGATTTCCATATGCAAGACACCTCATGGAAGCTCTGCATTTCTGAAACTAACCAATCTCGTGCAGTCTTTCTTGCACATGAAGTAATCATTATACTCCATCACACCATACACATTCCACTTGAACAACTCCATGTTCATCCTAAAGTGCCACTGAAAGTCCTTAGGCGTATGTGTTGGCTTGTCGGCAGAATAATCGGCCTCAAGCATCAAAGCACCCAACATCCTCTGACGGTCCGTTTTCCTCCTCCTAACCCTCAAACCTCCACACCGAGGAACAACATTCAGTTTCTCTCGTAAAATAATAAGAGCCAAGATATGATGATAAACTGATGTTCATCATCAGCGGCGACTTTGGCGCGTTCTCTTGCATCAGTTGATGGATCATCAACTTATCGTCGCTATCCATACCTGGTTGATATCTCAGACGTGGAAGGTCATGATCAGAGGGAGAGAGAGAGAGAGTTCCGCCAGTGATTGATGATTAGCACGTATGAGTTCCATGGCCCTCTTTCCAAAGTTGATCACCATGTGTCAGCCAAGTTTGTTGATTTTCTTGCCATGCATCAAGAAATCCGTGACTAATAGGGTTATCAGGGTGGGTAGCGCTTGTCATTATTTGGTCACTATGGCTATGTATAAATGGCAAGGTATTTAATGATAAAATTTCTTCTCTCATGCAGGTTATCTACCGTGCACAACTTTGTTCCGTTCATGGTCATCTCTACAACATGTGGAGACTTGCGACCTATTTATGGTGGTGTCTACACAGTTGAAGGACGCGGATATGGGTATTTTTATCTAACATGGTTTGCAGCGTGATCTTTGGGTTGTCCCTCCACCACCTTAGGAGTCTTTACAGTGTCTGATGATTACTTGTGGTTATGTGCATCTTAGTTATGAAGATGTCAGGTGTAATGCTTAATTTTTTTAAGTAATAAAGCGCTTTTTATCAAAAATAACAAGATGATCTAGTAAAGCAGTTATGATGCTGAAGGAAATGCCACATGAGTCTTGATTTAGGTAAATGTCTCCAATTTCAATTTATTTAAAATGTTGTATCAATTAAGTTATTTCTATGTTTGAATTACTAATTTATGTTCAAAACTATGCAATTGTTGCATTCTGATAGAAATATTTGTATTTGTCTACATTAAACGCGCCATTTAGGGGTGCCGCTAGGAGAGTCGCTCCCAATACAACGACAACATGCGTCAGCACTTTAAATAGGGCTTGTCTAGAGCTATTGGTGAACGCCCTATAGAACGCTCACTCGAGATGCCCTAACCCTGGTGCGTCTTAGAGTCCTCAAAAAAATCGTGTCTCGTTGAACTTGTTCAACATTGGCTTAATTTTGTTTATTTGGTTGGACTCAACATCGATGTCGGCGATCCATTCTTGAAGGCACTGTCTTCGAGCACTTTGCACTAGTTTTTCATCTCATGCCGTGTGGTTTTGCATAGACGTACGGAAGACATTTTTCCCCCGCCGATCGTATTGTGGTAGATGATGGAGAATGTCTATTGCGAGGACAGAATATGGCCTCGGGGACTTTTCTTTTTTGGGTATATTTTTTTTGAAAGTCGTTGTGTTCACTCTTGATGCCTTGACATCTTTTTCAATAAAATTCTAGTTGTGTACATGAGGATGGGTCCATCTAAATTAAAAAAAAAACACTCTTGCTCGCATTCTTGCGTCTGGTACTCTTTCTTCCGCACGTACTCCGTCTGTTTAGAAATATAAGATGTTTTAGCTTTTTGAAGTGAGTGTATCTAGACATCTTTTAGTGTAATAGATTTGAACGAACCTATATACTAAAACATATATTTAAATACACCCATTTTACAAAGCTAAAACATCTTATATTTCTAAACGGAGGGAGTACTAGTTACTCGCTAGCATGACAGCATGCTGGCTCTGCAAGGGGTAAGCAAAGGCATCTGAAAACATGCCAGTTTCTTTCTCACCTCCGTCACCACCTTCTCAGTCACGTCAGCCTTCAGTGCGCGAGTAAAAATGTCAGTCCCGTTTAGATCGTCTGGAGTCTGGATCTCATCTTTGCGTGTCCCCACGGCACCAAAAAGATCTGCTCAAAAGATCGCATCGCAGGTGAGGCAAATTCAGCTGCGCACACTTGCAGCACTTCTTGGTACAGAAATTTAGGCAGCCTAGCTCACACACACAACAATGAATGCAGAATGGTAGCTGTGCGCCCATGGTCCCAACACACAAATGCTTAGATCTTGCAAAATATAAGCTTGAAAGAAAAGTTTAACGTTAATTTTCTTTCCCCTCTCCAAAAACACAGGAAGATCCATGACAAAATAAACTCAACTGAATTATGGACGACCAAATTGTGTAAATTATGCAGTGGAAACCTGAAATGGGTTTTCAGTATAAATAGACGCTTGCTTAGAAACAAAGGCATAAAAAGAAGCCGTGCTAGACCATTACTGAAAAACCAAGATCCCATTGAATCGTTGTATAACACTTGTGGTCACCAGAATGATAGAAGCAAGGACCATAGGTTTCATGGCTTTTAAGCTAATAGCATCATAATGATGTACAAATTAGATTAAGAGCTTCAAGTCTTTTAGGCATAGCACAATCTCCAAGAAATGATTTTTACCATTAATTTTGTAATAATATGTCAGCAAACAACTAGGATGCTTTTTTACATATAAAACATACTTTCCCAAAAGCCCAGTCACTGGTATTATCATTTGCATAAAGTTATCTACATACTTTTGGTTTTGTAATATTATTAAAGGTCCAAGACTAGCAATGCTTAATTGCACACTTCCCATGGTGGCATGTATATATTTGTTCATAGAGGAGAGTAACATGCTGCACTCAAGGCTATTAGTCCTACATCTGCATGAACTTGGCAAAACATGCATGTCCTCAAGGAAAGGAGCTGAGACCACAAGGATAACTAAACTAGGAGCATTAGCATGTGTCCCCCTTATCTTGAGTTATCTTGTATTCAATTCCATAGGATACCAACTCATTCATGTGCATGGAAAAACCAAACCTGCATTATCAAAAGATTGGGCAGGTGAGCTGCATGATTGAGTTAAGAAAAAAGGACCTGCAGCGTGGCTCCCTAGTCCCTACTCATGGTCATGTTTAAATATGATACACTTGGTCAAAATTCATAACAAGTGCATGCACTATGCCAATGTAACGAATGAGTGCCAAATATTGTACTTACGATCTAGTACTTCCTGCCTCTCTTTGAAAAAATACAAGATAATATTAAGTTGTAACTTGCAGGTAATGCATTGCTTCTTTCCAGATTCTTGACCAAAGTCCAGACATGCAATCGGCAATATGAAAACTAAAGTTTATGTTTGACTTACTGCATACCCAACTTCTGGTCTGGAATGAAAACGAAAACACAACTTGTTTAAAAATAATAGCCTTCCACTTGATACTTGTGCATGTATAACCCTTTTTCTTAACATAAAGTAAGCGCTTATTCAACTTCTACAAGAGGGGTCTCATTTACAAAGCTACGTAGAGCTCCAATTGAGTGAGCTTCAACGATTTTCTTGACAGAAAGAAACATAACTTAGTTGAACAGATGGAAGTGTGCATGTTTCACAAGAGATGCTAAACATAGGAGTTGTAGTTTAGTCATGTCTACCTAGCCAATTAAGTATTCCCTTCGTCCCAAAATGTAAGGCGCCAAAGGATTAGTGAAAAGTCAAATCTTACTGACTTTGACCAAATATTAAGGAAAAATTATCTAAATCTACAATATTCAACAAAAGCATTAAGAAAATATACTTTACGGTGAATCTATTGATATTGATTCAATAGTGTTACTGTTTATATTTTATGTATATACTTGGTCAAACTTAAAAAACATTGACCTTTGACTAATCCTTAGACGCCTTACATTTTGGGACAGAGGGAGTATAGATATAGATATTTTGCAAAGTCTCATGTACGTAAACTCTCTTTTCATCTTATCAGATGGCATTTGGATTGCCAAACTTTAAAAAAAATACAGATACTCTTTTGAAATACATGTAGCTACTGAGCCTAAATGAGCTGTATTTCATAGTATGTGTGCATGCACACAGAAAATAACAGAGCATCTAGCTTTCCGGGGGTTTATACAAATATGGGTAACTATGAAGGCTGTGAGTTGCGCACGAAAATACGCAATGGTGGAGAGTAACTGGGGACAAAAATCTTATCACCTCATTCACGATTTGTTGGAAACTGGAGAGGGGTGCATTGTCTCTGTGCAGGTCCAGTTTTCATCCTGGCGTTTGGGAACTTGGGATGTGTTCGGTTTTGGAACCGGGTAGGACGGAATGGAATGGTTCCATTCCTAGGGCATGGAATGGTTCCGACCCGGTGTTCGGTTCGGAAAAATTTGAGGAACGGAACGGTTCCATCCTTGTGCTCGGTTTTGTTCGGTTTTTGGAGAATGGAATGGGGCAGAATTGAGGTGGTGACGTGGCATGCCGCCATCCCCGATGCCGGCACCCTGCGCCTAGCATGCCGCCACCCATGTTGGCGGCAGGCCTTGCCACGTGGCGGCAAGCTTGATTAATTATTTCTAATCTTAATTAATTATTGGTAAACACGATTAATTATAGCCTAATCTTGATTACTTATTGCTAAACTTGATTAATTAGACGAAGGCACTGTGCCATTCCACCTCGTTCGGCCGATTTGGCCGGATCGGTCCGTTCCGCATCTACGACGAATATTCCATTTCGGGGGATTAGTTGGTTCCGTTCCTTCTCTCAACCGAACACAGGAATTGGTCCTAGGGACGGAACCGACCCGTTCCATTCCTCCAAATTCCAGAACCGAACACACCCTTGAAGCACCATGAACACTGAACAGAAAGCAGAACAGGCAATGACAAGGCCACGTGAGATTATGATCACATACATACATATTGCCATTATTCTGGTGCAGGATTAGCAATAAGCAGGGGCAGCAGGAAAGATAATGAAATGAATGTGAGGATGATTTCTTTAGATCCGTTAAAATCGTTGTGATGATTAGATTCTCGACAGTACCTCCTAACATAAAAATGACCTCCTCGGTTCCTCTAAAGTTTGGCAAACTGAATTATACTTAACATAAGCATGTATGCATTAGTCAGCACACAATGTATCTAGCCATAACGGCTTCCCCCAAACCATGTGATGGAATACCTGTCTCCAAAGAAGCAAGCAAAGCGACATCGCTGATTTTGTCCCTGATATTTTACGGAATCTGATACAGATCTGGCATTATAAATCTATAAGAACAGATCACCAATTGTCCTGTGATTCCAATCCTTCAGCAACGATAGGTGCTCCCCAAATGCCCAAAGCTTAATAAGATACAAGAGGGCCACTAATCTGCAAAGGTCATGCAACACAAGAAATTAAATCATTTCACCCACGCAAACCCCCTCTTCTGTACCCTCAAGAGAGGCAGGTTGTCATGGCCTCATGGTCTCATGGACCCGTAGCAACGTACTGTAGCGCATATAACGGTATGACAGCACGTATTTTGTTTTTTATGGTGTGGGTTAGCAAGTTATCAATCAGCTAGACTGAATTGTGAGAAACAGACTTTGAGTTTAGAGCATATACAGTCATGTCAAGTTGTCAACCTTGTAAACTGCTTAGAGCATGTCTAACAGGCCCCGTATAACGTACGGGCCCCTTATAATTCCGGCGGGATACGGGGTGAGGGCGTTTGCGGCCGTCTAGCAGGCCCCGTATTCGGGCCGGCCCGTATCGGCAGAATACGGGGCCCGGCATTTCCACCCCGCTGCCCCGTACTTATACTGGACGAGGGTGCGAGTGGGGGGCCAACCCCTCACTCGCAACCCTAGCGTCGCCGCCGCCACTTCGAACTCCGGCGACAAATTCCCAGCACATCCCCACCGCATTTCCACCACCGCGAGAATGAGTGGACAGCGCCGAGGCTCCGTGTCGCCCGCCGCCGGATCGGAGCTGGAGGAGGCGTGGAAGCGGCAGTGCAAGTACTCCGCCGCCGGATCTCGGCGTGTGGCGTGCAAATACTCCACCGCCACCATGCCGCCGTCGCTCCGGGACTTCGCGGAGGGCGGCCGCTACTACAAGGCCGACCCTCCGCTGAAGCCGATGAGCGGCGCGGACTTCGACAAGTGGCGGCGCCGGTGGGAGCAGGAGCAGGCGTGGAAGCACGCCTGGGAGAAGAAGCATGCCTAGGAGGGGGAGGGGAGCTCCAGCTGCGGAGGAGGCGGCGACGAGGAAGAGGCGGCGGAGGCGGCGGAGGAGGGGGAGGACCCCCTCTTCTTGGAGGCGGTGGCCGCGTCCAAGAAGGACGCCGCCGACAAGGCTCGGGCGGAGGAGGAGGAGGCGGCGGCGGCCATCGCCGCCGTCAACGAGCTTATTGCTCGGAAGGCCGCCGCTACCACCCCCGTCGTCATCCTCGACGAGTAGGTTAGCAGTGTAGAATTCGCGATCCAGTAGGATCGCGCAATTTTGTAAATCCTATCTATGATCAATGAAGAACTACCTTTGAATTTTCCCGGGGTTTGTTTTTTTTAAATTTACAGGGTGAGATATGGGGTTTGCTAGACGGATCACTGAAGTGGTGGCGATCAATTATTCAGATACAGGGCCCTCTACTCGCGTTTTACGGGGCAGAAAAAATAGGGGGTCTGTTAGACATGCTCTTAGCTTATGACCATTCTGAAGACAAAATAATTGGTCTCTCAATCCCACATCAATTGTCCATTTCACCCTGCTTGCCCAGCCATGAACTCTGTTAGTTTATTCATGACACGAAATGTCTTGCACCAAGTGAAAATAATACTACTACCTTACAGTCAAATTCAAGAGTCCAGCCAAAACCAGCTCGTTGCTTGCAAGTCCTGCCCTGTTAGGTTGTCAGCCACGCATTCAATTAGACAGACCTGGCAGAAAACTTGATTGTGTTGAATCTGAGATCAAAAAATATGGCTGGTGCTAGTACTACATGATGGCGCATGATAATTGAATCACACGGTCCATACGCCCTCAAATGTCACATCCGGCGAGACCAGGCAGTACCCTGACCTGAACAAGTAATTGTCTACCAGCTATTCCATGCGGACCACAGGTATAAACTATAAATTGCTGCCAATTTATCAACCCGTCTCTTCCAGCTAATCCATCCGTTCGATCGATGCAGAGGCTGAGGGTACAGCCTCAATTGTCTAAACAATCCCACCGGTGACTGACTACTACTCCATGTTATTTAGTTTAAAGTGCACAGTAGAATGGACTCATTGGTAATCGACTGCCAAATCCAGGTAAAAACGGGAGGCCAGATACCTAGAAATATATAAGGTTAATGCCCTGGTTGAGTGTTTGGAACCCAGGATTCTCGCAGGAAATAATCCGTTTCCTGCGGAAAAAGGAATATATTCTTTAGTTCGAAAAACGGGGCCTCACAACGGTGAGCTAATGACAGTGGTTAATCACACATAGCCTCCAACCACCAAGGCACATGGAAGCAGTGGTAGGGCCTACTCTATTCTACTCCACCTCTTGGATGGCTGTGATTAGGCCACAATGGCCAGGCACCATCTTTGAAGCAACATCACCTGATCATTCCTCATCAGCAGCTAGCTAGACACTGAAACTACATATTCTAACCACAGCATCAACAGCAGCTACACACTGAAACCAACCAAATAGATATTCTAACCTGAGCAACTTTGAAGCCCTTCACTTTGATTCTTCCTGTCTACCTAGGTTTAAAAATACTATGCTCCCTCCAATATCTTATGCACTGAGCTGTGCCCTCATGTACCAGAGAAAATATTAACTCATCACATGGGCACCCCCCAAAGCTCCCCTTGGTAGGCTATAAATGCCTGCCCATGACATCTGCATGGTTCTCTACACCACACACCATCAGCACTGCTAGCTATACTCGATCGTGCCCAGCTTTTGCCACAGACAAGAAAAACCTAACACGCTTTCCTCCCAGCAGGATGGCCATGAATCATCTCTCCCAGGAGCACCCGAATGCATGGCCATGGGGGGTAGCCATGTACACGAACCTGCACTACCAGCAGTACCACTATGAGAAGGAGCACCTGTTCGAGAAGGCCTTGACGCCCAGCGATGTGGGCAAGCTCAACAGGCTGGTGATCCCCAAGCAGCACGCTGAGAGGTGCTTCCCTCTTGGCGGCGACTCCGGCGAGAAGGGCCTACTCCTGTCCTTCGACGACGAGGCCGGCAAGCCATGGCGGTTCCGGTACTCGTACTGGACGAGCAGCCAGAGCTACGTGCTGACCAAGGGCTGGAGCAGGTACGTCAAGGAGAAGCACCTCGACGCCGGCGACGTCGTGCACTTCGAGAGGGTGCGCGGCTTCGGCACCGGCGACCGTCTGTTCATCGGATGCAGGCGCCGCGGCGACGTCGGTGCACCAACGGCAGTGGCACCCCCTCCCGCTGTGCGTGTCGTGCCGGCGTCTGGACAGAACCGGAGGGAGCAGCAGCAGCAGCAGCAGCCATGGAGCCCAATGTGCTACAGCACATCCAGCTCATACCCTACTAGCCCAGCCAACTCGCATGCCTACCGTCGTTCAGCGGAGCAAGATCACAGCGACATGCATCATGCAGGTAAGTTTAAGACTATGAACTGAAGAACAAAACAAGATGCAATACCATTTCATACCTCCAGCTTAACTAACACCATTTCCGGTGAATAATTGCAGGAGAATCTCAGTGGGACGCAGACACCAGGAGCTGTAGTGCAGCCTCGGCGCCGACGCGGAGGCTCAGGCTCTTCGGCGTGAACCTAGACTGCGGGCCAGAGCCGGATGCAGACATGGCGATGGCAACACCAGCGATGTACGGCTACATGCACCAGAGCCCCTACGCCACCGTGTCTCCAGCGCCCAGCAACTGGTCAGTCCTGAAACGCCATTGAGTTTATGATTGATCACGAAAAGCAACCACATATAACTCTGACAATTGACCAATCAAGAACTTAATATATTGACAGGGGCAGTTCATGAATAGGATGACGAGCAGATCTGAGGCAATGCCTTGCATGGTGGAACATACTACCACCACCACCAGCCTACTACTGCTGCTCTGCACCAAGTGACAGGTTCGAATTGACCCGTGGAAGGAAAAGGAAGGAAGTGGGGAGATCCCATGTTCCCCGGTCAATCTTCCATCCACCCATCCATCACCAGGACGCCCTTTTTCTGTTTTTTCACCCTTTTTGTCTTCCAGAAACCCTATTATCTGTACGGAGCCCTGGCAGCAGGGATGGGTGCGGGGAGGTTTCAGGAAACATCAACTTGGAAAAGAGATGGAGAGAGAGAGAGAGCTAGACAACAGACTTGTGTATGTATGTGTCATGCCTGCGAGTGAGTGTGTGCTTGAGTGGGTCCAAGAAGAAGCTCTGAAGCTGATGTTTCCTCTACTGCCTCCTCAAGAAACAAAGTAACATTCCCATGGAGATTTTGTTCTCTCCCAATCTCCGCTCTGTTCTACTGTTGTAGAGCTCATGCAATCAATTGGTGGTGCAAATGCTTGCCCTTTTGCAATCAATAGGTTCAGTGTTTTCACTTTCACCTACAACTAGGATGTGCATGTACAATGTATTCCCTAACTTTAAATAGTTGTCAAAGTTTGTTCAAACAAATAAATAGTTGCCATAGTTGCCGCTATGTTTCCTTTTAGACATTAGTACCTGTTAGGAACAAGGGATTAATTCCAGTGTTCGTGCAGGAGATAAACTAATTCATCTGGGATACATGAAAACATTGCCACTTTAACAAAGTCATGAAAAAATCTTAGCAAATGCCTAACATTAAGAAATATTGTGGCGTAAATGATGCCGACATCTGGGGATTTTCATGTCTTAATATTTAGTTAGTTGTTGGTCGCCACCTTTTTGTTCCATCGGGAAGGAAAAGTTCAACAAAAAATGAATGTGCAAGTGGGCTTAGCTCCCCCGAGTAGGATACTAAGAAAAGGCCGCCTAAGCTAATGGTCTAAGAGTCGCCAAGTCCAGACACAAAAGGCCGCTAAACTCCAATAACCAGCAAGATTCCTCACAAACATGTATGAAAAGAAAAATGAAGCTATGTCTTCTGCTTTTGTTGCATATGCAAAAAAAAAGTAGCACGAGGCAAACAACATGTTATTATTCTGGCCAGCCAATGTTTCAAAGTAGATGCCTGGAAATGCATGACCTAAGCTAAACTGACTTGGGATGCCTGCTCATAGGTCTTAACAGAGGGTAAGCCGCAGCTAGCTGTCAACTTGTGAAACACGCCGAAGCTAAAATAAAGTGGCTGGAGAATCTAGATTAAAAGCCTAACACCTAGGTCACCCGAACTGGTGTAAGCACTTGTTGTAAAGACTAAAGATTGCAGGTGCAAGTTGCCTGAGAAGTAGGTCTTGCTACACATATGTACTTAGCGGAGAATACCGAGACAAGCCATAAAAACAAGGTCCTAGATCATTTGACTGATTAGGTAATAAAATAACTAATACGCAGGCCACAGGTTCATCTTGATGAGACTTGCATCATCAACTGTGATAATGATGATTAAACTAGTAGGCTACGACTGTATCAACAACGAGATTTCCTGTCTACTACTAGAACACGAACCATGTGCAGTGCCGGAGGAGGCTAAGCTTTCCCTAATTCCAAAAATATGAAATTTATCCTACGATTACATAATTTACACTTGAACACCAAAAGTAATTTATCATGGCACTAGCACAAGCATGTGGGTGCCATAATGATAAAGAAGACGCTCACTCTATGTAACATATACCGAGAAGAAGGGATTATGAAAGGTGCATCTATAAAGCACAAACTAATCACATCATTCCCGTAAAGACTTGCAGGCAAATTTTAATATTTTTTTTAATTGTCAGACCAAGCCTATCAATTATGCTTACTGAGTAACATTATAGCAAAAAGTCACTGCCTGGGACATAGCAAAATACAGAACTACCAAAGAAACATCAAGGTAAAACATGAACACATATGACGACTGAGACTGCATCCGACGAGTGAATGGCCACCCACCCCAGGCAAATGGGGTACCAGAGGCCGGATCGACTCACAAACTGGACCTACTATATGCTGGCCATGATACACCCATCAGGCATCAACCACTGGATCTCGTTGCTTTCCAAATAAGTCACTGCCTTCATAAGGCTCATGAACAAGCATGGTCCACAAAAAACGGGCTGGCCTGATGAATGCTCACCTCTTACTGTAGTTATATGCATTGTTTGCCGTTTTCCTCAGTCCCTGCTAGTGGTTTTAGACGCCAGCTTTTGCACAGAAACAGTACTTTCCTTGAGAAAGGATGGTGGGTCACTGGAGGAGTCTAAGGGACTAAGACATGTATGGTTGTTCTGTGAATCTATGGTGTGGAGTGGAAACTACACATACATTTAAGCTGTTAATGGTAACATGTGGACAAACATCTAACTGTATTGAGATTTTCTGCCGTGTCTTATTGTGGTACAGAGAGAGTGAACAGGTCTCAGGGTTGTTGGCAAGATATGTCTCAAGCCAATAGCAACATCCTAGACTAACTGATAATCATCACGACGAGGGGACAACAAAGAAATTAGTTTGACATATACTCCCTCCGTTTTAAAATATAAGATGTTTTAGCTTTGTGAAGCAAATGTATCAAGACATCTTTTAGTGTGTAGGTTCACTCGAATATACACACTAAAAGGTGTCTATATACATTTGCTTCACAAATTTAAAACATCTTATATTTTGAAACAGAGGGAGTATATTTTAGCAATGCAAGTGACAACTGTTGCCAACGGAAGAAACACAGGATCAGAATTTAGGAATCAGTTTAGAAAACAAAAGAAGCATGTGTCCGCGAAGAGGAAACAGCTACATGTCATCATACAATGAAAATGGGAGCTCAAAAGGTGTAAGGCATTATATCTAGAATATTCAATACCTTGACCCTTAACATGTTGATGCCATCCTCTACTTTAGTCAAAGAAAACATTATTGGCAAACAAATTTTGCATAATGTCCAAGAATATTACTAGAGCTTCAGGTAATAATGGTTTCCAGTTGTACAAGTCAGAAGAGATAGATCACAAAATCAAGTTATATATATATATATATTGATTTTTCTTGAATGAAAAAGTTATGTACTGATTAAAAAATACATAAATAGGTTTGCATTATTGCAGCGATGTACTAATAAACAATGATGTTCAATGCAATAGAATGAAATACGGTATGAAAAATGAAGCAAGTGTTAACAAGTTGCAGAACACATGAGAGGGAGCACCAAGGAGAGAATGGAACGTACCACTTTCCAGAGCTCATGATTTTAGGAGTGGAGACAATGATGAGAATGATGAAATCAGAGCTAACCAAGATGTGTATCAATCAGTGGAGTTATATACTGCAGCACACTCATATACAACAGCGCCCAGTATTTGCACTTAATCACTTCCTGAGACACTCAAATCAACAGGGGTCCAGGAAAGAAAAAATTCACTTTCAGCGTATATTTGTACACGTACTTGCATACCAAAGAGGCATTGTCTTATGATGTATGACACAACTACTGTACAAGATAAGAGCTGCGTAGGTCACTCGGTTCAACTGATCAAGGACCCACATCTGTGCTTCATTTGCTATGCACAGTTCAGATGATACTGCTGATATTACACCGAATGGGGTCAGCAGCATGACATTATTGACTTGAATGGCCAATCTCTCAAAAAAAGTCCTAACATGGATCTTTAAAGCAGCAGAACCACTACCCATAGGACAATAATGTGCTACATGATGAGGGCACCACTTGAAGATGATTGCTATTCCTGATTCAGTTCTCAATCCCCAGAAGTCCCCACAAGAACATGAACTATCCTTAAACTGGTGGAATCCACTGATATCTCATATCTCTGACAATGACCAAATGTTCTGTAAAACGTGTTACAATTTTCCTGAACTCATGAAGGCATGGCATTTTCCACAGATCCTAAGGTTTCGCATGAATGTAAGATGAAAACCAAGGACAGTATCAACCTCCACTGTGGTGTTTAAGCAGCTCATGTCTCCTCCTTTTGTAATCATGCACATTATGCAGGTTACACAGTGTATTGGCCCTGTGAGCAAAGCTTCGCATCTCACGGTTAATTCTGTTCAATTACAGGGATCAACCATTCTAGGAGTTCTGTCGTCAAATTTTTTCCCAGTTTTGACTGGCAGCATATATACTGCATCTGAATGCCAAATATAGTTACCACCATTGTCGGATTCAAGTTGGAAAAACTGCTCGGTTGCTATTCTGGCTATTATTGCATGAAGCCGCTAGCCCTCAATTATCAATGCTAAACTTGCTCGTGTACCTAGGATAGCAGAAAGAATGACGTTAGTCAGCAGTACTCCTTCCCCTTCTGCTCTATAAAGACCATTATGCACCTGTCCTGCAAGCAATGAGCTCCATCTAACTGCAGATTTCTGTGGCATATTTTCACAAATCCTTCATGCATCCTTAATCATATTAGATTTTGCATAAGCATCATGAGCTACAGTACTGACAGAACCTCCGGAGTCCATTGCGAGCTTGAGGGCCATGGCATGTAACTGCTTGCATTTACAGAAAGTATATGTTTGCAGAACATGCAGAGTGCTGAAAAGGTAAATTCACTCAGGTGCATCGCTGAAAAAAGCTTCATTACTTGCACTATGAGTACCCAGCAATCATGGTATCCAGTGACACTATTCTTGACAGTCATTGGATAGAAAACATGACGAGCACAATCATTCTGGTCACGTTCGGTTCACAGACTGATAAGAATATTGCATGTGAGAGTATCTGTTACCAGACCAAGATGAATAGATAACCCATGAGAGCTTTTCCCAACCAAGAGGGCAAGAGGGACCTCCTCTCTGCACAGAGCAATGCCACGACAAATATAAGGTAATAATTTAAGGAACTTTCCTATCTTAGATTGGCTCATGTTGCTTACTTCTTATAATGCAGCCATATAACGGTGTCGGCATGACGGCATGTACCACAAACACAGTTACAAACCTATCAATGCAAACATGTAAATTAACAGACAAAGATCACCAACATCAAATCTACTAGCAACCACGACATTTTAGCATAAGGTGATTCAACCAAGGAAGTTTTCCGCTTCCTTGAACAGTCCTATGTAGACTGTGAAGAGGCGCAAAAGGTTGCGACTTAAGAAAAGGAGAGGCGTGCAAAATAAAATTCCCTGTATAACTCCTTAGGTCCGTCAGACAAAACACGGCAATACCTACCGAGAAATTGCCAAACACTAATCCACCAACAAAACCAATCACAGTACACGTAAAATGCAAGGGATGTCCCTACAGTATATACAGGAACCAGAATTTGCATCCATGAGGATTTGAATGCGGGTGGTACACATAATCATTTTTCAAGGAAAATTATAAGAGATGTCCCTACAGTATATACAGGAACCTAAATTTGCACCCACTAGGGTTTCACATCTCACACAGCATTTTAATTTTCTCATTTATTAGAATGAGATCAACATGTTCCAAACAAAGTTATTACAAGAGGATCTGCTGCTGTTTTAGGCGCATTACTGGAGAAAGGTCCGTGCACCAGGGACAAAGCATGGCTCCAGACAGAATGAATAGACAACAGAACTTCAAGACCCATCAATTCAGCACAGCCCAGAAATACACAGAATTTTTTTTGTAGCAACTCATGCCCAGATCACCTCGTGAATCACTAACCTTCAGTCGCTAGAACAATAGCGTCAAAACGATTGCTAGAGCCTGGCACGTTGCATTCGATTGCCAGCTTTAATTCCTTGCACCACCTCCCAAGTTATACCTTACCAACTTAAATTTCTGCATATGTGCTTACTGTATTGTCACAACAGGCAACTGTACACAAACAGCACGCACTAGAAAGACATACGGTCCACAACAAGCGTCACCTGGCTCGTTGAGGTGAATCTTCAAAAGCTACCGCCTAACTACAATTATATTGGCAAACACCACATGGAAACGGTAGCGCGAGATACGAAATAAATACGAGGTGAAACAGTTACCTCTCGCTGGGGCATTCCGTCGAGCAGCGTCCGTGCACACCGACCGCGACGCCTTGCCTCGGCCGAAAATAGCAGCACCACTCGGGGACGCAAACCCCGCGCGCTTCGGGATTCTAGAGCGATGAGGAACGGGGGGGAGGAGTAGACACAGCCGGGTAGTCGTTAAGGATGCGAGGGAGGGAGTTGATCGGGAAAAACGGAGTGAGGAAGACGACGAAGAGGAGATGGAGGAGACGGAGTTTTTTCGGCCTTTCGGCTTCAGGGTTTCTCTACATTTGAGTCTGGGCCTTCAGGCCGCCAAGGTTCCAGTATTTATCGTGGCTTTTTGCGGCATTCGATTATGGGCCAAATTTATACAAATGGATGGTGGTTAATGTTTTTTAAGTGTTTATTTTTCGAGAGAGGAATCTGTCTTC
Organism: Dactylis glomerata; assembly: GCA_007115705.1. NCBI lineage: Eukaryota > Viridiplantae > Streptophyta > Magnoliopsida > Poales > Poaceae > Dactylis > Dactylis glomerata. Next base: position 5,141,117 of record QXEO01000647.1, read on the forward strand.
GTCGAGAAACAAAAGGCAGAGCTTGAAGTACAACAGGGATCACAAGATTCACCGCATCAAATGAAGAACAAGTAGCTTACATTGAAGAACTAAATTGTATGCCACTACCTAATTATAGACCAGTCAAAATTTGCCTGACATGGATAGGTATCTAGGCTGCTGCTAGTGCGTCCACAGCAAGAAGGAAGAGATTTTTTTTTTTTTTAGAAACACAAGAAGGAAGAGATGGAGAGCATTGTCGGGGTTGGAATTTGCCCACAGATCAATTACATGAAACTAGATAAACACACACAGAGACTACTTTTATCGCCAAGCGTGCGTATCGCATGCTCTAACTTTTCTTTTATTTCTCTTTTTTCTCCTCAACTCTCAGTATTACAAACTCACGCAAAACCTCATGTATATGTAATACACAGCCAACCGACCTTGCACTACTACGTATACCACCAAGGTCCTACTTGGACTCCAACTCAAACTAGTACTCCTCCCGTAAATTCAGACTAGCCAAACTAGCTAGTACATCGAATCCTACAAGTACTAGAACCCATGTTGCCTGTCCAACAACAACACCACGGCACCTTACCTAGTTGGACTAGAACACGTAGAAACTTATCTAAACGGGCAAGATTATACTAACAATCTCTCCCTAATCTTGACTTGTTGTATTCTTGTACTTCTTCTGATCTTGACTTCTTGCAGACTCTCATCATGACGAATCACCTCGACGTATGATCTAGACTCCCAGTCACGTTGCCAGGCGGACACCTTCGGCCACCCCTAACGCACACATGCTGACTACCTTGTGGACACCTTCGGCCACTCCAGCCTCATGTGGAGACAGGTCCTTGGTGCCTAGTTGACGAGGGAGATTATTCTTCTTTGTTCCTCGGCAACGGCGCCAGAAAAATTAGCTTGATGCGTGGTGAATGACCAGCCCGTTGGGAACCCCAAGAGGAAGGTGTAATGAGTATAGCAGCTAGTTTTCCCTCAGTTAAGAAACCAAGGTTTATGTCGGTCAGGAGAAGAGCGGTGATACGTCTCAAACGTATCTATAATTTTTGATGCTCCATGCTTATTTTTATACCATTTGCCTATTGTTTCGTTACACTTAGTGGCATTTTTATGCATTTTCCGGAACTAACCTATTAACAAGTGCCACAGTGCCAGTTTCCTGTTTTCTGCTGTTTTTGTGTTTCAGAAGTGATACACGGGAAATATTCTCGGAATTGGACGAAACAAGTTCCTGAAGTCTTATTTTACCCGGAAGCTTCCAGAGATCCGAAGAGAAGTAGGAGGAGAGGCACCAGGGGCCCACACATAGGGGCGGCGCGGCCAGCCCCTGGCCCGCGCCACCCCCGTGTGTGGTCGCCTGGCCCCTCCTCTGACATCGCCCCTTCGCCTATAAAGACCCCCCGACGAGAAAAACCTAAGGGCCCGATCAGTTTTCTAGAACACATCGCGATCCGCCGCCGCCGTCGACCCGAAGATCGGGAGGGTCCAGAAGCTCTTCCCGGCACCCTGCCGGAGAGGGGAATCGCCACCGGAGGTCTTCTTCATCGTCATGCTTGCCTCCGGAGCGATGAGTGAGTAGTCTACCTTGGACTATGGGTCCATAGCAGTAGCTAGATGGTTGTCTTCTCCACCATGTGCTTCATGTTTAGATCTCATGAGCTGCCCTACATGATTGAGATCACCGTTATGTAATTCTACATGTTTGGTTTGTTGGGATCCGATGAATATTGGTGTTTATGATTAAGTTGCTGTACTGAATTATATCTTTTGTTATCTCTATGTTGTTTATGATCTTGCATGCTCTCCGTTGTTAGTAGCTATCTTGGCCGAGTAGTTGCTAGTGACTCCAAGAGGGGGTATTTATGCTCGATAGTGGGTTCATGCCTCTATTTCACCTGGGGGAGTGACAGAAACCTCTAAGGTGGTAGATGTGCTGTTGCTACTAGGGAGAAAACAACATTCATATGCTCAAGGGCATATGCTTTGTTTACATTACACACTTTGCTTAATGCAATTATCTGTTGTTCGCAACTTAATACTTCTAGGGTGTTCGGATTGATATCCCCGGGGGTGGATTATTAGTCATAGATGCAGTTGGATGGCGGTCTATGTATTTTGTTGTAATGCCCAGAGTAAATCTCATAGTGATCTTCTTGACATATCACGTTATCTTTATTCTATCAATTGCCCAACTGTAATTTGTTTACCCAGCATATGTTATTTTATCTATGGAGAGACACCACTAGTGAACTGTGGACCCCGGTCCTATTTCCATCATATTGCTATCACCTGTTTACTTTACTCGTACTGTTTACTTTACTCGCATACTATATTGTTTTCCACTCGATACACTCATAACCTTTGTTTCAAGCAAACCGGTGAGATTGATAACCTCATCGCAAGTTGGGAACAAAGTATTTGTTTGTGTGTTTGCAGGTTCCACAACACCTTCAGTCGTCATTGTCTCTCTTCTCCTGTTCGATAACCTTGGTTTCTTAAACTGGGGGAAAACTTGCTGCTACACTCATCATACCTTCCTCTTGGGGTTCCCAACGGGCTGGTTATCCACCACGCACAAGGACAGTCTGCTTCCACGTCAACCATACACCACCACACGCAGCAGCTACTTTTCTGGCGCCGTTGCCGGGGAGGAGAGAAGACTTCTGCGAGGGGAGTTCTTTGCACACACATTCTTTACTTTGTTATTGTTTTGCTTTACTTTATTTATTTTACCTGCATTGCTTTTTATCAAAAACCCAAAAAAAATTAGAATCCTTGGTAGTTGTTATTTCTTTACTTTAGTTTATCATGTTGATCCCTAAGTACGTTCTGGAGGACCTCTTAGTAGGTAGTGGTTCGATTATTGGCAAAAGTAACATTGAGGAGTTCTTTAATCACATTAGTATGCATAAGGAAGTTGAGGAAAAGTCTTTGGTTGAGTTAGCTCCTAGCTATGAAGTTGCTTCTGCTCATTTAGTTCACATGTTAGAAGCTAGGTTTACTAGTCTTAATCCTTTTATGCAATACATGTTCCTTAAACTTCATGAAATTGAGGATCCCGAAAAGAAAGCTTTTATCTTAGAAACTTTGCGCATAGAATTTAGAGATGTTGCAATTGAGGGTAGGAAAGTTTTTAAGAAGTTTAATAAGCTTGGCTTGCCTGTTGAAATTGTTGGTACACCCAATGAAGAATCTAAATTGCCAATACTTTGTAAGCTTGTAGGAATTCATAATGCCTTGGTAGCTAATACTAGTTGGATTTGTTCTGAAAATCTTTTTGATGAAAATAGTGTACCAAAGCGTGACTACAAGGGATATGCAAAACCTCAATTGGATAGTATTCATTTCTTCATTCCTATAGTGGATCCTGATCCCCCTTTCATTAATACTTGATTCGCAATTTTCTGCGCCTAGCTCAAAGGCGTTAAAGAAAAGCACTCTTGGGAGATAACCCAATGTTTTATTTTCAGTACTTTTTCTTTTATTTGAGTCTTGGAAGTCATTACTACTGTAATGACCGCTCCTTATCTTGTTTATTTCGTTTTTGTGCCAAGAGAAGCCTCTAATTTGAGTGAGGTAAAGATTTGGGGATGTTGCTGTCCTGAAACTGTTTTTGGTGTTGCACCGTAAACATTCGTGAAAATTCTCTGTTTATCTTTTGGACCTGCGATTTCTTGTGCATATGCCCCAGGTTATATCCAAACTTTTCTTAGTTGAACACTTTTTGATTTGAGCAACAGAAAATCCCTCAAAAATTCGACCTTTGTCAGCTGTTCAGTTTTGACAGATTTCTGCCAATATTTGTGTTTGACACTTTATCACTTTCTTTTGAGTTCTTTTGATCACGGAACTTTTGGGGAGGTTTCTACAGTAGTATTTGCTATATATGTGGTGGTTTTGAGTTGAAACCTGAAGCAAATAGAGGATTGATTATATGTTATGCTTGCACTAATGTTGCTAATAGAATTGTGTTTAGTTTTGTATGAAGGAAGTTTTCAAGTGTAGGGATTGGAGAATGATGAGATGAGTTGAAGAATGTACAAAAGCTCAAGCTTGGGGATGCCTATGCATCACCCCAAGAAATATCCAAGAAGTACAAGCATCAAAGCTTGGGGATGCCCCCGAGGCACCCCTTCTTCATCGGCAAAAATCAGGTCACCTTTCAAAACACTATATTTTTATTGCTTCATGCACTATGTGTTTTTCTTGGAGCGTCAGTTGTTTTAGTTTTCTTAGTTGGTTTAGTTTGTTTGTTTGCTGCAATAAATGGTTGGACCCCAACAAATTTTCTTTGGAGGAGATGTACTCGTTTTCATTTGCCAAGGACGCTCTAGTTTTCACTCTTATTAAAAATCGAGCGTTCTTCTTTTTCTGCTACTGCTTTTGGTTTTCGTTTTCGCCTTGATTTGCGTTCAGACCTTGTCATATCTTTTCATCAAGGTGTATTTTTGCCTCTCAAAATCAAGTTTTATCTCTCAGTTTTACAAATGAAAAGCTCTAGCACATGTTTAAATCACTGCTTCCCTCTGCGAAGGGTCTTTCTTTTACTTTTATGTTGAGTCACCACCTTCTTTCTTTATGCACCATTAAGAGAGCATAGTTGTCATTCTTAGTGTGATATGCATTGTCCCAAAGTTCATTGATTGACTCATATTGTTGGTTTCACTTGTTCTTAAATTATTTGTATCTAGTCGCCCTCTTAAACTTTGAGGTGTCCTATGCATTTATATTTTGCTCTCTTTGAAGGACAAGCTAAAAACCTTTTGTATGTTTTTCCTTATGATTTGAACACACGTTTGACTTTCATTGTTTCATTACCATGATCTTTTGTTTGTGTTCATTTGCATGTTTACAACATGGTTGCTAAGTTCTTATTGTCATGATTATATCTTCATGCCCATGTTTTAAGTTCTATTGATCCCAGCTCACCAATGCTTACATATATGATCAAGATTGTGTAGGTGCATGTCACCTCAAAAATTATTCTTTTGTTATCACTTACCTACTCGAGGACGAGCAGGAGTTAAGCTTGGGGATGCTTGATACGTCTCAAACGTATCTATAATTTTTGATGCTCCATGCTTGTTTTACACCATTTGCCTATTGTTTCGTTACACTTAGTGGCATTTTTATGCATTTTCCGGAACTAACCTATTAACGAAGTGCCACAGTGCCAGTTTCCTATTTTCTGCTGTTTTTGTGTTTCAGAAGTGATACACAGGAAATATTCTCGGAATTGGACGAAACAAGTTCCTGAAGTCTTATTTTACCCGGAAGCTTCCAGAGATCCGAAGGAGAGACGGAGAGGGGCCACCAGGGCTGGCGTGGCCAGGCCCCTGGCCACGCCACCCATGTGTGAGGGAGCCTGGCTCCACCTCTAACGACGCCCCTTCGCCTATAAGTACCCCCCGACGAGAAAAACCTAAGGGCCCGATCAGATTTCCAGAACACATCGCGATACGCCGCCGCCGTCGACCCGAAGATCGGGAGGGTCCAGAAGCTCTTCCCGACACCCTGCCGGAGAGGGGAATCGCCACCGGAGGTCTTCTTCATCGCCATGCTTACCTCCGGAGCGATGAGTGAGTAGTCTACCTTGGACTATGGGTCCATAGCAGTAGCTAGATGGTTGTCTTCTCCACTATGTGCTTCATGTTTAGATCTCATGAGCTGCCATACATGATTGAGATCACCGTTATGTAATTCTACATGTTTGGTTTGTTGGGATCCGATGAATATTGGTGTTTATGATTAAGTTGCTGTACTGAATTATATCTTTTGTTATCTCTATGTTGTTTATGATCTTGCATGCTCTCCGTTGTTAGTAGCTATCTTGGCCGAGTAGTTGCTAGTGACTCCAAGAGGGGGTATTTATGCTCGATAGTGGGTTCATGCCTCTATTTCACCTGGGGGAGTGACAGAAACCTCTAAGGTGGTAGATGTGCTGTTGCTACTAGGGAGAAAACAACATTCATATGCTCAAGGGCATATGCTTTGTTTACATTACACACTTTGCTTAATGCAATTATCTGTTGTTCGCAACTTAATACTTCTAGGGTGTTCGGATTGATATCCCAGGGAGTGGATTATTAGTCATAGATGCAGTTGGATGGCGGTCTATGTATTTTGTTGTAATGCCCAGAGTAAATCTCATAGTGATCTTCTTGACATATCACGTTATCTCTATTCTATCAATTGCCCAACTGTAATTTGTTTACCCAGCATGTGCTATTTTATCTATGGAGAGACACCACTAGTGAACTGTGGACCCCGGTCCTATTTCCATCATATTGCTATCACCTGTTTACTTTCTCGTACTGTTTACTTTGCTCGCATACTATTATTGTTTTCCACTCGATACACTTATAACCTTTGTTTCAAGCAAACCGGTGAGATTGACAACCTCATCGCAAGTTGGGAACAAAGTATTTGTTTGTGTGTGTGCAGGTTCCACGTTGCAGCTAGCAAGCAAAGCTTGGATGAGGCACCATATATAAATTGTCCGCTGCTGTCGCAAACTAGCAAGCATCACCTTCAGTCGTCACCGTCTCTCCTCTCCTGTTCGATAAACCTTGGTTTCTTAACTGAGGGAAAACTTGCCGCTACACTCATCATACCTTCCTCTTAGGGTTCCCAACGGGCTGGTCATCACCACGCACAAGGACTAACTGCTCCCACGTCAACTACACGCCACCAGCTCTTTTCTGGCGTCATCACCGAGTAGCAGCTTCTTTTCTGGCGCCGTTGCCGGGGAGGAAGAGAAGGCTTCTGCGAGGGGAGTTCTTCGCACACACATTCTTTACTTTGTTATTTGTTTTGCTTTACTTTATTTTATTTTATTTTACCTGCATTGCTTTTTATATCAAAAACCCAAAAAAAATAGAATCCTTGGTAGTTGTTTTTACTTATCTGCTTTTAGTTTTGTTAAAATGAGTAATCCTGAAGTAGAAGTTCGTAGTTTTAAGCAACAAGGGGGAGAAAGTTTAAAAGATGCTTGGTACCGTATTAACAATGCTCATCATAGGTGTACCAAAAAGCACTCTACCACGATCCTCCTTAGGAATTTTTATGTTGGTATATCCAGTTGGAATAGGTATGTTCTTGATACTCTTACAGGAGGTAATTTTCTAGGTACTCCCGCGGGACAAGCATGCACTATAATTGAAAGTTTAGTGGGAGTACCACCTATTCATGTTGCTAAGACTGAGACCACCTTGGAAGAGGTGGTAGAAAAGCTCAGCTCCTTAGAAAAAAGTTTGCCAAGTATCCTAGAAAATGCTAGCCGCGTTAGTGAATTAATAGAAAATATTGGTAAGAGAATTATCATTTTAGAGGCTAGCACTACTCATGACAATCAAAACTTGAGGATTGGTAAACTAGAGGAGTCTATGGAAACTCTTAGTTTAATCTTCTCTTCTCTTAAATTTAAGAAGGAGAAAGTGTTTGTTGGAAAAGAGCAAAAATTTATGTATGTTCCCAAGGTTTCTGCGCTTAAATCTCAACATGTTCTTAAGATTGGTAAGACTCTTAGTTCCACTAAGGGTGACTTGCAGGTTGAATCATCTTCGGGAACCTTCAAAGAGCCTACTGAGGTAACTAGCACTTCATCTATTGATATTACTTGATTCGCAATTTTCTGCGCCTAGCTCAAAGGCGTTAAAGAAAAGCACTCTTGGGAGATAACCCAATGTTTTCTTTTCAGTACTTTTTCTTTTATTTAAGTCTTGGAAGTCATTACTACTGTAATGACCGCTCCTTATCTTGTTTATTTCGTTTTTGTGCCAAGAGAAGCCTCTAATTTGAGTGAGGTAAAGATTTGGGGATGTTGCTGTCCTGAAACTGTTTTCGGTGCTGCACCGTAAAAATTCGTGAAAATTCTATGTTTATCTTTTGGACCTGCGATTTCTTGTGCATATGCCCCAGGTTATATCCAAACTTTTCTTAGTTGAACACTTTTTGATTTGAGCAACAGAAAATCCCTAAAAAATTCGACCTTTGTCAGCTGTTCAGTTTTGACAGATTTCTGCCAATATTTGTGTTTGCCACTTTATCGCTTTCTTTTGAGTTCTTTTTTATTATGGAACTTTTGGGGAGGTTGCTACAGTAGTATATGCTATATATGTGGTGGTTTTGAGTTGAAACCTGAAGCAAATAGAGGATTGATTATATGTTATGCTTGCACTAATATTGCTAATAGATTTGTGTTTAGTTTTGTATGAAGGAAGTTTTCAAGTGTAGGGATTGGAGAATGATGAGATGAGTTGAAGAATGGACAAAAGCTCAAGCTTGGGGATGCCCATGCATCACCCCAAGAAATATCCAAGAAGTACAAGCATCAAAGCTTGGGGATGCCCCCGAGGCACCCCTTCTTCATCGGCAAAAATCAGGTCACCTTTCAAAACACTATATTTTTATTGCTTCATGCACTATGTGTTTTTCTTGGAGCATCAGTTTTTTTAGTTTTCTTAGTTTGTTTAGTTTGTTTGTTTGCTGCAATAAATGGTTGGACCCCAACAAATTTTCTTTTGGAGAAGTTACTCGTTTTCATATGCAAAGAACGCTCTCGTTTTCACTCTTATTAAAAATTGAGTGTTCTACTTTTTCTGCTACTGCTTTTGGTTTTCGTTTTTGCCTTGATTCGCATTCAGATCTTGTCATACCTTTTCATCAAGGTGTATTTTTGCCTCTGATCTTCATTGGTTTTCATCAAAAGAGGTGTCTATAAAAATTTCAAATGGTGTTGGAAAAGAGAAAAAGCTTTGTGCAAAATAGTGGTACAAGAAGGAGCTTGTGTAGACTGCGGCTTAGGCTTTTTCATGTCATGCTTGATGTCTTTTTGATAGTATGCTTAGTGGTTTTGCTGTAGCATGACTTGTCTCAAATAACTGAGATTGCTTAATGAGCCTTTGAAAAAATCATGCGTTGTTTTTATTGTATGGAAGCATTATTTTGGTTTTCTCCTTGATGCTTTATTTGGGTTGACTTGGCGCATGCTCACACATGTTAGATTCTTACAAAGTCACCATTAGCCTTCATGATCATTTAGTTTTTGACTTTTGATGCCATCTTATGCTTCTTTTAATGTCGCTTTGCATGATTATGGCCATTATTGCTCTCTTAGTTGGTCGCTCCCAGTCTTTTGCTAGCCCTCACCTTGTACTGAGTATGAGCTATACTCGTGCATCCAACTCCTAAAAACCAAGTTTGCCATTGTGTCCACTATAAATTCCTATGCATGGTATTTGTAAGCCATTCCAAAGTAAAATTTTCATGTGCTACCTTTCAAAAACCTTCAAAACACTTCTCGTTTTGTGACACTGTTTTCAGCTCATGGGGACGTAGTGGTCGGATTTGCTATCTTCCATATTGCTTATTCCAAAAAGAAAAAAAAAAGAGAAAAAAGAAAGAAAAAAGGCACTCCTCCAAAGAATGTGAATGTTGGTGGGCACCTGATGGAATCGGTTAGCCATGGTATGTGAAAGGAAAAAGGTGGGGAGGAGTGCCAAGCTTTATAAGAAGAGCACAAAAGTACCAATCTCTCTCTCAAAAACTTGCTTCATTTTTGTATGGAGGATAGTAAGAACCCCATTGCCAGTCGTTGACAAAGACAACCACCTCTCAAAATCAAGTTTTATCTCTCTGTTTTACAAATGAAAAGCTCTAGCACATGTTTAAATCACTGCTTCCCTCTGCGAAGGGTCTTTCTTTTACTTTTATGTTGAGTCACCACCTTCTTTCTTTATGCACCATTAAGAGAGCATAGTTGTCATTCTTAGTGTGATATGCATTGTCCCAAAGTTCATTGATTGACTCATATTGTTGGTTTCACTTGTTCTTAAATTATTTGTATCTAGTCGCCCTCTTAAACTTTGAGGTGTCCTATGCATTTATATTTTGCTCTCTTTGAAGGACAAGCTGAAAACCTTTTGTATGTTTTTCCTTATGATTTGAACACACATTTGACTTTCATTGTTTCATTACCATGATCTTTTGTTTGTGTTCATTTGCATGTTTACAACATGGTTGCTAAGTTCTTATTGTCACGATTATATCTTCATGCCCATGTTTTAAGTTCTATTGATCCCAGCTCACCAATGCTTAGAGCATCTCCAGCCGTCCCCCTGACTTGGCCCCCGGCGGCCGTTTTTTACATCCGAACGGCGGTATTCGGCCCAGTCGCGCCCCCGGTTCCTCGTTTTCCCCCGGATTTGGGCCTAAATCCATCCGGCGAGCCCAGGCCAACCCCGGTCCCCCGGGGCGCGCTCGGGGACTCCGGACGAGAGAAAAGCGGAAACGGGCCCGCTCTATCGGCGAGAGAACGCGCAAACCGTACAATTTGGACGCAAATCCCTCTCTCCCTCCCGTCGTTGCTCTGTCGCCGCCGATACCACCCCTCGCCAATCCACCGGCCGGTTGCCTAAACTTCGCCGTCCTTCCTCCCACCTGCCTATATTCCGCCGTCCGGCGTGCTGTCTGGCTATATTCCGCCGTCGGGGAACTCCTCCCGTCGCGCCTCGTCGAGACGCCCAGCAGGTGTTCGTCCATTTGCTTGGCCGAAAATGGACTCCGACGACGAGAAAGAGCAGATGTTCGCCGAGATGTTTGAAGAAGAGATGGCCGCCGCCGCCCAAGACGAGGAGCATATGCTTATTTTAGCTTGCTTGTCGGGCTTGTACGCGGAGGTGGCCACCGGTCGCCGTGGTGGGTCGGCACCAGGTCGCAAGAAGTGCAAGCCGAGGCAGCGAATGGAGGGCTACTGCATACTCTACGCCGACTACTTCACCGACAATCCATTGCACGGTGAGGCTGTTTTTAGGCGTCGTTTCAGGATGAGCCGGAAGCTTTTCCTGAAAATTGTCTATGCCCTTCGAGACTTTGACTCCTATTTCAGATGCAAGTTAGATTGCACCGGTATGGCAGGGTTTTCCGCCCTCCAAAAATGTACGGTGGCTATGCGGATGCTGGCATACGGAGCTCCTGGTGATAGTACCGATGACTATCTTCGGATGGCGGAGTCCACCGCCTTTGATTGTTTCTACCGGTTCTGCAGGGCGGTGATTGCAGTGTTTGGAGACACCTACTTGAGATCACCCACTGTCCAAGACACTGCTCGGATCCTCGCTTTCAATGAAGCTCGAGGATTTCCGGGGATGCTTGGAAGCATTGACTGCATGCATTGGAAATGGAAGAACTGTCCGTTCTCCTGGCAGGGAATGTACAAGGGTCACAAAAAAGGCTGCACTGTGATACTTGAGGCAGTGGCTACCCATGATCTCTGGATTTGGCACTCCTTCTTTGGTATGCCGGGATCCAACAATGACATCAACGTTTTGCAGTGCTCGCCGATCTTCTCCAAGCTTGTTGAGGGTCATGCTCCCCCGGTTGACTTTGTGATCAATGACCGACACTATAACAAGGGATACTATCTTGCAGACGGTATCTATCCAAAGTGGGCAACATTTGTGAAGACTATCTCGAGTCCCATCCTCCCAAAGGAGATGGAGTTTGTGAAGGCACAAGAAGGTTGTCGAAAGGATGTCGAGCGTGCGTTTGGTGTCCTCTAGCAGAGATTTGCTGTAGTCCGGTTCCCCGCAATGAGTTGGTCCAAAGATCAGATATGGGAGGTGATGAACTGTTGTGTGTGCTTACACAACATGATTGTTGAGGATGAGCGGAAGCATCCGATCCCGGAGAACGAACAAGCTCTACCATATGAGAGAGAGGGTCCTCTTGCACAGCCTAATCACCAGGTGCCGGCATCATGGGCTGCGTTCATCGCTATGCGTCAGGAGATTCGGGACTCCACTATGCATCAACTACTGCAGGATGATCTGGTGGAGCACATATGGAGGTTTCGAGGCAACACCCACTAGTTTCCATTTGATTTGTTTGAAAACTTGTCAATTTATTTGCTTGTTTTGTTTAACTGTATGAGATTCATCGAACTGATGTTTATTTGAGCCGAATGTTGGCAAACTGTATGAAATTCGCCGAACTGGAACGTCTATTTGTAAAAATAAAGTCAAAAACGCCGATTTCCGGGCGTATAGCTGGGGGTCCGGCTGGAAGTTCGGCGCTCCCCACGCCTGATTTTCGTCCAATCCGGCGATAATTACCGCTGGATTCGGCCGTGGGGGGCGCAAATGGCTGGAGATGCTCTTACATATATGATCAAGATTGTGTAGGTGCATGTCACCTAAAAAATTATTCTTTTGTTATCACTTACCTACTCGAGGACGAGCAGGAGTTAAGCTTGAGGATGCTTGATACGCCTCAAACGTATCTATAATTTTTGATGCTCCATGCTTGTTTTACACCATTTGCCTATTGTTTCGTTACACTTAGTGGCATTTTTATGCATTTTCCGGAACTAACCTATTAACGAAGTGCCACAGTGCCAGTTTCCTGTTTTCTGCTATTTTTGTGTTTCAGAAGTGATACACAGGAAATATTCTCGGAATTGGACGAAACAAGTTCCTGAAGTCTTATTTTACCCGGAAGCTTCCAGAGATCCGAAGGAGAGACGGAGAGGGGCCACCAGGGCCACCCATGTGTGAGGGAGCCTGGCTCCACCTCTGATGACGCCCCTTCGCCTATAAGTACCCCCCGACGAGAAAAACCTAAGGGCCCGATCAGATTTCCAGAACACATCGCGATACGCCGCCGCCGTCGACCCGAAGATCGGGAGGGTCCAGAAGCTCTTCCCGGCACCCTGCCGGAGAGGGGAATCGCCACCGGAGGTCTTCTTCATCGCCATGCTTACCTCCGGAGCGATGAGTGAGTAGTCTACCTTGGACTATGGGTCCATAGCAGTAGCTAGATGGTTGTCTTCTCCACTATGTGCTTCATGTTTAGATCTCATGAGCTGCCATACATGATTGAGATCACCGTTATGTAATTCTACATGTTTGGTTTGTTGGGATCCGATGAATATTGGTGTTTATGATTAAGTTGCTGTACTGAATTATATCTTTTGTTATCTCTATGTTGTTTATGATCTTGCATGCTCTCCGTTGTTAGTAGCTATCTTGGCCGAGTAGTTGCTAGTGACTCCAAGAGGGGGTATTTATGCTCGATAGTGGGTTCATGCCTCTATTTCACCTAGGGGAGTGACAGAAACCTCTAAGGTGGTAGATGTGCTGTTGCTACTAGGGAGAAAACAACATTCATATGCTCAAGGGCATATGCTTTGTTTACATTACACACTTTGCTTAATGCAATTATCTGTTGTTCGCAACTTAATACTTCTAGGGTGTTCGGATTGATATCCCAGGGAGTGGATTATTAGTCATAGATGCAGTTGGATGGCGGTCTATGTATTTTGTTGTAATGCCCAGAGTAAATCTCATAGTGATCTTCTTGACATATCACGTTATCTCTATTCTATCAATTGCCCAACTGTAATTTGTTTACCCAGCATGTGCTATTTTATCTATGGAGAGACACCACTAGTGAACTATGGACCCCGGTCCTATTTCCATCATATTGCTATCACCTATTTACTTTCTCGTACTGTTTACTTTACTCGCATACTATTATTGTTTTCCACTCGATACACTTATTACCTTTGTTTCAAGCAAACCGGTGAGATTGACAACCTCATCGCAAGTTGGGAACAAAGTATTTGTTTATGTGTGTGTAGGTTCCACGTTGCAGCTAGCAAGCAAAGCTTGGACGAGGTGCCATATATAAATTATCCGCTGCTGTCGCAAACTAGCAAGCATCACCTTCAGTCGTCACCGTCTCTCCTCTCCTGTTCGACAAACCTTGGTTTCTTAACTGAGGGAAAACTTGCCGCTGCACTCATCATACCTTCCTCTTGGGGTTCCCAACGGGCTGGTCATCACCACGCACAAGGACTAACTGCTCCCACGTCAACTACACGCCACCAGCTCTTTTCTGGCGTCATCACCGAGTAGCAATGCTTTATTTGGGTTGACTTGGCGCATGCTCACACATGTTAGACTCTTACAAAGTCGCCAATTGTCGGGGGGATGACCCCCGGTAGGGTCAAGAGACTAGAAAGATACAAGGACTATGGTTGACTTTATGCCGGTTGATCAAGGAAGGGCCTGGCCGGAATATAGGAGCATCGGCCAGGCCGGCATATATGTGTATCCCGGCTGGTGTTCGGATATGCCGGTATAGCCGGAATACTAATATAGGTGTGCCGGCATATACTTAGATATGCCGGCCTAACTATTTGGTGTGTTGTGCAGGAGCAGGGGAGACCGGATTACCCGACCTTTATAGGTCGTTGGTCCGGCATATATGTCCAGGGTATGGCCAACGGTCATATCCGGGACACAGAAGTCAGCTAAGATGTCATGTCCCTACAATCAAGGAGAGACTCTGCCAGGTATGGAGAAGGGTCATGGTGACAGGGTGCACAGTGGTGGACAACCTACCCTCACTGTGCACAAGTACAGAGCTTACCTCACAGAGGTGAGGTCACAGTGCAGGAAGTACAAGGTACAGGGATATGAAGTCCCATCGAGAGCAATCAGGGAGAAAGTCAAGGGTCGTGCCTTCGTCAGCAAGTCCTATTTGGAGTGTAGCCCATGTCTTCTGGTCTCTTATGACCGTTGTAACCCTGGCCATCACTATATAAGGTGGCACAGGGAGCCCTAGTAGAGGGTTGGTCACTCTGTGTTCCTACACTTAGCAGTTCATCTTCCTCCTCTAGCAGAGAGCTTGGAAGCACCATTGTTGTGTACTCCATCGATCCAAATATATAACTAGTAGAGCAGGAGTAGGGGTGTTATCTCCTTACGAGAGCCCCGAACCTGGGTAGATCCGTGTTCCTTTCTGTCGTGCTTTTCAGCTCGTTCCCCTCTCCCGAATCCTCCAGCATCTAGTTCGGGCCCCATTTAAGCCATCCTATGGCATATGTTGTTTCACCACGACGACATTTGGCGCCCACCGTGGGGCAGATCGATATGCTGGGCGGAGTGTTTATTCGGACGGGGTCTGTGATAGTAGCTTCGGGAGTGCGCGTGGTCTCTGGCCTCGTCCAGAGGCTAGGCTCGCTCAGCTTCGTCAGCGATAACGCCGGATGTCTCGGCGGCCGGCCGTTCCCTCAGGGATGGCCGGATCATGTCTTTCGGTTCCCACGAGGTGTACGTGGGGACTGAGAGAGTTTGCAGGGAAAAGGTGCTGGTGGCGGCGGATCCTCCGTCACATCGGCTGGCTCACGCTGGGCGTAGCGCTCGCTCAGTAGAGTCGGCCGAGGTGATGATGGCCGGCACCTCAGTGCCGCCGGCAGATGGTGCCGGCAAAGCAGCAGGAGCAGCAGGAGATACTCCCCCGGAGCCGCCGAAGGCCAAAAGGTCGGCACGTCCTCCGTTGGAGCGTGTCGAGAACCTGGCCGGCACTTCCGCTGTGCCGGCAAAGGGTCAGGTGCTTCTTCCCATCATCGATCGGCTTCTCGAGCCGGTGCGATCCGGCGATGATCCGGAGCAAACAAGGGAGGTCTTGGAGGGATCTCGCCAGGCCCTCGTCAATGAGGCCCTGGCCATGCACCAGGAGCGCGAACGGTTTAACCGGCAACTCCGTGAGTATGAGGCTGCCCATGGTTTTACTCCTGTGGTAACCCGGCCTAGCCGGATAGAAGAGGTTAGAACTAGAGGTAGAGATCTTAACACTGAGCTAGAGAAAGGTGCTAGTGGAAAGGGTCATACTGCAACTAGTACTGTGGCTAGGGTAATTTATAGCTCACCAGTGAAGAACCTTAGAGCAGCAGCAGAGGTAGCTAAGGACTTATCTAATTTGTCCGGCGAAGCACTGCATGAGCAGCAAGTCCGGCTTAACCATCTTTTGTCTGAAGCAACTAAGCAGCAGGAGGCCTTTAAGAAGGCAAACCTAGGTGTCGGGGCGTCTCAGTACATTGCGTCGGTAGGAGGTGCCGGCGCAAGGTCGAGGGGCCAAGCTTCGTCCCCGCATCCAAGTGCTCGGCGTGCCGGAAGTGTGACCTCTGGCCGCCAGGACAAGCAGATCCAAGTGTATGATCCGGCAATTGCCGGAAAGCAGGCAGTAGCTCAGAAGAATGCCGGCCAAGCTGACAAGTATGTCGGCCGCAAGAGTGCTGGCCAGAATGTGCCGGCCGGGCAAGGGGCAGCTTCGGCCGGAGGTGGCCGGAGTAACAGTGCAGCCCGGCGTCAGCAGCAGGGCGCCGGAGGTGCAGCGCAGCAGCAAGGTGCTGGCCATTCGGGGCATCGAGAGGATGATGGGAATTCCGCCCTTGCCAGGGCGGGGTATCAGCAGTAGCATCAGCAAGGCCGGCATAGTGAGCAGTATCAGCCTGAGCAGCAGCAGGAAAAAGTGATTGCGGGCCCAATTGCATCTCGGCTGGGACCTCGGTCCTTGGCAGCAGGTGATGCGCGCTTCAAGCTGGACAGGATTCACCAATCGGAGTTGGTGGAGAGGCAAGGAGCTCCGGGTCCTATGTGCTTTGGACCCCGGATTATGGGTGAGCCGGTACCTTACTATTTCCAGCTCGCGCGTGGCGCGAGGACATACAACGGCAGCACAAAGCCGGAAGATTGGTTGGAGGATTACTCCACCGCAGTAAACATTGCCGGAGGAAACCTCAGATGGGCGGTACGATATGTACCACAAATGCTAGAAGGACCAGCCAGGATATGGCTGAATAATCTGCCGGCCGGAAGTATCAACGGCTGGGTTGATTTTGAAGAACAGTTTGTGTCAAACTTCACCAGCACATATAAGAGGCCGAATCGTCCTCAGCAGCTGGCTAACTGCCGGCAGGGAGTGAATGAGACCGACCGAGACTATCTGACCAGGTGGTGCACCTTGCGCAATTCCTGCGAAGGAGTTGTGGAGCAGCAGGCCATCATGTGGTTCGCTCATGGGTGCCGGCATGGCACCATGTTGTGGCAAAAGCTTCAGAGGGAAATGCCGGACACGTTGGCCGAGACAATCAAGATCGCCGATAGTTATGCTCTGGGAGACCCCATGCAGCCCACCCTTGATTCACAAGGACAGGGGCAGACCCAGGGGAACACCAACAGCGCCGGGAGACCAGGGCAATACTATCGCTCTGATAACCGGAACAAGAGAAGAGATGAAAGGCTGGATTACAGGTATGGAATGGCGCAAGTAGCGGCTGTGGAAGAAGAACAAGGGGGCACCAGCAGTAGCCAGCGTCCGAGGTATGAGGACAATCGGCAGCCTCAGCAGCAACAGCCGCAGCAGCAAGCGCATCCCTTCTAGAAGAAGAATGTCTGGATCAACAAGAATGCCGGCGGAGCCGCCGGGCAGAAGAAACAGTGGCCGAAGTATACAGTGGGTCTGGCCATGGACAAGCCTTGTGTGTTCCACACATTCCAGCCGGGTAAGACGGCAAATCATTTGACGAGAAACTGTTCATGGTTGGACGACATATTAGCAGGTCATGCAGGTCCCTGGGGACCGGCTAGGCCATCTACCCCGGCAGCTCCATCGCCGTTGACAGGTGCCAATACAGTTGCAATCCCACCCAGGCCGGTCAATCCCGGGAATCAGAGCAATGCCGGAAATCCCGGCGTAAATCAAATAGACCAGAGCTATAATCCGGAATATAATGCCGGGGGCCCAGGAGCGGGCCGGAATGAGTACAAGGAGCACGATCAGAGCTACATGGTCTTTGAGACCGAGAGAACAGACAAGCAGAGCTTGTACCGGCGGAGTTTGGAGGTAAACGCCGTTATGTCGGTAGTTCCAAAGATGATGCATTGGTCTGACCAGGCCATTGGCTGGGACAGGGCAGATCATCCCAGGATCATGCCGAATCCCGGCGGGTATGCGCTAGTAATGGATCTGACATTTGTCGGGCCGGCTAATAACGTGAGGTTCAGCAAGGTCCTCATTGACAATGGAAGCAGCATCAACATCATGTATCGGGATACGATGCAGAAGCTGGGAATCAAGGAGAATATGCTGGAGCCAAGCAAGACCACGTTCCACGGCATTGTGCCGGGACTTTCGTGTGCGCCGATGGGCAAGATCCGGATGGATGTCATGTTTGGCAGCCAGGATAACTGCAGGGTGGAGAACCTCATGTTCGAGGTGGTTGACCTGGAAAGCCCCTACCATGCTTTACTGGGGAGGCCGGCATTGGCAAAATTCATGGCCTCTACGCATGTTGCGTACCTGAAGATGAAGATGTCGGGGCCCAGAGGGGCGATTACCATCATAGGTGATTACAAGTGCTCGATGGCATGCGCAACTGCCGGATCTAACCTGGCCGATACTCTGATCATTGCAGAGGAAAGGAAGAGGCTCAAGCGAGCAGTGGAAATTGCAGAGACGGTCGTGGTTGGCAAATCTATGCCAGGCATGGCGAATCCCGGTGGCAGTGCTTCTTTTCAAGTGGGCAAGGAGGTCAAAAAGGTGCCTCTGGATGAAGCTTTCCCGGAGCGCCATGCCCTCGTTGGGGCAAGTTTGGATCCCAAATAGGAAAGCGAGCTCATCAGCTTCCTCCGTGAGAATCGGGATATCTTTGCATGGTCTACTTCAGACTTGCAAGGTGTGCCGAGGGAGCTGGCTGAGCACGCATTGCATGTGAGACCGGATGCTAAGCCGGTGAAGCAGCCGCTCTGGCGGAATGCAGGCGATAGAAGGAAAGCCATTTGGGACGAAGTGGCCAGGCTCTTAGCCTCCGGCTTTATCAAAGAAGTACTTCATCCGGATTGGGTGTCTAATCCGGTTTTGGTGGAAAAGAAGAAGGATGAGCCCGCCATAGTAAAAGTATGGCGGATGTGTGTTGATTACACCTACTTGAATAAGGCATGTCCTAAAGATCCATTCCCGCTCCCTCGGATCGATCAAGTGATTGATTCCATAGCTGGATGTGAACTGTTATCATTTGTAGATGCCTATTCTGGTTTCCACCAGATCCCTTTGTATGAGCCGGATCAAATAAAGACATCCTTTATTACCCCGTACGGGGCTTATTGCTATCTCACTATGCCGTTCGGTTTAAGAAATGCCGGCGCAACTTACCAAAGGTGTATGCAAAAATGTTTGCACGATGAGATAGATAAAAATGTGCACGTATATGTTGACGATATCATCATAAAAACCAAGGAGAGCAAGACTCTCATAGATGATCTCCGGGAAACCTTTGGGAACCTGAGGAGATTCCGGATGAAGTTGAATCCGGCTAAATGTACCTTTGGTGTGCCGGCGGGCAAGTTGCTCGGCTTCCTTGTCTCCAGCCGGGGTATTGAGGTGAATCCCGGCAAGATTCGTGCCATAGAAAGGATGAAGCCGCCAACAGATTTGAGGGAAGTACAGAAGTTCACTGGGTGCCTTGCATCCCTGAGCCGTTTCATAAGCCGGCTTGGAGAGAAAGCTTTGCCATTATATCAGTTGATGAAGAAGTCTGACACATTTGTCTGGATGACGCAAGCAGATGCAGCTTTCAAGGAATTCAAGCAGATGTTGTCAACAGCGCCGATACTAGCATCTCCGATGCCCCGTGAGCCAATGTTGCTCTATATAGCGGCAACCAACAGAGTCGTCAGTGCTGTGGTGGTAGTAGAGCGAGAGGAAGGAGGCAAAACCGTGCAGCGGCCGGTATATTATCTGAGTGAAGTCCTCTCCACCTCAAAGCAAAACTACCCCCACTATCAGAAGATGACTTATGGTGTCTATATGGCGGTCAAGAAGCTCAAGCATTACTTCCAAGAGCATCCAATCCGGGTAGTGGCCGAGGCCCCTATTTCGGAAATCATAAGTAACAAAGATGCCAGCGGCCGGATAGCAAAGTGGGCAATAGAGCTTTCACCATATACACCACAGTATGATAAGAGGGATACAATCAAGTCCCAGGTGCTGGCTGACTTCTTTATTGACTGGGCTGAGATACAATATGAGCCACCATTGCCAGATGCAAATTATTGGAGGATGCATTTCGATGGATCCAAGACAATCCATGGCTTGGGAGCCGGCATAGTTCTCGGTTCGCCAAAAAATGACCAGTTGAGATATGTCCTGCAGATTCATTTCGCAGCGTCAAATAATGTGGCGGAGTATGAGGCACTAGTGCATGGCCTCAAGGTGTCTAAGGACATAGGAATTCGCCGGATTATGTGTTTCGGTGATTCTGACTTGGTAATTCAGCAATGTTCTGGCATATGGGATGCTCATGATGCAAACATGGGATCCTACCGTTTCCTGGTGCAGCAGTTGAGCGGTTACTTCGAAGGTTGTGAGTTCCGGCATGTTCTCCGGGCTCAGAACGATGCAGCCGATGCATTGTCCAAGCTGGGATCTTCCAGAGATTCAATCCCGCCCGGCATTTCGTTGGAGCATCTGAGGAAGCCATCGATCAAACCCTCGCCGGAGTCATCTTCCATTTATGTCCCGCCAGGTCCGAAGGAAGCAGTTCCGATGGAGATAGATGCCGGAGCCAGGTCAGATAACCCGGGGACTGTTTCCTCAGTCCCGGGGACTGCGCCGACATATGCTGTGAGTGCAGTATTTCAGAGCAGAACCAGGGGCAAGGGTAAAATGTACCAAGAGGTTGTGCCGGTATACCTGGGGACTGCTTCGGCATACCCGGGGACTGATTCCTCAGTCCCGGGAACTTCGCAGCCCATGGAGATCGATTATGTGCTGGTCGAAATGATGGAGATAGATCAGGCAGTGTTCACTGTCAGGGAAGTGCCCTCATGGGCACGTCCTATCATGGATTTCTTGGTGGATGGTCAAGTGCCGGCGAATGAAACCGAGGCACGCCGGATTGCAAGGAGATCCAAAGGATATACCATCATCAACAAGGAGATATACAAGAGAAGTGTCACCGGAGTATTGCAAAGATGTGTCGAATCTGCGGAAGGTCTGGAGATGCTCCGGGAAATTCATCAGGGGGAGTGTGGTCACCACGCTTCGTCCAGAGCATTGGTGGCAAAGGTATTCCGGCATGGGTTCTATTGGCTGACGGCACTGCAAGAAGCAGAAAACTTGGTCCGGAAATGCAATGGATGTCAGAGATATGCCCACCAGATTCATCAGCCGGCATCTGCCTTGAAGACTATCCCGATAACCTGGCCCTTTGCTGTTTGGGGCCTGGACATGGTCGGGGCTTTTAAGCCGGCCAGAGGAAAGATGACCCATATCCTGGTCATGGTGGACAAGTTCACCAAATGGATTGAAGTGAAGCCCATAAGCAAGTGTGATGGTCACACAGCAGTGAAATTCTTAAAAGATATAATCTTGAGGTATGGTGTCCCTCATGGCATCATCACTGACAATGGGTCGAACTTTGCCCAAGGGCCATTTGCCAGATTTTGTGAGGAAGTGGGAATCCGGCTGGACATTGCGTCGGTCGCTCACCCTTGTGCCAATGGCCAAGTAGAGAGGTCAAATGGGCTGGTGTTATCCGGCATAAAACCCCGGCTGATAGAGCCACTAGAGAAAACGCCGGGATGTTGGCTAGATGAATTGCCAGCAGTGCTTTGGAGTTTAAGGACAACTCCGAATAGGTCAACAGGCTACACACCATTTTTCCTGGTGTATGGAGCAGAAGCTGTGCTTCCAACAGATGTAATACATGATGCACCAAGAGTAGTGCTATATACTGAGGAAGAGGCTAAAGAAGCCAGGGAAAATGATGTGGATCTGCTAGAGGAAGCAAGAGAAATAACTCTGTCGAGGACCGCAGTATATCAGCAGAACCTCAGACGCTATCATGCGCAGAAGGTAAATCCAAGGAGATTCCAAGAGGGAGATCTAGTACTCCGGCTAAGGCAAGGAACAGAGGGCCGGCATAAGTTAACTCCTCCATGGGAGGGGCCATTCATCGTGAGCAGAGCTCTGCACAATGATGCCTATTATCTTATAGATGTGCAGGCCCCCAAGAAGGATAAGGCGGACAGGTCCGGAGAAGAAACCAAGAGACCATGGAACATAGCTCTACTGCGCCCCTTTTACTCCTGAGCAGCACAATGTATGTATTTCCATATTTTGCTTTGTGTGCCGGCGCTTTATGCCGGCACAAGACTTATGAATGAAATGCCGGCATCCCGAAGAGACCGGGCACTGCCTCCGAGATATATCGTTGTTTATTTACAGTTTTTGTTATATGCCGGCTGGCTTGATTTGAATGTTTCCTATGTCGGCCTAGTAATGTGTCGGCAACAAAGGCCGCTCTTCGACTCAGCTGCTGTCCGAAATCTGGCTTCATGGCTAGCAAGAGTAGATGCCGGAAATTGTCTACACATGGAAAACGGCTAAGGAAATAAATAGCAAGCGAACCGACATTTATGTTAAAGTTAAAGATGAAACTTGAAATGTCGGATGATTTGAAGTCTAAGTTTCAAAGTTAAAGTACTGTATGTTCGATAAAGCAACCTTGAGACTCATACGTCGAAAGCCAAATAAGGTAGACAAGCAGCCAAGGTTGTGAAGTTGAGGAAACAGGAAAACAACTCGGTGACTTAGCCAAAAGATGATCCGGCATTGATAACAAGCAAACCGGAATAAAACTTGTTCAGGTAGCAAACCAAAGGAAATTAAACGTGTATATTACAACTGCACCCGGCATTCCGGGGATCTGATAAAACTTAAAGTTTTTGTGCTGCGAAGTCAAGGAGCAGGGGCAGAAGCAGAGCCGCCGCCTGGTGGAGCTGTAGCAGTGGAAGTGTCGGCTTCAGGTGTGCCGGACCCAGCAGATGGAATGGAGCCATCACCTCCGCCCGAGGCAGATGCCTGTTCCGGAACATCAGTGTCGGCCTCTTCAGCTTCCTCTTCATCTTGGCTAGAGTCAGAGCCCTCAGCATCGGCAGATGCCCCGGCGTCGTCCTTCTTCTCCGGCTCGCGGATGTCCCGGACGAAGGCGTCGGTGTCGGCATAGTCCACATAGCTGTGGGCCAGTTCCCGCCGACGCCAGATGTGTTCCGGATCCGTGGTCCAGATGGATCCTTCGCGCATAGTGCGCAAAGTCTCCAGATCAGCCTTTTCATACCAGGAGAGGAAGTAGCTGACAGCTTCATCAGCTCCTACCCTCGCGCCGGAATCTCGCCATTCCCGGAGGCGAACCTTGGCAAGCTGCAGATCATTGCCAAGGTCGACAGGATCAGTGGGCATCCTTTGTCCCGGCCAGAGGGCAGAGAATGCCTCCTGGGCGCCGTAAAAGAGTTCTTCGGTGTAGAGCGTCATGGCATTCTTCCGGGATTGCAGAGCTAGCAGCTGCTCCGACATGTCCCAGTTGGCCGAGTCAACCGGAACACCCCGGTTCTCTCGATCCAACTGCAGAGCCCTCTCAACGTCTTCGACGGAAGCGGGGAACATGTCTGAGAAAAATAGATGATGTTAGCAAAAGGAGAATATGTCGGCATAGGTCATGTCGGAAGAGAGCATGATATGTCGGGCAGGATAAGGAAAATGGATTTGAAGCTTACCGGCAAGGTCGGCATTGAGCTGTGCGACTGTGACTTCCCATTTGGTGGCCTGCTCCTTCAAGCTAGACAGCTCAGCATGGGCGTTGGAGGCATCAGTCTCGGAAGCAACGAGCAGGTCCTGGGTCTTCTTTAGTTGTCCCTCCCTTTGTTCCTTCTCCTCCAGAAGCTCGGCAACCCGGCCCTTCAACTGTTCTATCTTGGCCTTGTGAGCGGCATCCCGGTCGTCCAGTTGCTTGGCCACATCCACTGAGGGCATACAGTCCTGGTGGCGTGCTTCCAGTCCAGCCTTCTCATCTGCAAAAATTTGAAGTTAAAAGGATTTGAAGATAGAAAACAGTGACAAAGATTAAAGGATTTGAAGTACAGAATGTTTAGTTGAAGACTAACAGGATCCGGCATACCTGTCAGCTCTTTCACCCTCTTAAGAAGCTCGGCGACTTGTTCTTTAGTGCCAGCTGAAGAATGTCGGCACAAGGTTATGTGTCGGCAAGAGCAGTATTGCAAAGTAAAAAGAGGAAAGGTATCCGGCATATAGCGGCATGTCGGCAAAAATTACCTTTCTTGGACAGCTCCAGCCGAAGCTTGCTATGTGCGTCTGATAACTTCCGGTGCTCGCACACCAAGTCGTGGAACATGTCGGCATGCGTGTTGTTCATGCGCTGCAAAAGTGTTAGGATTTGAAAGGTTATGAGAAAAGTCTAGCATACCAGTACAATTGAAGATCATATAAAGTACTCATGCTGTTGAAGACCCGGCACAGGTGCTGCGCACCTATCCCGGCCCTCGGTGACTAGGATTTGAAGCTCGAGACGAGCTTGTATCTCGGTCAAGAGGATTTAAAAAATAATTAAGATGTGAAATAGTTAAAGACCCGGCACAGGTGCTGCGCACCTATCCCGGCTCTCGGTGACTAGGATTTGAAGCTCAGATCGAGCTCATGTGTCGGTAGATAATTCAAAAGAAGCTAACTAAAAGACTATTGGAAAATCCCGGATGTCCGTATCCCGGACAGCCAATATTTTCGGGGACTGGGGATATGTGTATAGGTAGAGAGGACTTATGTTGGTGGCATCGGCCAATTGGTGAAGTCTCTGCTAGAGGCTGAGGAGCTCGCAGGCGATCGGTAGGGGCTTCGCGGCCAGAATATCTGCTGGATTGCCAGTGGCCGAGGCTTCGGCCATCTTCTTGCTCCTGGAATCCGCTGTGTCCATATTGCCGGCGTCATTCCACCTGACACAGTGCTCCTTGAGAGACCCAAGGCTTTGGTCACTCTTCGTCTCTAGGGGGACGCGGCCCTCAAGTTCCGGCGTGTCGAAGAAGTTGCGCCGGTAGCCAGGCCGGGTCGCTGCCCTGCCAAGATGCAGGGCCAGGGCAGAGCTGGGCCGGGGCGCTGCTTTGGAGGGAGCAGTGCCGGACTTGGTCGGCTGAAACTTGAGAGTGCCGGACTTGATCGGGGCAGAGGTCTTGTCCGGGATGAGGGTCTTGGCCGGAGCAGCGGTCTTGGATGGTGCTGGAGTCTTCTCAGTCGAGGGAGTCTTGGGCGCGGGTTGTTCCAGCGTGGCCGGTGCAGCTTGGCCAGCAGGGGCAGGTTCCGGAATAATCCGGACTTCCGGCACAGCAGGGCCTTTTCCTTTGTCATCTATGTCGGCGTTCTTGTTGCTTGCGCCGACATCTTCAGTTGTGCCGGCGTCGCTGGTGGGCGCGCCGGAGTCTGGAGCATCTTGGTGGGCCCCTGTGTCCATGTGGACATCAGAGGCCGAAGGTTCCTGTTGAGCCCCCGAGTCCATGTGGACATCGGGGGCAGAGATATCTTGTTCCAGCGGAGGATCGTCCTTCGCCGGGGAGGTGGTCTTGTCAGGCGCAGGCGAAGATGCCGGCGCCGGGGAGGTCGTATGACTGGCAGAGGGTATGTCGGAGGTAGCAGGGGCCGCTGGCTTGGTAACCTTCGGGCCGCCACTCGAGCCAGAAGCTTGTTCCGGCGCAAGAGGAGCTCTGAAAGAGAGAAAACACCAAGTTAATAACCAGAGCAAGAAATATGTCGGAGGAAATGCAAAGAAAAGGAACTTACCCCGCGGCAACAGGTCTCTGTTTCTTCGGAATAGGCACGCTAACCTTCTGCCTCTTCTGCTGCTGAGGTGTGTCGGGCTGGGGCTTCACACCTCGCTTCCGGCCGGTACGTCCGCCGGTGGAAGGAGGTCCCTGGTTCAGAGGGGCGGCATCGACAATCATGTTGTCCGGGATAGCTGAGGACGGCATTGGAAAGGCATAAGCAAACGATGCGGAAGGAAAGGCATATGCAAGTGGCATCGGGTCATAATACGTCAGGATCTCCTCGTCAGAATCACCCTCACCCCGGCCTTGACTGAAATGCCGGGATGAAGAGGCCTTACCGGCGGCAGCGGCAGCGCGGGTGTTCCGGGGCAGCTTGTCCCAATGGTCCGGATCTTCAACATCCGCAGCAGTGCGGTCCGCCGCGATCTTGATCCGGGAGTTCTCCATACTCTGGAAGCTGAACTTCTGCATAATGCAGAATAAATAGGTCAGAAGCAAGAATATGCCGGTGGAAGAAGTGTGTCAGAATCCTGTCTGCATTATAAGTATGTCGGCAAATAACAAACCTCGGGGCATGCGTGATAAGTATCTATATGCCGGACAAGAGAGTGTGTATCGGCCAGAGTATTTACCGTTGGGGTGGGCCGGTCCCGGCTGTATGGTTCAAGTCCCTAGGTAAAGGTGGCCTGGGAGGACTTGCAGACGTCCTTGATCCGCCGCAGAATGTCGGCCGGGGTCAGCTCATGTGTAGAGTGCCGGGTGGGATCCATGGGCCCGCTCATCTGGCAGATTTTGTGTGACCGGTGCTGCAAAGGAGAGACGCGCCGACTGATAAAGCATGCCACTAAGTCTTGAGGTGTAAGGCCGGCATCCCGGAGCTTGCCCTTAACCCGGTGGAGAGCATTTACCGGCATCACCGAGTTCTTCGGATTGTAGGTCCAATTCTTCATAGCCAAAGGTGGCTCGTCCACAAATGGCGGCAGGTTGAGCAGATCCGCGTCGGTGGTGTTCTTGACGTAGAAGAAGCTTTTCTGCCACTTCTTGCAAGACTCGAGGAGTTCCACCTTGGGGAAGTCAGAGCCCTTCCGGGACATGATGGTGGCCGCGCCACAGAGGGTCATGGGGCGGTCCTTCTTCTCCTGGGCTGTCTCCGGTGGGTCATCCTTGCTCCGGGGCGGCTCCTGGACGGCTTGCTTCCGTAGTTGGAAGTACTTCGCCCAGGCTTGGGAGAAGGGCTCTATGCCGGCGTAGCCTTCGCAGAATGCGGCGAAGGCGGAGAGGATCATCACCGCATTCGCCGGGATATGGTGAGGCTGCAGGTCGTAGGTGTCGAGGACGTCCCGGAAGAAGTCCGACGCCGGCAGGCCGAAACCCCGCTCGAAGTGGGCAATGAAGACGACCCGTTCATCGGGTTCAGGTGCCGGTGTAGTCTCTCCCGCTGGAAGCCGGCATGCAACACCCTCCGGGACTCTCCTGGTGGAGATGACCCAGGATATGTCGGCCGGGGTAACCTCTGACCCCTCCCAGCCGGAGCGTCCTTGGACCCGGGCCGAGGTATCTTCCTCTGAGGCCGAGGTACCTGTCATGCTCGATGAAGCCATCGGGATGGCCGGTACAAGGCGTGATAGCCGGAGTCCCGTGATGTTATTCCTATCAAGGCCGGAGAAAAGAGGGAGGTTAGTCTCTCCAGCATACCGCTCTCACCAATGTTAGCAGAAATAGAAGATCTATCGAGGCAGTTAAAACAAGAAACAAACAAGGGTAAAACTTCTAAGGAAGAACACCTGCGTATTGCTAAGGAACGTTGCTAGCAATGCTAGTCGAATCAAAGGGAAAACAAGCAGAGAAACTGCAGCAGATCTATGCAAGTGTGGCTACCGATGCGAAGCTATAGAAAAGCATGAAAGAGGAAGAACAGAGGATGATCTCACCGGAGCTTGGCCGACGGCAATGGAGCGGCGGCGAGCGCCCAGGAGAAGGTCCAATCTCCCAGCAATGTCGCGGAGGAGAGATGCGGTGGCGGCGGCGGCGTCATCGACAGAGATGTCGGGCGTCGTCGAGCGTCGGCGTCGGCGGGGAGCAGGTCGACGGCGGCGGCGATGCTGTTCCTCTGTTCTTCGGTCCGGCGGTGAAGCGCAGGAGGCAGAGGAACAGAGGAGGAAGACGATGGTGTGGGGTAAAAAGATAAGTTTGCCCCCGCCGCCCTATTTATATGCCTGCCAGGTAAGGGTCGTGGGGATGGTAGTGCTCCACTCCCCCGACCGTTTCTGCGCTGAGTCGCCATGTGGCGGCACGGAGTGGGGCGGCGGTTCCTGTAACCGTGCCACTAGGCCATGATGGCGAGGAGTAACTGCACTGTGAACCGTCACATCGTGTGACCGTTCGAGGTGGCAGGGAAGTTGCAAGTTTCGATGTAAACTGTCAGGCCTGGCTTCTCATGGAAGTCTCGCCTATATGTCGCCATGATTGCCCAAGGAATATGTTCCGTCCGGAATACCTCGGGACCGGCCGGAATAACTTTTGGAGAAGGAACAGTGGCCGGGATATGCATGGCTGTCCCGGCATATAATCTGATCGTCGGGATATAACGAAGAACCGGGGTATAATGAAGAGAGGATATGTTGAACCTGTCAAGGCTCCACAGTTACGACTGGGGAACCTTGACAGCTTCGGGGACTAGTGTCGGGGGGATGACCCCCGGTAGGGTCAAGAGACTAGAAAGATACAAGGACTATGGTTGACTTTATGCCGGTTGATCAAGGAAGGGCCTGGCCGGAATATAGGAGCATCGGCCAGGCCGGCATATATGTGTATCCCGGCTGGTGTTCGGATATGCCGGTATAGCCGGAATACTAATATAGGTGTGCCGGCATATACTTAGATATGCCGGCCTAACTATTTGGTGTGTTGTGCAGGAGCAGGGGAGGCCGGATTACCCGACCTTTATAGGTCGTTGGTCCGGCATATATGTCCAGGGTATGGCCAACGGTCATATCCGGGACACAGAAGTCAGCTAAGATGTCATGTCCCTACAATCAAGGAGAGACTCTGCCAGGTATGGAGAAGGGTCATGGTGACAGGGTGCACAGTGGTGGACAACCTACCCTCACTGTGCACAAGTACAGAGCTTACCTCACAGAGGTGAGGTCACAGTGCAGGAAGTACAAGGTACAGGGATATGAAGTCCCATCGAGAGCAATCAGGGAGAAAGTCAAGGGTCGTGCCTTCGTCAGCAAGTCCTATTTGGAGTGTAGCCCATGTCTTCTGGTCTCTTATGACCGTTGTAACCCTGGCCATCACTATATAAGGTGGCACAGGGAGCCCTAGTAGAGGGTTGGTCACTCTGTGTTCCTACACTTAGCAGTTCATCTTCCTCCTCTAGCAGAGAGCTTGGAAGCACCATTGTTGTGTACTCCATCGATCCAAATATATAACTAGTAGAGCAGGAGTAGGAGTGTTATCTCCTTACGAGAGCCCCAAACCTGGGTAGATCCGTGTTCCTTTCTGTCGTGCTTTTCAGCTCGTTCCCCTCTCCCGAATCCTCCAGCATCTAGTTCGGCCCCAATTTAAGCCATCCTATGGCATATGTTGTTTCACCATGACGACACCAATAGCCTTTATGATCATTTAGTTTTTGAATTTTGATGCCATCTTATGCTTCTTTTAATGTCGCTTTGTCGCTTTGCATGATTATGGCCATTATTGCTCTCTTAGTTGGTTGCTCCCAGTCTTTTGCTAGCCCTCACCTTGTACTGAGTATGAGCTCTACTCGTGCATCCAACTCCTAAAAACCAAGTTTGTCATTGTGTCCACTATAAATTCATATGCATGGTATTTGTAAGCCATTCCAAAGTAAAATTTTCATGTGCTACCTTTCAAAAACCTTCAAAACACTTCTCGTTTTGTGACACTGTTTTCAGCTCATGGGGACGTAGTGGTCGGATTTGCTATCTTCCATATTGCTTATTCCAAAAAGAAAGAAAAAA
This sequence comes from Dactylis glomerata, assembly GCA_007115705.1. NCBI lineage: Eukaryota > Viridiplantae > Streptophyta > Magnoliopsida > Poales > Poaceae > Dactylis > Dactylis glomerata. Next base: position 5,170,569 of record QXEO01000647.1, read on the forward strand.
GAGAAAAAGAAAGAAAAAAGGTACTCCTCCATGGAAAGTGAATGTTGGTGGGCACCCGATGGAATCGGTTAGCCATGGTATGTGAAAGGAAAAAGGTGGGGAGGAGTGCCAAGCTTTATAAAAGAGCACAAAAGTGCCAATCTCTCTCTCAAAAACTTGCTTCATTTTTGTATGGAAGATAGTAAGAACCCCATTGCCAGTCGTTGACAAAGACAACCACCTCTCAAAATCAAGTTTTATCTCTCTGTTTTACAAATGAAAAGCTCTAGCACATGTTTAATCACTGCTTCCCTCTGCGAAGGGCCTTTCTTTTACTTTTATGTTGAGTCACCACCTTCTTTCTTTATGCACCATTAAGAGAGCATAGTTGTCATTCTTAGTGTGATATGCATTGTCCCAAAGTTCATTGCTTGATTCGTATTGTTGGTTTCACTTGTTCTTAAATTATTTGTATCTAGTCGCCCTCTTAAACTTTGAGGTGTCCTATGCATTTATGTTTTGCTCTCTTTGAAAAACAAGCTAAAAACCTTTTGTATGTTTTTCCTTATGATGTGAACACACGTTTGACTTTCATTGTTTCATTATCATGATCTTTTGTTTGTGTTCATTAGCATGTTTACAACATGGTTGCTAAGTTCTTATTGTCATGATTATATCTTCATGCCCATGTTTTAAGTTCTATTGATCCCAGCTCACCAATGCTTACATATATGATCAAGATTGTGTAGGTGCATGTCACCTCAAAAATTATTCTTTTGTTATCACTTACCTACTCGAGGACGAGCAGGAGTTAAGCTTGGGGATGCTTGATACGTCTCAAACGTATCTATAATTTTTGATGCTCCATGCTTGTTTTTACACCATTTGCCTATTGTTTCGTTACACTTAGTGGCATTTTTATGCATTTTCCGGAACTAACCTATTAACAAGTGTCACAGTGCCAGTTTCCTGTTTTCTGCTGTTTTTGTGTTTCAGAAGTGATACACAGGAAATATTCTCGGAATTGGACGAAACAAGTTCCTGAAGTCTTATTTTACCCGGAAGCTTCCAGAGATCCGAAGAGGAGTAGGAGGAGAGGCACTGCTACTCGGTGATGGCGCCAGAAAAAGAGCTGTGGCGTTTAGTTGACGTGGGAGCAGTAAGTCCTTGTGCGTGGTGATGACCAGCCCGTTGGGAACCCCAAGAGGAAGGTATGATGAGTGTAGCGGCAAGTTTTCCCTCAGTTTAGAAACCAAGGTTTAATGTCGATCTTGAAGAGGAGAGACGGTGACAACTGAAGGTGTTGTGGAACCTGCACACACACAAACAAATACTTTGTTCCCAACTTGCGATGAGGTTGTCAATCTCATCGGTTTGCTTGAAACAAAGGTTATGAGTGTATCGAGTGGAAAACAGTAATAATATGCGAGTAAAGTAAACAGTGCGGGAAAATAAACAGGTGATAGCAATATGATTAAAATAGGACCGGGGTCCATAGTTCACTAGTGGTGTCTCTCCATAGATAAAATAACATGTTGGGTAAACAAATTACAGTTGGGCAATTGATAGATTAAAGATAACGTGATATGTCAAGAAGATCACTATGAGATTTACTCTGGGCATTACAACAAAATACCTAGACCGCCATCCAACTGCATCTATGACTAATAATCCACTCCCGGGGATATCAATCCGAACACCCTAGAAGTATTAAGTTGCGAACAACAGATAATTGCATTAAGCAAAGTGTGTAATGTAAACAAAGCATATGCCCTTGAGCATATGAATGTTGTTTTCTCCCTAGTAGCAACAGCACATCTACCACCTTAGAGGTTTCTGTCACTCCCCCAGGTGAAATAGAGACATGAACCCACTATCGAGCATAAATACCCCCTCTTGGAGTCACTAGCAACTACTCGGCCAAGATAGCTACTAACAACGGAGAGCATGCAAGATCATAAACAACATAGAGATAACAAAAGATATAATTCAGTACAGCAACTTAATCATAAACACCAATATTCATCAGATCCCAATAAACCAACATCATAGAATTACATAACGGTGATCTCAATCATGTATGGCAGCTCATGAGATCTAAACATGAAGCACATGGTGGAGAAGACAACCATCTAGCTACTGCTATGGACCCATAGTCCAAGGTAGACTACTCACTCATCGCTCCGGAGGCAAGCATGGCGATGAAGAAGACCTCCGGTGGCGATTCCCCTCTCCGGCAGGGTGCCGGGAAGAGCTTCTGGACCCTCCCGATCTTCGGGTCGACGGCGGCGGCGGATCGCGATTTGTTCTGGAAATCTGATCGGGTCCTTAGGTTTTTCTCGTCGGGGGGTCTTTATAGGCGAAGGGGCGATGTCAGAGGTGGGACCAGGCCTCCTCACACATGGCTGGCGCGGCCAGGGGCCTGGCCGCGCCGCCTGTGCATGTGGGGCCCACGTGGCCCTCCTCCGTCTCTTCTTCGGATGTCTGGAAGCTTCCCCGTGATATAAGACTTCAGGAACTTGTTTCGTCCAATTCCGAGAATATTTCCTGTGTATCACTTCTGAAACACAAAAACAACAGAAAACAGGAAACTGGCACTGTGGCGCTTGTTAATAGGTTAGTTCCGGAAAATGCATAAAAGTGCCACTAAGTGTAACGAAACAATAGGCAAATGGTGTAAAAACAAGCATGGAGCATCAAAAATTATAGATACGTTTGAGACGTATCAAGCATCCCCAAGCTTAACTCCTGCTCGTCCTCGAGTAGGTAATTGATAACAAAGAATAATTTTTGAGGTGACATGCACCTACACAATCTTGATCATATATGTAAGCATTGGTGAGCTGGGATCAATAGAACTTAAAACATGGGCATGAAAGATATAATCATGACAATAAGAACTTAGCAACCATGTTGTAAACATGCAAATGAACACAAACAAAAGATCATGATAATGAAACAATGAAAGTCAAACGTGTGTTCAAATCATAAGGAAAACATGCAAAAGGTTTTCAGCTTGTCCTTCAAAGAGAGCAAAACATAAATGCATAGGACACCTCAAAGTTTAAGAGGGCGACTAGATACAAATAATTTAAGAACAAGTGAAACCAACAATATGAGTCAATCAATGAACTTTGGGATAATGCATATCACACTAAGAATGGCAACTATGCTCTCTTAATGGTGCATAAAGAAAGAAGGTGGTGACTCAACATAAAAGTAAAAGAAAGGCCCTTCGCAGAGGGAAGCAGTGATTGCATGTTTTATAACCTTCAAAAATTATGGTACTTACCGGCTTTGAGCTCTCATTGCCCCCATCATAAGCATCTTGAATGGTTAAAGTTAATGCGAGAACAATTATGATGCATATGCTTGACAAATCATAAGTTGAAGACCTCGTGCCCCGTGAATACGAGTACCCAAACCTCATGCTACTTTACTTAGAGTCCCAAGCAAGGCTCTTGTCATTGTAAGTATATGCATATCATTGAGAACCGCCAATGGGGTACCTCCGTGCCCGATGACATGGAACAAGCCCACACCAAAATGACAGGACAAGCAGACAATGAACACCTCGACATCTCTTTTATTTGCCATTTGTTTAGCTTTTTATTGTGAGATGCGTCGTCGAATGTTCACCATGGGTATGCTGCAAATTTCCACCATGAATTATGCATGGCTTAGATTAGCGGCCCGGCGTTTCCCTAACACATATAAAAACTCCATGATCCTCACAAGATTCCCAATTCATTTCACACCGCGGGCATCCATAAACAAAAGATCACGATATCAACTCAAAAAGAAGTGCAATGTTGAAAGCTTGCCCCATCACAGCATGGATGGGCTAGAATCCAACTTACAACTTGCAAGCATAACAACTCAACATAAAAGACCACAATGTCAAATTTTTAAGAACAGGAAAAAGTAAAGTGTGCCTTCCGGTTCGTGAGAGCTTTACTGACCGAATTTCACATAACACTGGTAAGAGTTTAATTTGAAGAGAAAATAAAAGCAAGTCAAATTTACTTGGAATAGCAAATTGCTAGTAGGTATGTATGGTGGACACTTTGAAAAACTTTGGCTTTTAGGAGTTGGATGCACGAGTAGAGCTCATACTCAGTACAAGGCGAGGGCTAGCAAAAGACTGGGAGCGACCAACTAAGAGAGCAATAATGGCCATAATCATGCAAAGCGACAAAGCGACATTAAAAGAAGCATAAGATGGCATCAAAAGTCAAAAACTAAATGATCATGAAGGCTATTGGCGACTTTGTAAGAGTCTAACATGTGTGAGCATGCGCCAAGTCAACCCAAATAAAGCATCAAGGAGAAAACCAAAATAATGCTTCCATACAATAAAAACAACGCATGATTTTTTCAAAGGCTCATTAAGCAATCTCAGTTATTTGAGACAAGTCATGCTACAGCAAAACCACTAAGCATACTATCAAAAAGACATCAAGAATGACATGAAAAAGCCTAAGCCGCAGTCTACACAAGCTCCTTCTTGTACCACTATTTTGCACAAAGCTTTTTCTCTTTTCCAACACCATTTGAAATTTTTATAAACACCTCTTTTGATGAAAACCAATAAAGATCAGAGGCAAAATTACACCTTGATGAAAAGATATGACAAGATCTGAATGCAAATCAAGGCGAAAACGAAAACCAAAAGCAGTAGCAGAAAAAGTAGAACACTAGAACAACTCCGTTTTCACTCTTATAAATTCATCGAGCGTTCTACGCAAATGAAAAGCAAGACAACTACTCCAAAAGAAAATTTGTTGGGGTCCAACCATTTATTGCAGCAAACAAACAAACTAAACCAACTAAGAAAACTAAAACAACTGACGCTCCAAGAAAAACACATAGTGCATGAAGCAATAAAAATATAGTGTCTTGAAAGGTGACCTGATTTTTGCCGATGAAGAAGGGGTGCCTCGGGGGCATCCCCAAGCTTTGACGCTTGTACTTCTTGGATATTTCTTGGGGTGATGCATGGGCATCCCCAAGCTTGAGCTTTTGTCCATTCTTCAACTCATCTCATCATTCTCCAATCCCTACACTTGAAAACTTCCTTCATACAAAACTAAACACAATTCTATTAGCAACATTAGTGTAAGCATAAAATATATTCAACCTCTTTTAGCTTCAGGTTTCAACCCAAAACCACCACATATAAAGTATATACTACTGTAGCAACTTCCACAAGAGTTCCATGATCAAAAAGAACTCAAAAGAAAGCGGTAAAGTGGCAAAAACAAATATTGGCAGAAATCTGTCAAAACTGAACAGCTGACAAAGGACGAATTTTTGAGGGATTTTCTGTTGCTCAAATCAAAAAGTGTTCAACTAAGAAAAGTTTGGATATAACCCGGGGCATATGCACAAGAAATCGCAGGTCCAAAAGATAAACAGAGAATTTATACGAATTTTTACGGTGCAGCACCAAAAACAGTTTCAGGACAGCAACATCCCCAAATCTTTACCTCACTCAAATTAGAGGCTTCTCTTGGCACAAAAACGAAATAAACAAGATAAGGAGCGGTCATTACAGTAGTAATGACTTCCAAGACTCAAATAAAAGAAAAAGTACTGAAAAGAAAACATTGGGTTATCTCCCAAGAGTGCTTTTCTTTAACGCCTTTGAGCTAGGCGCAGAAAATTGCGAATCAAGTAATATCAAGTGATGAAGCATCAAGCTCATAATTTGCTCTAAGAATAGAGTCAAAAAGTAATTTCTTTCTTTTCCTAGGGAAGTGTTCCATACCTTTCTTTAGTGGAAATTGATACTTGATAGTGCCTTCCCTCATATCAATGATAGCACCTACAGTTCAAAGAAAGGGTCTTCCCAAAATAATAGGACATGAAGCATGGCATTCAACGTCCATAACAAGAAAATCAACGGGAACAAGGTTATTGTTAACCACAATAAGAACATCATTAATCCTTCCCAAAGGTTTCTTCTTAGCAACATCAGCAATAGGAACATCAAAATAACACTTTTCAAGCGGTGGTAAATCAAGCATGTCATAAATCTTTCTAGGCATGATGGAAATACTAGCACCTAGATCACATAAAGCATGGCAATCATAACCATTAACATGCATATCAATGATGGGTTCCCATCCATCTTCTAACTTCTTGGGAATAGAGGCTTTTTGCTTCAACTTTTCATCCCTAATCTTTATAAGAGCATTGGTAATATGCTTAGTAAAAGCAATATTTAAAGAACTAGCATTGGGAGTCAAAGCAAGCTTTTGCAAGAACAAAATTACTTCAGATATATTGCAGCCATCAACATCAAAATCATTAAAGGAAATAGAGCTATCATCTCCCACACTCCGAAAAATTTCAGCACTCTTTTGAGAAAAAGTTTTGGCAGTTTTAAGCTTTTTAACACAAGGAGTGGGAGTTTTCTCTACACCAATCAAAGTAAGAGGATTGCTAGCAGTAGGAGCAACATCATTAGAGGTAGTAATAGTACATACCTTCATCTCTCTAGCCATCTCATCTTCTCTTTCCCACCTGGCATGCAATTCCGCTAACAATCTAATATTTTCATCAATTCTAACTTGGATAGCATTAGCGGTAGCAAAAACATTGCTCTCTTTCACATTATTAGGAAACACTTTTAGTTTCAGAAGTTCAATATCATGAGCAAGGCTATCAACTTTAGAAGCAAGAATATCAATTTTGCCTAACTTTTCCTCAACAGACTTTTTAAAAGCAGTTTGCTTACCGATGAAGTCCTTGAGCATTACCTCAAGCTCGGAGGGCGCGGCCCTAGTGTTGTTGTAGGAATTACCATAAGAGTTACCATAACCATTACCATTGGTAGAAGGATACGGCCTATAATTGTTACTAGCAAAATTGTTCCTATAAGCATTGTTATTAAAATTATTATTCCTAATGAAATTCACATCAACATGCTCTTCTTGAGCAACCAGAGAGGCCAAAGGAACATTATTAGGATCAACTTGAGTCCTATCATTAGCAAGCATAGCCATAATGGTATCAATCTTATCATTCAAGGAAGAGGTTTCCTCAACAGAATTTACCTTCTTACCTTGTGGAGCTCTCTCGGTGTGCCATTCAGAATAATTTACCATCATGTTGTCGAGTAGCTTTGATGCGGCGCCCAATGTAAGGGACATAAAAGTGCCTCCAGCAGCTAAATCAAGTAGGTTCCTTGAAGAAAAATTCAGTCCTGCATAAAAAGTTTGGATAATCATCCAAGTAGTCAGTCCATGAGTGGGGCAATTCTTTACCATAGATTTCATTCTTTCCCAAGCTTGAGCAACATGTTCATTATCAAACTGAGTAAACTTCATAATATTGCTGCGCAAAGCTATAATCTTAGCAGGAGGATAATATCTACCAATAAAAGCATCCTTACACTTAGCCCATGAATCAATACTATTCTTAGTCAAAGACAGCAACCAATCTTTAGCTTTTCCTCTCAAAGAAAAAGGAAACAACTTGAGCTTAATAATATCACTATCAGCATCCTTATATTTCTGCATCTCACATAGCTCAACAAAATTGTTGAGATGAGCTGCAGCATCTTCAGTACTAGCACCAGAAAATTGCTCTTTCATAACAAGGTTCAATAAAGCAGGCTTAATCTCATAAAAGGTGGTAGCAGGAACAGGTGGTGCAATAGGAGTGCAGATAAAATCACTATTGTTCGTGCTAGCAAAGTCACACAACTTGGTGTTTTCAGGAGTACCCATTTCAGCAAAACGAAAGTAAACAAGTAAAAACAGCTACCAAGGATTCTAATTTTTTTGGGTTTTTGATATAAAAAGCAATGCAGGTAAAATAAATAAAGTAAAGCAAAACAAATAACAAAGTAAAGAATGTGTGTGCGAAGAACTCCCCTCGCAAAAGTCTTCTCTTCCTCCCCTGCAATGGCGCCAGAAAAGAGGCTGCTACTCGGTGATGGCGCCAGAAAAAAAGTTGTGGCGTTTAGTTGACGTGGGAGCAGTAAGTCTTTGTGCGTGGTGATGACCAGCCCGTTGGGAACCCCAAGAGGAAGGTATGATGAGTGTAGCGGCAAGTTTTCCCTCAGTTTAGAAACCAAGGTTTAATGTCGATCTTGAAGAGGGGAGACGGTGACGACTGAAGGTGTTGTGGAACCTGCACACACACAAACAAATACTTTGTTCCCAACTTGCGATGAGGTTGTCAATCTCACCGGTTTGCTTGAAACAAAGGTTATGAGTGTATCGAGTGTAAAACAGTAATAATATGCGAGTAAAGTAAACAGTGCAGGAAAATAAACAGGTGATAGCAATATGATTCAAATAGGACCAGGGTCCACAGTTCACTAGTGGTGTCTCTCCATAGATAAAATAACATACTGGGTAAACAAATTACAGTTGGGCAATTGATAGAATAAATATAACGTGATATGTCAAGAAGATCACTATGAGATTTACTCTGGGCATTACAACAAAATACATAGACCGCCATCCAACTGCATCTATGACTAATAATCCACTCCCGGGGATATCAATCCGAACACCCTAGAAGTATTAAGTTGCGAACAACAGATAATTGCATTAAGCAAAGTGTGTAATGTAAACAAAGCATATGCCCTTGAGCATATGAATGTTGTTTTCTCCCTAGTAGCAACAGCACATCTACCACCTTAGAGGTTTCTGTCACTCCCCCAGGTGAAATAGTGACATGAACCCACTATCGAGCATAAATACCCCCTCTTGGAGTCACTAGCAACTACTCGGCCAAGATAGCTACTAACAACGGAGAGCACGCAAGATCATAAATAACATAGAGATAACAAAAAATATAATTCAGTACAGCAACTTAATCATAAACACCAATATTCATCGGATCCCAACAAACCAACATCATAGAATTACATAACGGTGATCTCAATCATGTATGGCAGCTCATGAGATCTAAACATGAAGCACATGGTGGAGAAGACAACCATCTAGCTACTGCTATGGACCCATAGTCCAAGGTAGACTACTCACTCATCGCTCCGGAGGCAAGCATGGCGATGAAGAAGACCTCCAGTGGCGATTCCCCTCTCCAGCAGGGTGCCGGGAAGAGCTTCTGGACCCTCCCGATCTTTGGGTCGACGGCGGCGGCGGATCGCGATGTGTTCTAGAAATTTGATCGGGTCCTTAGGTTTTTCTCGTCGGGGGGTCTTTATAGGCGAAGGGGCGATGTCAGAGGAGGGACCAGGCCTCCTCACACATGGCTGGCGCGGCCAGGGGCCTGGCCGCGCCACCTGTGCGTGTGGGGCCCACGTGGCCCTCCTCCGTCTCTTCTTTGGATGTCTGGAAGCTTCCCCGTGATATAAGACTTCAGGAACTTGTTTCGTCCAATTCCGAGAATATTTCCTGTGTATCACTTCTGAAACACAAAAACAGCAGAAAACAGGAAACTGGCACCGTGGCGCTTGTTAATAGGTTAGTTCCGGAAAATGCATAAAAGTGCCACTAAGTGTAACGAAACAATAGGCAAATGGTGTAAAAACAAGCATGGAGCATCAAAAATTATAGATACGTTTGAGACGTATCAGGCACCAGGGCCCACACACAGGGGCGGCGCGGCCAGCCCCTGGCCCGCGCCACCCCCGTGTGTGGCCACCTGGCCCCTCCTCTGACATCGCCCCTTCGCCTATAAAGACCTCCCGACGAGAAAAACCTAAGGGCCCGATCAGTTTTCCAGAACACATCGCGATCCGCCGCCGCCGTCGACCCAAAGATCGGGACGGTCCAGAAGCTCTTCCCGGCACCCTGCCGGAGAGGGGAATCGCCACCAGAGGTCTTCTTCATCGTCATGCTTGCCTCTGGAGCGATGAGTGAGTAGTCTACCTTGGACTATGGGTCCATAGCAGTAGCTAGATGGTTGTCTTCTCCACCATGTGCTTCATGTTTAGATCTCATGAGCTGCCCTACATGATTGAGATCACCGTTATGTAATTCTACATGTTTGGTTTGTTGGGATCCGATGAATATTGGTGTTTATGATTAAGTTGCTGTACTGAATTATATCTTTTGTTATCTCTATGTTGTTTATGATCTTGCATGCTCTCCGTTGTTAGTAGCTATCTTGGCCGAGTAGTTGCTAGTGACTCCAAGAGGGGGTATTTATGCTCGATAGTGGGTTCATGCCTCTATTTCACCTGGGGGAGTGACAGAAACCTCTAAGGTGGTAGATGTGTTGTTGCTACTAGGGAGAAAACAACATTCATATGCTCAAGGGCATATGCTTTGTTTATATTACACACTTTGCTTAATGCAATTATCTGTTGTTCGCAACTTAATACTTCAAGGGGTTCGGATTGATATCCCCGGGGGTGGATTATTAGTCATAGATGCAGTTGGATGGAGGTCTATGTATTTTGTTGTAATGCCCAGAGTAAATCTCATAGTGATCTTCTTGACATATCACGTCATCTTTATTCTATCAATTGCCCAACTGTAATTTGTTTACCCAACATGTGTTATTTTATCTATGGAGAGACACCACTAGTGAACTGTGGACCCCGGTCCTATTTCCATCATATTGCTATCACCTGTTTACTTTACTCGTACTGTTTACTTTACTCGCATACTATATTGTTTTCCACTCGATACACTCATAACCTTTATTTCAAGCAAACCGGTGAGATTGACAACCTCATCGCAAGTTGGGAACAAAGTATTTGTTTGTGTGTGTGCAGGTTCCACAACACCTTCAGTCGTCATTGTCTCTCTTATCCTGTTCGATAACCTTGGTTTCTTAAACTGAGGGAAAACTTGCTGCTACACTCATCATACCTTCCTCTTGGGGTTCCCAACGGGCTGGTTATCCACCACGCACAAGGACAGTCTGCTTCCACGTCAACCATACACCACCACACGCAGCAAGCGGACAATACGACTGAAGGTGATGCTGACTGGCTTAGTAACACTCTAACAAGGGTGCCGTTTACGACACTTGTTGACTCGTCTTCGGCCAATAGCAATGCGGAACCTGCACACAACACAACCAAGTACTTTGTTCCCAACTTGCGATGAGGTTGTCAATCTCACCGGTTTGCTTGAAACAAAGGTTATGAGTGTATCGAGTGGAAAACAGTAGAAGTATGCGAGTAAAGTAAACAGTGTGAGTAAAGTAAACAGGTGATAGCAATATGATGGAAATAGGACCGGGGTCCACAGTTCACTAGTGGTGTCTCTCCATAAGATAAATAACACATGCTGGGTAAACAAATTACAGTTGGGCAATTGATAGAATAAAGATAAATGTGATATGTCAGGAAGATCACTATAAGATTTACTCTGGGCATTACAACAAAAATACATAGACCGCCATCCAACTGCATCTATGACTAATAATCCACTTGTGGCGAATCAATCCGAGAACTCCACAAATATTAAGTTGCGAACAACAGATAATTGCATTAAGCCAAGTGTGTAATGTAAACAATTCATATGCCCTTGAGCATAGGAATGTTGTTTTCTCCCTAGTAGCAACAACACATCTACAACCTTAGAGGTTTATGTCACTCCCCCAAGTTAAATAGAGGCATGAACCCACTATCGAGCATAAATACCCCCTCTTGGAGTCACTAGCAACTACTCTGCCAAGATAGCTACTAACAACGGAGAGCATGCAAGATCATAAACAACATTGAGATAACATAAGATAATATTCAGCACAACAACTCAATCATAACACCAATATTCATCGGATCCCAACAAACCAAACATGTAGAATTACATAACGGTGATCTCAAGCATGTAGGGCAGCTCATGAGATCTAAACATGAAGCACATGGTGGAGAAGACAACCATCTAGCTACTGCTATGGACCCATAGTCCAAGGTAGACTACTCACTCATTGCTCCGGGGGCAAGCATGGCGATAAAGAAGACCTCCGGTGGCGATTCCCCTCTCCGGCAGGGTGCCGGGAAGAGCTTCTGGACCCTCCCGATCTTCGGGCGACGGCGGCGGCGGATCGCGATGTGTTCTGGAAAATTGATCGGGTACTTAGGTTTTTCCCGTCGGGGGGTCCTTATAGGCGAAGGGGCGATGTCAGAGGTAGAGCCAGGTGGCCTCACACCATGGCGGCGCGGCCAGGGCCTGGGCCACGCCAGCCTGGTGTGTGGGGCCCCTGTGGCCCCCCTCCTACTCTCCTTCGGATGACTGGAAGCTCCCGGACAAAATAAGACTTCAGGAACTTGTTTCGTCCAATTCCGAGAATATTTCCTATGTATCACTTCTGAAACATAAAAACAGCAGAAAACAGGGAACTGGCACTGTGGCAACTTGTTAGTAGGTTAGTTCTGGAAAATGCATAAAAGTGCCATGAAGTGTAACGAAACATTAGGCAAATGGTGTAAAAACAAGCATGGAGCATCAAAAATTATAGATACGTTGGAGACGTATCAGTCCTCATTGAAGAGACTCCCCTTTAACTGATCCTTGTCAACATACGGAGCATCGCCACCCTCTCGTCGAGACCCTCGGTCGCTCCTAGCACCGGACAGCAACACGACGTGACATGCTTCAACTACAATGGATCCTCACAGAAACAAGCACAACACAACGACGACTCACGAATACGACGCCGACTCGACGTGCTAACTTGCACGCCCATGACTCCTTGACACATACTCTCCAGGACGACAATCTTCATGAGACTCCGCACCTCGACACCACCTCTCCCATCAACGATCATCCTCGTCCACCGCCTTGCCGACGACAACGCCCTATCGCCCCCTCCATGTTGCTCGATGATCACCCAGCGTATCTCCCATGACGACGAGCTCGCCGTCTCCACCCGATCGCTTCGCCGATCGACGGTCGCCCGCCCCGAGGCGCTAGCAGTCGCCTCCCCGGGACAAGCGTGGCTTCAAATCCTCGACCTCGCTCTGATACCAATTGTTGGAATTTGCCCACATATCAATTACATGAAGCTAGATAAACACACACAGAGATTACTTTTATCGCCAAGCGTGCGTATCGCATGCTCTAACTTTTCTTTTATTTCTCTTTTTTCTCCTCAACTCTCGGTATTACAAACTCATGCAGAACCTCGTGTATATGCAATACACAGCCAACCGACCTTGCACTACTACGTATACCACCAAGGTCCTACCTGGACTCCAACTCAAACTAGTACTCCTCCCGTAAATTCAGACTAGCCAAACTAGCTAGTACATCGAATCCTACAAGTACTAGAACCCATGTTGCCTGTCCAACAACAACACCACGGCACCTTACCTAGTTGGACTAGAACACGTAGAAACTTATCTAAACGGGCAAGATTATACTAACAGTCGGCTCCGACGAGGTATAGATCTTGGGCCTGGTGAATGCGGTGAAGGAGCCCAAAACAGAGAAGGGAAAGCTTGGGAGCAGCCAATGAACACGAAGCAAATTTGTCGCAGCAAGGCCACCCTCGCCGGCTACCACGGAGCCCTAGAAAGCGCCTCCAAAAAGGGAACAACTCTCGCAGCATCGCGGCTGTTCAATCCAGGGGATTTGAGCTTTCGATCGGGCTGTAGATATGAGTGGAGTGATGGGGCCCTCAAAGAAGGCAAACGGCGCCTAGGAACCGTCGTGGCGTCGCCGTCGTTGCGGCCAAGCAACCAGGGATTCTCTCAGATCCAAGACGCCCCACCGGCTCCCCAGCCAGCTTCCATGTTGGTTGACGCCGACAACAAAAGACCGCGGGGAGGAGGGAGCCACGGTCAACGAGATCTAATCTTCGGGATCTAGAGCGAGCCGACGGAATCGCCTGCACCTGGCCCACATCCGCTATCACCCTGCGGCTCGCACGGCTAGGCCGTCCGTCAACAGAATCCGCGAGCACCACCGGCCGCAACTTTGGGGACGGCGAGGGAAGGGAGATCAGGAAGGAAGGCGATGGCTCTGGGGTCTCACACCCTCCCCCCCCCCCTCCCCTCGTTGCCCTAGAAGAGGTGAGCCGAGGGGGTATTGGTTAGCGATAGAGAGTTTTCATAGTTGGGATCCTAGGTCTTACTTTCACAGGTTATATATCTAGCAATAACAGATCTCTATTTATCTTCTTGTTGAAGGCATTGTGACTTTCTTCGTGGTGAAATCTTATGATCAACAGTGCAACTTGTGCATTGCTCTCTTCATGTAGGTGTCATTCTTGAAAAAAAAAATGTTGTCTCGGTCTGACCAATGGCGGTGGTAATTCCTGCTACTTCGTTGATTAGTTCGGTTGGAAATCTTTTTATTTTTTTATATTATTTTAGTTGTGTGCACTCGTAATATCTCGACTCCAGAGGTCAGATTTAACTAATATCTTCTTTTTATTAATATATTCGCTTTATCCCAAAAGAAAACATCGGCTGTCGTTCAGTCGTGGAATTCTACAATTCCAACCTGGCTTCAAGGTGTACACGCGCATATGTGAGTGTAGATGTTTTCCCCGGAAAAGCAAATTTCTACGGGAGACTTCAGAAGTTGGACGCACCACGAGAGACGAGACATTCGTGCACCTGAATTCTCGGTAGAGACCCGTCAAAGGTCCGCACTCGCATAGCGGCGGGCGGCGGCGCACACGCTTGCGGACAAGCAAGCTAGATCGTCCACGCGCATGAAACACGACCGTCGCATCGCCGCGCCTACGTAGTTGCCGATGACGAGGCGGCGGCGCACGCAACCGCCTATGCTAGAGTGTCAACTGGAACCGGAGCACGGCGGAGGAGACTGACGGCCTAACCACCACTCCACCAACTCCAAGGATAACCTCACGCCTGCTATGGCATCTCCACGGCGAACCTCCCCAGATGTTTCGGGACATAGAATTATAGCACCAATTAATCATTGGATCGGCGGCTAATGTTGCAGGTACTGTGGTTGTTTACGGGGATTTTGTCATGTCGCTTGTCATCTGCTGTGCACCTAGCGAAGCCGACGGAACTGCTGTGATTTGGCTGTCTCGTCGTCGGAGACAGAAACAAAATACGTACTCGCAAAGACACTGCCAAATTAACAATGGTCTGGCTGACTGGGCTATAGTGCTACTGCTAACGGTTCTGTTGCATGCTTGCTTGCCAAGGAGCTCTCGAATCGTCCGGGGTGCACGCTGACCTTCTAGAAGTGTTCGTTGTTTCTTTATTTAGTCAATCTGCTTCGCCAAGTGGGTAGCTTCTATTATGAAGTGGGCGTCATGGCTGCGTTCAATTCACTATCGCGCCTCGACAGTCGTGAATTTGGAGCGGTTAACAGTGCGCACATCACTCTCCTTCCCAAACGGTCGGGAGCTGAGGAGGTGAAGGACTTCCGACCGATCAGCCTAATTCACGGGATCGCCAAGTGGGTAGCTAAGGTGATTGCGAACTGGCTGGCTCCCCTTCTCCCACAGTTGGTGGGATCTCACCAGAGTGCCTTTGTGCGTGAACGTTGCCTCCATGATAGCTTCATGATGGTTCAAGGGACAGCCCGCAAGTTGCATGCTTCCAAGCAGTCGACGATCCTGCTGAAGCTTGATATCACGAAGGCCTTTGACACGGTGGACTGGTCCTTCCTGCTTGAGGTCCTCAGGAAGATGGGATTTGGAGACATGCTTTTGGCATGCATCTGTGCCCTTCTCTCGACGGCTTCCACCCGTGTTCTCCTTAACGGGTCCCCAGGATCTCGAGTGGCCAATAGGTGTGGATTGCGACAGGGGGACCCCCTTTCTCCTCAGTTGTTCATCTTGGTCATGGAGGTCCTTCACTTCATGCTAGAGAAAGCGACACGAGAGGGTTTGTTGATGCCCCTGGCTGACACGGGTCTCCGCCAGCGTACGTCTATTTACACAGACGATGTGGTCACCTTTCTCAGACCACGAGTGGATGATCTAAGGACTTTCGCTACGATTGTTGGCGACTTTGGGGTGGCATCGGGGCTACGCACTAACTTCAACAAATGTTCGGCACATCTGATCAGGTGCTCGGTGGATGTGGCGGCCCATGTGGATCAAGAGCTGGGATGCCCGTGCTACCCTTCCCGCTCAGATACCTAGGCCTACCTCTTGGCCTTAGGAAGCCAACAGCGGCTCAGCTCCAGTACCTGGTGGATGCAGTGGCAAACCGTTTGCCTGGTTGGCGAGCCTCCATGCTCAACCGCGCTGGTTGGCTAGAGCTAATCAGATCGACGCTAGCAGCTGTCTCCATCTTTGCCATGATGTCCCTCGATGTCCAGATCGAGACTCTGCTAGCGATCAAAAAGATTCTTCGCGGATTTTTGTGGAAAGGCCGTAAGGATGTGCACGGCGGCCATTTTCTTGTGGCGTGGGACAAGGTCTGTATGCCGAAGGAGTTTGGTGGTCTCGGTATCCCAAACCTTCGAAAGATGAACCTTGCGCTTCGGGCGCGGTGGCTCTGGTTGAGTCGCGTGGAGCCCTCTCGGTCGTGGAAAGAGTTTGAGATTCAAGTTCCCCCGACGGTAACGAAGATCTTCGAAGCCGCAACCTACTCGGTAGTAGGTGATGGATTCGCCACCTTCTTTTGGTTGGACAGCTGGCTACCGGATGGGCGCCTAAAGGATTTAGCGCCACATCTTTTTGCGCTCATTCCGAGAAGGCTCTCGAGAGCAAGGTTGGTCAAAGACGCCCTCGACGGTGGATGGCTGGATGACACCCCCCCTGACCTTGATGCTCCTGCGATTGAGGAGCTGCTGGCTGTCGCAGACCGTGTGGAGGGACTCGCTATTACTGAGGGTGTGGCAGATGCGTTCCGGTGGAGCTGGGGTGGCAAGGGATCCTACTCAGTGAAGTCCTGCTACCTTGGCATGTTCTGTGGAGAAGTAGCCATGGCGGGCGCACTACAGGTCTGGAAGTCCCGTGCTCCGGCCAAATGTAGGTGCTTTCTGTGGCTGGTGCTACGTGATAGGTGCTGGACTGCGGACAGACTGGAGCGACGTGGGTTGCCGCGCCCCCTAGCCTGCCCATTCTGCGATCAGACCCAGGAGTCCATCGCGCACCTGTTGTTGGGTTGTGTGCTGGCGAGATCGGTGTGGGTTGCCTGCCTATGTTGGTGGGGCAGAGTGGACCGTCTTCCAACACAGATGGCCACATTTGTAGATTGGTTGCGATCCTGGCATGGGAGGAAAGACGACATGCGAGACTTCTGGACAGGCATCGCGCTGGTGTGCTGGTGCTTGTGGAAGCACCGCAACGACATTGTGTTTGAGGGTGCGACCCCCTCTTCGGGGTCAGTTATTCAAAAGATTCTTGCTGAGGCCGAGGTGTGGAGAGATGCCGGTCTCTTCAGGGCCGGGCTAGCCTCCGTGGATAGGTGGAGGGTTCACGAGTAGTTGTATGTGTGTTTTTGCTGTCCTAAGAGACAACGTGGAGTTGCATTCTCGACGTCTTTGTCGACCGCGCTGTACTTAGGCCTCTTGGCCTCTTCTTCTATGAAACCGATACGTCTATCCAGGACGTATCCTTTAAAAAATCTGCTTCTAGCGATTCCGTAGTCCAGAATAGGTCGTTCCATCTTACTTGTTGCAGTAGTCATCTTTCTAGGCATATACTCTCGGTCAAACTCTCTTCAGATAAACCTATTAACACGGGAGTACTATGTAAGGTGAATGCTTTACTTAGCTATACACTTACACTGTGATTTAAGTTCCTGATTCAATGTTATGCTTTCAGCACGGTCCTAGCTTCCTTAAATTTGTGCCTTGAACCAAAGATAAAATGAAATTTTATTTCAAAGAAAAAATGGAAAGAGGACAATCGCAAATTGACAAGAACCTACAGGTCGACGTCACTGATGACTGATGGTTTTACCTACTTTTATTCTTTTCTCTCCTCAATCATCAACTTGGAGCATGACATCGTCGCAAAAAAATTAAAAACTTGCATCATGACCTGTCATACCATTCGACTAATGAACTTTCAGGCAGGGAAACGTCCTTTAAATTTAATTAACATTGATTATGGTACTTCCTGCCAAACTTAGCAGGGCCATCACATAATTAACAATGCGATAGCTAGGAGACAGAAGGCGATTGTGAGGCGGCTGTAAGCACATCTAGGGTTTCATCCCCCTCGCCGGCAACGTTGTCAGTATGTCCCGCCTCTAGAGATCTTAGGGTCTTGGAGGCTTGGCGGACCACTTTCACTCGCCGGTGTGAGGGCGTTCTTTGTTTAAGCTTTTCCCAGTGTCTTCTTCTAGATGGTGAAGCATCGGCTAAATCTTGAAATTAGAATAAGGTCCTATAGCTTCGGTGGTGCTTCTAAAGTCAGCGGAGGGCGCATGGAGTCATGTACCCGACGGATTTCCCAGGATCCGGTCGGTTTTCGTGTTCGTTGTTGTGGTTTCAGGCTAATCTCTTACGATCTACGGTTGTCATCATTAGCAATAGTTGCTGCTCTGGTGTGCTGGTTTTTTGGGTCTTAGCACGGCGACTTTCCATATTTGTCTACTATAACAAGTTCTACTCTAAAAAGATTTGCCCAACTCGAATGATAGAGGGACGAGGATGGCGGCGCGCCTTCGGCTCGCCCGATTGTCTGTAGTTATTGCTAGGTGATCAAATTATCTATTTATAATTTTTTAATACTTTTAAAGATGTTTGTACTTTTGTTGATGATTTTTAATAGATCCACGGAGTTTTTGAAAGAAAGACATCTGCGATAGCTGGCACTAACGAGTGGCCAAGGTGAATACAGAGGATTGACGGGATCTACGTAGCTTAACGAATCTATATACTAAAAGATATCTAGATACACTAGGTTCACAAAGCTAAAATATCTTATATTTCCAAACGGAAGAGTACGTGCAGCTGCAGACGAAACCGACTCGATGGATCCCTAACTTTTTGGCACAGTACCGCCGTCGACGTCTACCTGATTAATTCTCATCGTTTTTTGAGCAGGTTCACGGCACGATCGGATATACAGCTCGACGTCGACCTCATACGTATGTGTGTAAAAGCGAGGTTTTGATGAGAAAAAGGGATGGACGGCGACGTACGGCTTTCAGTTAGCCTGCAGAGTACGTACGTACACGCAGATCTCGATTGTCAAAACTGTGCAAAATTTACGCCGTAAGAATATATTCAGAGTGGAGAACTGTTAGGGCTTCAAAACTCACCAGTGTCGCCATGAATCATGATAGGAGCACATAGGCAAATCGTTGGGTGCAATGCAGGTATCAAACGGGCGGCATCGATCATCGTTACTGCTTTAACAGTGTGTGAATATTTAGATGTCATGTCCCTTGTCAACGGGAAATTGTTAACTCGAGAGAATACACGTGACGAAATACCAGACACAAATTGCAGCAAAGGAAAAAGACAGGAAAAAGTTTGTTGTATCCCATAATTGTCTCTGTCAACGGGACCATGAAGCCCCGAAGAGGTCTCACAAAAAAAGAGGTCCCTTCCCTTTTTTTTTCTCTCAATTTTTTTTAGGAATCGTGTGGGAAATATTAAGGAAATTCGCAGTATATGAGTTTTTCTAGGTAAATATGGGCCGTCTCTCTGCTTGGCCATGTTGGCTAAATCTTAAACCCTAAACCACAAGAATGCCCCCTGAGATGGCGGTTAAACTTCACATAATACTAACTGCTCAATATGTGAAGCTTGGCTCACTCTGTTCTTGTAAAAGCTTTGGCTCACTCTGATGTGATGATGCAGAAGAACTTCAATGGAGCAAAACGAACCCAACACCATATGCAGGAAAAGCAAGGGCGAACCGTGCCAAGCTTTGCTCGACGTAAGAAAACCAAGTATGGAGTGTTAAGGAAAAGAGGATGCTAACATAAAGGAGTTCTACTTGGTGTGTCACCTTATAACTTAGAGCAGCGTATACACATAAGGGGACACATACAAATAAGTAATAGGGAGTGATTATTTCATGGAGGGAGCGTATACGGTGCAAAATGTTTAAAAAAAATCTTAGATCAGGTATGCGTGTATGCGTCTTTATATTAAGCATGAGAGGATAAGCAGTTACAAATTTTACTGCATGGAGGGAGCATACTACAGGACACATACAAATAAGTAATAGGGAGCGATTAGTTCTTGATCAATCGAGAGTTAGCTTAGTTCTCAACTAGTTTCGACCCATTTGCAACTCCTAACCAAGACAAATCACGAGGCAAATTAAACAGTCGTAAACACTTTTTTGGTTGCAATTAGACCAAACTCAGTTACAACCTTTTTGCAACTCATATTACAACAAATCACGGCACAAAAACTAATGGTCTTGGAGTCGATGAAGTTCCAAGCAAATTCTTGGTCGATGGAGAACTAGCAAAACCATAAGTAAATTGTATCAAAAGAGTAGCCTTTTGTTTTGATCTCTTGTTCTCTGATGATAATATACTTGGTCTTAATTAATGAAACGGTAAGGATTTTGACTCTTCTTAGAAAAAGAAATGAAGTGGATCCAGCAGAGGGGTAGAAGGCGAATTTTCTGCTATACGGGAAAAGTTTCATCAGAAGCTGCAGAATGCTGCTCGTGGGGCAAAAAAAAAAGTCCCTCGTTGTCAACCCGACGCCTACGGTACTACAGCCGTCGATTCTCGCCGGTTTGAACACGTTGATCTACAGCCTACAGGTACAGACGACAGGTTCTGCAACGGCAACGCCCAATCCAGCCGGCCATGTCTCCTCAGTCTTCCTGTGCTACTTTGATTTCTCCATTTTTTAAACCAGATGCACGCGTGACGTGTCGTCTCCATCCCACATCATCACCACCAAAGACTAGAAACACCTTCGCCATTTTTCTATTCAGCAGGTGGAATCCCTTGGCCGACACGTCGGTCCAAGGAGCTAGAACGGCACGGCGAGGCCCACTTGCCAGTGACACGTTTACAAAAGAAGCATTTCTAGAGGAACCTATTTTTATCCGGGGGCTTTTGCTTTTGGGCAACGCAAGCAAGTTCAGAGTTGATCAGTCCAGTCGAGTCGATGGAACCTATCCCTTTCAGACCGCGATCACTCACCTTCAGCTCTACCTATAAATAAACTTATAAACATACATATTCCACAAGTACATCATCAGCATAACCAATTCAGAGGGCGCAGCAGGAGGAAAACGAGTTGCACCGGTGCGAGTTTCTGTCGACCATGGCGGCCAGTGGTACTGAGAACATGATGGACTGCGATTCTCCGGCGTGCGGCGGCGTGGAGGAGACGGTCATCGACGACATACCGGTGGACGTGATGTCCCTCGTGCTCCGCCGGCTCGACGGCGCGTCTCTGGCCGCGCTCGGGTGCGCCAGCTCCGGCTTCCGCGACCTCGCCACCGACCCCGACACGTGGCGCGGCCTGTGCCTCGCTCTCTGGCCCTCGGTCGCCAGCGTCCCCGAACCAGCTCGCTGCCTCGGCGGCGACGGCGACGGCTTCCACCGGGCGCTCTTCGCCGACGCGTTCCCATTCCCAGCGACGACGACGACGGCGACAGCGGCGACGGCGGCGCCAGCCCTGCCCGGCCGCCTCGTCTCGGCCGTGGACCTGCACCACAGGGGGGTCTGCATCATGTCGCGCGTGGTGGAGACGGACGCCTCCTCGTCCTGGTTCATGGGCTCGCCGTTCCGCGTCGACGCGCTCGTGCTGGAGGGCTTCACGGCGCCGTCGGCGATCGCGCCGGCGGAGCTCGCGCTCAGCTGGGTGCTGCTCGACCCGGCGTCCGGCCGCGCCGTCAACGCCTCCAGCCGCCGCCCCGTCTCCGTTGACCGGAGCTGGCTCACGGGGGAGACGGTGGCGCGCTTCACCGTGGTGCTCGGCGGCGTCGCCCTGGACGCGGCCGTCACGTGCGACGACCGGTACGGGCACGTCCGGGAGGTCAGCCTGTGCGTCGAGGACGCCGACGGCGGCGGCGTCAGCGGGCGGGACGGGCTGGCGGCGATTGCTGCGGCCATGGCCGCACCGAGGCAGGGCCGGGGCGCGGAGGAGGAGGAGCGGGCGGCGCGCCGGTACGCGGAGTTCGTCAAGGGGAAGAGCGCGCGGAAGGAGTGGAAGGCCAGGCGCGAGGGCCTCGTTGACCTCTGCTGCTCCGGCGTCGGGGCCGCGGCGTTCGTCGGGTTCTTGGTGATGCTCACGTGCCGGTGACCGACGACCGCCGCCGGTGCAAAGAATGTGAATACGTCCGTGCTGTATAGGTTGTAGAGGGTCGCTACCACAATGTAAATGTATAGCTCCGTACCAAAGATTTTCCTTTTTGGTAAATTTTCAGATAGGGAAGCTTGAGAAGGTACTGTGTGACAGTTGAGACCTATAGAATCTAGCCTGTACATTTGTGTATTTCCAACCACAGTTTCATCTTTGGGTAACACATGACAGTGTTACGTAGTAACGTAGTCAATTGCATGATACATCCCTATTAGCGAAAAGTAATATGGGTGGAGGGAGTATCATTTTACTCAGTGTTGCTTCATCAACGAATATCTGTATAATCCCAAATATTAGGTCTTAGCTATCTATGAAAAAATCTGGAGGTAGATTCACTGAATAGCTCGTTGACACTGGTAGGCCCCGGTTCATATTGTAAAGGGAATATACTTCAGAATCTGATGCTGATTTGATTACACAGTAAATCACATGAAACATCTGCAGATACTGATTTTGAGGTCGTTGCCAAGTAAGACACATAAAACGATGGTATTGTAACATCCTTACAAACTCCTGTATTTTTCCCAATTACACAAAAATAATAACACTGCCAATAGTTATTCGGAAACAAGGAAGACCATAAATACTACCAGCAATTGCTATAAAGAATCTACATCAACACATCAATCCCAAGCTATACAGAAGTTTCAGGGCCAGCAAACAAAACTCACAAAGAGCACAGGCATTCTTGTCGCAGCCAGGCACAAGACAACCTAGAAAGCAGTCTATATATGTGCATTCTGCAACTCTCGGTAAACTAAATCGATGAATTGGTCGCTCTGTTGAAAACATGACGAGAGAGTTAAAAACATATAAATTTCACATGATGAGCACTGCATATTGTGATTTTCGACGTGGAACATACCTGAACAAGTCTCAGGAGGGCGTCCTTAACTTTATCCCGCGAAATCATAGGACCTTCATTGTGTGCAGGGACAAAGGATGGAGGTGGTGTAGGTGGTGGAAAAGGTTGGAGTAGAGGGGCACCATGCCCATACTGAGGATGTTGAGCAGATGTCGAAGTTGGATGAAGAGGCGGCGCTGTGGGCATCATTGAGGAAACCGGCGGCACTAATGATGCAGAAGAGGACGATGGAGGCGCAAAGAATGCCGGTGTTAATAGATTTGTTGAATGGCTAGCATGGGTGTCCTGGAGGGGCAGTGGTGGAGCTGATGAACCCCCTAAAGGAGGGGTTATTTGATGTGATGGAATAGCAGATTGAATAATCATGTGGGATGATGCAGTGCTCTCAGTTGATGGATGAGCTCTCCCAACCATTTGTGCACTTGATACACCTCCAATGCTTGCAGCACCCTGCATATTTGTGTAGAATATTTCAGTAGAAACACTACCTATATAGATTACAGAACCAAAATGCAACCACAGCCTTTGAGGTCAGATCCAAACAAATGATTATTTCTTTTATTATACAAGACATCGTAAATACTATTTAGTGTGCAGTGTGAAAAGCAGAAAATCATTTAGAAGGGAATGAAAGAAAATTAAAGAGAACATACACCGAAGTAATTGGCAAGTGATTCATCAGGAGTATCAGACATAAGAGTGGATGCTGGAGGAGGTTCAAGGGGGCCATCTATAGCAGCAGATGTAGGAACAGCCTCCAATTCCTCAAACTCGCTGTGGCACAATAGAAGAATTCAGCATGACAACATGAGTCAATGAAAACATCTCCCATGTATAGTCAAGGGGAAAAAACCTTTTGGCGGAAGGGACTTTTGCTTTTGGAGGAACTCTGGCATAAGCATTAAGTATCCTGCAAAGAAAAAATGGAAATAACACAACTTGAGGAAAGATGTCCACAAATTATCGCAAAGAATTTTACCCGGTATGCGAAGATATATAATAGTCAAAAACTCGGCCCTTGACACAACAAAGTTCAGATCATGCTAAAGCAACCACAATCATGCACATATAATCTGCTGACAGAACTATACAAATTACTACTTTCAATTAAGCAAAAGAATAAAGCATGATTTGCAGACACAGGGTGAGTTATTAAAAACAGGATACACTACTTTCTATCCACTGATGGAAACAGCCATCCCTGACATCTACAAGTGTTTCCATCAGTGCCCTCTACAAATGTGATCTGAAGTTGGACACAATATTGCTCTGTTTGGTTAGCCTGTTATTGATAATTCTATCTTTCAGGACATGCACTTCTAGTTTGCATTCAATTTACATGAGAAGATGAGATCAGATAGTTTACTTCGTTTACAATTTTAATATGCCTCCAGTAACACGCATATGATTTTCAATACACATCCCAGCCAGTAAAAGAAGGCATCCGAAAGGAGAACAGGAGGATTGTAAACAATCCAAATCCTCTGACACTCCTTTTCAGCTGCTATTTGAATACATGTTCAGATGCAAAAGAGCTCGACTTCGAGTATGGTCTTGTTCTTAACTGCTTGAGAGAACGCATATATCCCCTTTGTCTTGCTAAACCTCCACAAGCCAAAACTCTTTCTCTTCAATGAAATGAAACGCAAAGGTCCTTTGTGTTTTCTCGAAAAAAAAGAACAGGATACATAAAGGCCTTACCTTCCAAAAAGATTTGCTACGGCGTCGCAGTCTTGTTGATTGTAAAACCAAATACCGTTTACTTCTTGTGCAGCATTACGGTACAACAAATATGGAGGCTGAAGTTCGTATTCAAAATCACTTAATAAATCCTCCACAAGATTATCTGATAAGAAAAAGATATTGAATGTTTCATAAACCAATGAGCAACTCAGCATTCACAAATCATAAACGAACACAATTTGGCTGTTAGTCCTAACCGGCTTATGTTATTTAGATACAAGGAACACAATTTTTTCATCTGTGAGTCACAAATAATAAAGAAAATGCAAAATTGAAAAATGATCTGCTAGCCAGAGTTTTACATACTATCCACCTTCCCACCCCCAGTGGCTCACATGAGCAGCTAGAATTTGGCAACAGTTCATACAATTTATACACAGCTCCTAACCTACAAAAAGCGGATACTGCATTATTGTCTGGAACTCTGGATAGAATACCTGAAGTCCCCAAATAAATCCATGGATTCTAAATTGTTACCCCAGCCAGTGCCAGACCACTAAACAGCTATCCTGAGATCCCTAGAACTCTAGCGTTTGCTGATTGATAATCACACAAAACATCAGCTGATTGAAGCAAGTCTATTTCATGTGGAAGATGCCTGAAAAAGTAGATCTTTAACATGGCTTTACCAGGACAGGGTTTGGCACTGTGTTCAGCTATATAACCATAGTTTTATAATCTTTAGCTCAGACAACATTATTTTGTGTTCCCTGACAAGGGCAGGTGATCTCAGACAACATTTGGTGCATTTTAGTTTCTTAGCCTGCTGCGACATGTATTTTGCTGGATGCAGGAAAAATCTGTTGTGTCGATCGTGCAGGCAGTGCCAGAGCGACACTCGGTCCAGTTTGCATGATTTAATTAATAGTATTAGGGTTCTTTCAGTGGCCAGTCAGCGAACTGGAAAAGTTTTACTTCAAAACAGCATTGGCTAATCTTGCTATTGATGATGTATCATGTAGGGGAATTCAGAGTCGGGCAGATGGGTCCTAGATTGACATACCCGTGTTCCGCCTGTTCATGACGATAAACTGGAATCTCGGCTGCGTGTTCCTACAACAACAGAAACCAATCAGATATATTCAGATCCCCGCCGCAGCCTGACACAAGGGCAAAAAAACCCCAATCTACCAGCCATCGCTCACCTCTTCACGACGAATAGCGACCCCTCCACGTCCTTGCGGCTCTGCGCAACATGAAGCGAGCAAATCGGATCGGATCAGGTTTCAGGTGAATCACCGCAAGGGGGGAAGGGGAGGAACACAGGAGGAGAGGGAGGGGGCGGGGAGGTTTCTGACCCATTGGTTGAGGTCGATGTTGAAGTCGTAGAGGGTGACGTGGGCGGCGGTGATGAGGATGTCCTCGACGGCGGGGTCGAGGCGCTGCAGGACGGTGAGGTTGAGCAGGCGCGTGCCCTCGGCGTCCATCGCCAGGTTGGGGGTCACCTTCCCCCCGTTCGACGGCGGCGGCATAGGCGGTGGCGGCATCGATCGATCTCCAGGTGGGCGGCGGTGGATCTGAGGATAGCTGCAGGCTCAGGCTGCGGCTATCGAGTAGGGGAGCTTGGGAGTTTGGAGCAGGCAGGACTGTAAAATTTCTGGAAGAGTCCCCGCATTCACAGCAGACAGCACAGTAGTACTATGCCTATGTACACCTCGGATGGGACGTGGATGGACCGACGAGGAGAGACAGGGAGGCCCATAGGCTGGCTAGTGGCTACCGTGCGAGCTGATTATAGAGGCCCATATGGGCTCGGCCCATTATGCTTTGTTGTGTTTTCCTTTCTCTTTTTTGTTCCTTTCTTCTTCCTTCCCGAGCCTGAGGACCTTCTTCTTCATTTCTTTGTCGCAGTCGCTAGGGTTCATCCAGTCAGGCAACTTCCTTCTCCTTTGTCGGACGACTTCCTTTCTCCTCTGCCTGATCCACTCCACCGTCCAGTTTTGCTAGGCGCCTACCTGCTCTCCGGTACTAGGGTTTCTCTCCCCACTTCCCTCTCCCCTCCGCGCCATGTGCAGTTGATTGAGCGCATCCCATGGATTAGATCGAGACGATGCAAGCATCGATCCTTGTATAGCAGCTACTCTTTCTCCGCTTCTACTTTGTTCAAACGCGCCATTCTGTTTCTTCTGGAGCACTGTCGCTGGATCTTTTTTCTCGTGTGGTTTTTCTCTCTTCGGGGGGAATTTCTCAACTAGAACCGTGAATTGGTGGGAGGTATGTTTTTTGTTTTTAAACATCTCGCGGCGTATCTTTTTTGTTCCATTTTTCGTGTAAAGGAAAAGTTATCACATTGTTAGTAGCAACATATGGATTTAGATCATAGGGAGACATGGTTTTTTGCCTTTTGTTGTAGAGTGAGTAGCATAGCATCAGTATTTTAATTAGTTTTAGATAGTAGCATAATATATTTTTTTAGTCTGTGTGGGATTAATTTAGTATCAGCAAATTAATCTGATAGTACTGAATATGTATTTTACATGAAGTTGGAAGTTAGATGAACTATAGAGCATAGTACTGAATATGGGTTTCGTACTTCTGCTATTGAATTTGGTCATCATTTTTTGTTTGTTTTTAGTGCTTATTTTGGTTTGATGTTTTATCATTTTTTCTTGGCAGAGATGAATTCCATAGAGGTGGATGATGCCAATGTTCGTTTCAAGACTAGATTTTCTGTTTGTCGCTTAAAAATGTGATGAAATGTCTAACACCTAAACAAAAGGGTTTCCTTGTCAAGCATGGATATGATATGTTTCTTAATCTCAAGCACAGGGTTGTTTCCTTGTTACCTTTGATTGATTGTATTACTGATAATATAATCCCTCAACTTGCTATCTTCCAACTTGGCAATAAACGCATCAATTTCAATAAAGCAACGATTCAACAATTTATTGCTATTCCTTCAGGTATTTTACTATTTTGTTGCTGTTTCTTGCCCCTCTTGTTTTTGTATTCTAATACTTTATGGTTTCATGTTAGATGCTATTTTCTTATTTTCATTTTGCAATGCTCACCATTGTCATGAGAATTTTTATTTTTTATAGGTGAAACCCCTGTGAAGTTGTCTAGCGACAATCCTGAAATCGAGATTAAGGTCAGAATGCTTAAGGCGAAGTATACATGTGGTGGTACTTAAATCTTTACAAAACAAGCAATTGAAGCACTGAAAGGTGATGAGGATGAGGAGTCTTTTATGAGGACTTTTCATTTGGTTCTTCTGGCGACTATTGTGTGCCCTACAACATCCGATACTGTGGAATGGAGGTTCTTATACTCGTTGACTGATCTTAATATGATGAACAGTATTGACTGGTCTACTTGCTTCCTTGAATACATTATCACTGAGGTTGAGAAGTTTCAGGACAAACTATCCCAAAGGCCTGACGGTGTGCAAGTCAAGTCCGTACATGTGGGTGGTTGCCTTCCTTTTTTGGCAGTAAGTAGTTTTACTTCTTTTTATAGCTCTTTTTGTGTGTTGACTTTGTAGTGTGTAGGTTTACATTTTCATATTATTTTTTGCATGTTGCATACATGGACCACTTGGACCTAAATCCTGGAGGTAGTCAGTATCGTCTTGATTATGGCGTACCTAGGATACATCACATTTGCCCTGCTGACTTTCAGCTTGTCACTAAGTTGGATAGGATCAATCTTCTGGTAAACACATGTTTGGGGCACTGGATGTAAGATTTTTTTTTTCTACTGGATATTTTTGTTCATATTTTTGCCTTTCGGTGTAAACCATTTTTATGCTTTCTTTATCTTTTTTTTTAATTCATTGTTTTTGCATTTCGTGTAGTTCCGGGTGAAGGATTGTACTCCATATAGTGACTGTGCCATTATAAAAGCAACGGAGAAAGAGTTTTGGTGGCATCAGTTAGCGTTGCTTGCTCTTTGTGATTCTGAAGATTTGGCATGTTCTAGCCAAGAAAACATTGTCCCAGATGAAACAAACGAGAACTCTAGTAATATTAGAAATTCACCCCCAGATGTTAGTATACCCTGTTTTCTTCTCTTCAACATTTTATATATATATATAATGTATTAGCTTTGATTATCTGTCTTTCTTATATGCAGCTAAAGAAAATTGTTGCCTCTATTATTCAATCACACAAGAATGAGGTTGCTCGCGATGTTAAGATTATGATTGACCGGCGTTTTGCTTTGATGTCTAAAGATATTCTTTATGCTCTCTCTGAACAGTCGGAGATTTTGAAAGCTAGCACAGTGAGGAAATCTGTTGATACCCGCATCCATGTTAGTAATGAAGAAGCTACAGATGCAACCGGTAATTCTACCGGGCATGTAGATTGTTCCACCATCTGATTTCATAAATATTGTGGCCCTATTGTCATGGATGATCGTCAAGATCCTTTGGTGAGCCCACAGCCGGAAGATCTCTTGGTGGGACTGCAGCAGAAAGATCCTTTGGTGACACTGCACCAGGAAGCTCCTTTCGTTAGCATGCAGTAGGAAGATCTCTTGGTGGGACAGCAGCAGAAAGATCCTTTGGTGACACCGCACCAGGAAGCTCCTTTTGTTAGCACGCAACAGGAAGATCTCTTGGTGGGACTGAAAGATCCTTTGGTGACACCGCACCAGGAAGCTCCTTTGGAGAGCACGCATCAGGAAGATTGTCAACATAATCTTGGTTTGGGTCAGCAGCTCAAAGGTAATAGTGATGACAGGGAACACTGCAATGAAACTACCGATGATCCAGACAAGGCTCCCTCTGATGTAGCAGGTACAGTTTATGCTCCATAGTTTTCCTAGTTGATTCGTTTTTTTCTTCAACATGTTTTCATTTTTATAATCTAATTTTCCCCTTGCTCTTTATATGTTCCTTATTTTATTTCTAAAATTTGTTCTTTTTTCTCTGAAAGGTGATTCTAGTCATGGTAAACATTTGCTATCCAAAGGTTTTGAGAGTGTTTTGTTCAGACATGATGAAGATTCTGTTTTCATGCCACATCAAGATCAAATATCACCTGATAATGTCATGACAAGCATAAATTGTGAAAATGTTGACAAGAGCTTAAATTGCGAAGTTGGAGTAGGTCAACCAGATATGGCTTCTACTGAAAAAGTTTCTCCAGTTGTTGATGGCACCTTGCCAACCAATTCTGCCCTTCCTCAGCCATTGGTAGTTTGTGATATCCAGACACAAAGCCATAGCAAGTTCCTTTTTTTGTTTCTGTGCAAAATTTAGTTGTTCCCTTTTGCGTTTTAGTATATGATTTCTTCGTTCATGCTTATATTTCTCTGTCTATTTGTTTTAATGCCTTTTTAGGTATACTGTCCACTTCCAAAGGTACTTCAGATATAGCTGGCGTGTCTCAAGGCCAAGCACCTCCAAATGATGTTGTTCAAACCTAAAATAACATTTGTAAAGAGCCTGAAGGTTAGGATCTATTTCTAAAGTAATTATGAAGTTACAGACTTGTTGTCTCATGTTTTATGTCCACTGTTCAAACCAGGAAGTGTTTCATGTGAAGATGTTATTACCGATCAACCTCTTGAACATGCACAGACTGTTTGTTGCAATGATATCACTGGAGTTGTTCTTTCCAACTTCTCTTCAAATTTTGTGGTTGATGACCAAATTACAGATGCATGTAAAGAAGCATATATAGGAATTAATGTTGCCATGTCATATGCATCTGATGATCCTAAATCGCCGGCCAGCAAAGACCATACACCTGTGTCTAGTATGTTAAGCATGACACTTCCTCTCTATATTTATTTTCTTAAATGTCTTTCTACCTTTTTCATCTTTTTATTTTCTTCTGGCCAGAGTACAATTGACAAGAGGAAGAGAAAGAAAAGATATGTTAAGAAATCATGTGACTCTCAAGAGGTTCTTAACTTGAATGTTGACCAGTCAATGGAGAACTTTTATGATAAGTATCTCGGAAACAAGTTCTTGAAGACAGTGAAAGCTAGCGAGTCAAAGTGAGTCAACAATCATTACCTTATATTTTGAGCAGTCATTGGTTTTCATCTTATTTAGTACTCCCTCTAACCCCTATACTTTGTTGTTAATATGGACGTAATTAGATAAATCCAAATTAGCAACAAGTAATAGTGGTCGGAGGCAGTTGTTCTTTTTCTGGTTGTTTTGTTTTACCAATTTCTTATTTATACATTGTTTAATTCATCTTTTACTCTGTAGCATTGTTGTTGACTTCAATGGTCACATAGCTACATGGGTATGCCCTTCGGGTACCCACGAATTAGTATACTGGGTCCGGCCCATTAAGGAAGTGGACAAGTACAAGGACTCGAAGATTGACTTGAAGACGAAGAATGAAGGTTCTAATCCATATTCGACTAGGACACTTATAAACTCTTGCCCGGTTGCATATATAAAGCCAGGCAGAGGCGCCCCTAGAGGCATAACTCAATATCTCTCATAGCATACAAGATAGATTAAACATAGACTAGATACAAAACTCCGTCTACGGCGGCACCCTGTAAACACCATTGTGATCATATATTAGATTGCTAGCAGGATGTAGCGATCCTCCACCGCGGGGACGTGAACCTGGGTACGTCGTGTGCCAATCTCGATCCTGGAATCTCTAGTTGTTGCTCTTCCCCCAATCCTAAGTCCTTCATCTAGGACATTTGTCGAGTTAACCCTCGTCAATTGGCGCCGACCGTGGGGATCACGACGACTGGATTTTATCATCCGGGCGGGATCCTTCAAATTTTTTCATCGAGAAGATCAGCAAACTTTGCGGCTGCCGACAGCAGCAGCCGAATCATCATCTTCAACATCAACATTGGCGGTTGCTATTGCCGCAGGCTAAGATGCCATAATCTTTAGTGGGAGATAAACATTGTCGATTGCGGTATAGAGAAGTGAATCCGGTGACCTCCCAGGATTACGATCCAGCCGGATCTGACTAAAAGTCACGTAACAAGTTCCGAGAAAAATCAACAAGCGATAGTGCTCCTGTGGGTCCCTCAAGCAGTCGAAAGAAAAAAAAGAGCAAATCAAGATCAGGCAATCAGCCATCAAGACCTACATCGATCAGATCATCCGGCGGCATCAAGCAATTGGACCGTGTCGCGGCAAGACCACCAGATCATCACTTCTACTTTACCTCAAAGTCAAATCAGATTAGTACTCGGAACAAGAGAGCAATATTGGAAGGCAAATTCAAGGAACTACTTGTGTAAGACGACCAAGGAAAAAACAAATCAGCAAAGAACCAAGATCCTAACACGTACGTACGTACATGATTATTCAAGATATCAAATAAATCAGAAGCAGTCTTCGCTGGCAAATGACAAGAACTGCATGAACAACCCGAAGAAAATATTTCGACTACTTCGTCTTCTTCAACATCATCGACTATATCTGCGTTGACTACGGCTTGTTACGCTCAGGGGCTTGTCATTGAGCACTCGCGCAAATTATTGGCAACGCTCGGGGGCTCGACATCAACTCGCCCCAGAGTGCGGAAGCTCATACTCAAGACCTACGATTTCATCGACATCAGCAACGCAACAATCCCAACAACGCTCGGGGGCTCGACAACAGCTTCGTCTCCGATCGTGGTTGTGATTCTACGACAGCAACTCGACTATGTCATCGTTGACTACGGCCGCTCCGACCACGCCGCACCAGATAAAAGCTAAGTTCTCCTCTTGCAAGAATCGATTATCATTTACATTTGCCGTACCCAACACTCGGGGGCTCCGCCATAAAAAATCATCCTGCATATCATTGACTTTGAAAAATTGTGAAAGCCCTAGTAGCTGGCGCTCCTTGTTGAATCCTTGACAATTTAGTTTACAGTCGCAGAAGCTCGACTAACGGTTGGCAAGGCACAAACCTTGGGCGTCAGGCTAACGAAAAGGTTTAGTAAGTAAACTACATGTTGAAATTCAAATGCGGCAAATGCATCACATTACGTCTGACCTGAGTAGCTGATCGAGCCGCGAGTGCATCAAGCTAACGAAAGGGTCTTACATACGAGCAACAAAATTGCACAAAAAACATCAAGTTTTTATTTTACATACTACATCATCATTACAATATGCAAACGCAATATTTTTTCGAGAGACAAAGTATTTCACAATTCTTCACATTTTCTGCAGGAGTCGACAAATTCATCAAAGTCATCAAAGAGCCAAACTTCTTTGAGTAGTATAACTTGAGTCTATGCCCGGCTACAAGTACCCGAACATAGACTCGGGGGCTACTCCCATCGGGAGCGCTGGCCGCGCACCCGATAGAAAGACAATTTCGAGAAAGAATTCGACAAAAGAGAGATGAAGAAGAAGAATTGGAGCCTATGATCGACTACAAGTATCCGACCATAGCCTCGGGGGCTACTCCCATCGGGAGCGCTGGTCGCACACCCGATGAAGATTTACTTTGAGAAGATCATCAATAAAGAGCGAGGAAGAAAATTTCGAGTCCATGGACTCAACATTTACTCCCATCGGGAGAGCGGATTCAAGAACTCGACGATTTCAGCCATTGCATTAGCCAAGTCGAAGATTGAAGAAATTGAAGTTTGAAGAAGTCGAAGTTTAAATAAACCGAAGATATATAAAGTCAAAGATTGAAGAAATCAAAGAAGTCGAAGATTAAAGAAGTCAAAGTTTGAAGAAGTCAAAGATTGAAGAAGTTAAAGTTTTGGAGACTCAACCCGAGTCTGCGACTCAAGTAGAGCCTCGGGGGCTACTGACATGGGTATGCCCTTCGGGTACCCATGAATTAGTATACTGGGTCCGGCCCATTAAGGAAGTGGACAAGTACAAGGACTCGAAGATTGACTTGGAGACGAAGAAGGAAGTTTCTAATCCGTATTCGACTAGGACACTTGTAAACTCTTGCCCGGTTGCATATATAAAGCCAGGCAGGGACGCCCCTAGAGGCATAACTCAATATCTCTCATAGTATACAAGATAGATTAGACATGAACTAGATACAAAACTCCGTCTACGCCGGCACCCTGTAAACACCATTGTGAATTGTGATCATATACTAGATTGCTAGCAGGATGTAGCGATCCTCCACCGCATGGACGTGAACCTGGGTACGTCGTGTGCCAATCTCGATCCTGGAATCTCTAGTCGTTGCTCTTCCCCCGATCCTAAGTCCTTCATCTAGGACATTTGTTGAGTTAACCCTCGTCACATAGTATCATATAAGAAGTTTTACGAATCTCTGAAACCAAGGGGTGAAATTTTTACTGAAGTCATGGATGCTTTTGTTGAACTTTTCACTGGAAGATTTGATGAAAAGAAAGAAGATAAGAAGTCAATAATGAATATATCGTTCAACCCATTTTTTGCAGTGAATTTTTTATTATATCATTTTTCATTAAACACTTTTTATAAAATCTATTGTGTTAGACAATTCTTTATTTTTAAATTTCCTATCACTTTATTGTTTTGCAGACGAAGGTTATTGGGTCACCTGACAAGTTTGATGTTAAGTCAGTCAGTGGTGAAATTAATAAAATGAACAAGAGGTTCAATTTCTCTAAATATGATATGGTAATACGGAGAATATCACCTTTGGATACTAACACTTAGAGAGTTTCTTTTATATTGCTTTTCCTAATGTGATCTGTCAACCTCATACAAAATATTATTCTCTTTTTTAATTATGCCAGATTCATATATTGGATGGTGTTGTGCATCAACTTCTTGTTTAAAAAGATAAACTTCCTAGATTCTCTACAAGGATATATTCAAGTGGAGAAGTCTACACTCGTTAGCAACATGGTAATTTTTTTTGTTACTATTCATTTTTGTATTGCTTATCA
Organism: Dactylis glomerata; assembly: GCA_007115705.1. NCBI lineage: Eukaryota > Viridiplantae > Streptophyta > Magnoliopsida > Poales > Poaceae > Dactylis > Dactylis glomerata. Next base: position 5,205,062 of record QXEO01000647.1, read on the forward strand.
TAACTTTCTTATTGTGCATTACCCTTTTTAATTTTTTTATTCTATACTAGGTGGGAAATTTTAGTAAGGCATGCAGGGAGACAAAATGCCTTAATGTTGATATTGGTACTTTTCCATTTGAAAATCTGGACAATCTTCCTCAACGGACTACTACGAATGAACGTCTACCTTTGTTTGTTATGTTTATCCAGTTATTTTTTTTGTATCTTACGGATGAATCTAAATGTAGGTTTGACTTTGGTGTTTTTTCCGTGCGCTATATGGATGTTTGGGAAGGTCAGGAGTTCAAGACTTTTGAACCTGTAAGTTGGTTACCCATTTTCATCTATTATCTTCCTCATTTTGCTTTTCTTCTCTATTTCCACTGTTCTTATTTCACCTTTTCAATTCCAATTTTTTTCATAGGGTCTAATCACCGAGTTTCGAAAGATGAAGTCAGAAGTTCCGAATTTCAAGAAGCGGAAGTTGGTGTGTTGTGAAGGAGTGTTTGACCATTTCACTTTTGATGACTACACTTCTATAATGTTTGGCCATTTCACTTTCTTGATTGTGCTTTATGTAGTGTTTGACCATTTCACTTTTGATGACTACGCTTTCTGTAGTTCTGTATCTACTTTAAATGTACATATTTTTTTATTTGTAAGTTGTTGTTAGGTATAAATCTGTCATGGGTAAATTAATCATGGATGAAATGTTTGCATGCATCATTTTTGTTCACACAGGCTTACTTACTAGATGGAATGTATGTAATTTCTTAAAATATTTTTTCTTTTTACTAACATAGGGGTTCTCTTACAACATAGGGTTTGTTCTTTAATTCTTAGATTGTTTTTTTATTGATCACCTATGGTTTTTTATGTCCCCCAACCTCCTTTAAAATGTTGTTCGCTTACACATAGGATATATAATGTTGTTCGCTTTTACATCTTTTAAGGCTGTTTTTCCCAGGAACGGAGCCCAATAGACCCACCCTGATGCATAGGAATACGGGTTTATTTTTTTTACTAGTACCTGCCATCTAAATTGGGTCTGTGCATCAGGTAAGGCCAGAACGTGTGCATCAGGGTGGTCCAGAAAAACTGCCTTGAGGCCTGCCGCATGTCCAACTCGCGCCCAGCTCTTGCGTCCCGCACGAGTGCACGACCATTCACGTAACTATCGACAGATGACCTTGAATTACTACGTCGTATACGTACTAGTAATCATGCACGTGCAACGCACGTCTTATAGTTTATAATATAAATATGTTTTTTGAATCTTGTTTCTCTTTTAGCAAGTTTTTCCAACTATTCAAATATAGCTCATGCCAACAATGTGAGCGCGCCTACAACATACAATTCACCCACATGTCTTCACATAAAATTGGCGATGCGCATAAAAATAATATAATGGTAAAATATTCTTAAGAAACAACAACTAAGTAAAATTATCTATTATTTATATTTTGATGATGGTACACTCTTGAAGGTCACCTATTTATGCAATATATAATGCTTCTTTCCATGAATGAGGTATTGTTTAAAGCTTCCTTTCCTTCGGGGGCGGAGTTTTGGCTCCCGAGCACACATGCAACCGATATCTGGGCCATGGAATCGGGTGTGGGGATGGACGAATGTGTCAGAACCGAGTCGACAGCGAGCGCGAAAAAAGAAGAAATACTCATCGACTCGTCCAATACGCTTGACATACGAGACGGCGTGGGGCGGCAGGCGAACGGCTGGACCTGCGGCACAGGAATGCAAGACGAACGTGGACCATGGTACAGGTGGTTACTACTAATCTCGAATTAAGAAGTGCGGGCTGCCATACATTGGGCAGAGTTACATAAATACAGGGATACTACGAGGGATCTAACAGCTTAGAGAAAACAGAGACCAGAAAATCAGATCAGTGTTGAAGATTGCCCCGGCTTATTCTTGAGATGTTTTCACTTCTTGCTTTATGCCACCATCAGAGCGAGTATCCCCGCGAACACGACGAGCATCGCCACCATGTTCATCACTGACACTAGCAGATTGGTGCGGGCAATGTCCTGATGGGTCCGCGCAGGAGCTGCGTGCGTGGGAACCATTTGGCCCCTGTTCTGGCCGATCCACCAGGGGTATCCCTCGATCCACTCGAAGAAACTGCAGTGGGCGGTCTGAGGGAGATAAAATCGCGAAGATTTGTGTGAGTTTCGGGAGCAGCAAAAAAAACGAATTTATTTTGAGAAGAAATGATGATTGGAAAACTCCAGCGACATGCGAGCTCTAATCTCAGCAAAAAAAATATAGCGGGGGAGGGGGTGGGGCAGCGAGAAAGGGGATGAACTCATACTGTAGCGCTCGCACTTGTAGTATCTGAATCGGGGTCTCCTACCCGTGGAGGCGATCTTGGTCAGTATCCGGCTGCCGAATTAAGGGCCTGCTATGATCGGATAGGGGCCGTCGTCCTGGGCACCAGCTTTTTTTTTTTTTGAGAGTAAACACGTAATTCATTAATAGAAAATCAAGTTATAAGAACAAAGCGTGAAAACAAAACTAAAGACCAGGCAAAAACAATCGTCCTGGAAACTTTGCAGATAGATACCTAATGGATAGAAAAATACAGAACTATCGCTAGGGTTTGCTACACTCGCCGAAACCAGCGGCCGCCGCCAACCTCCGCCGACGCCAAGGCGCATGTTGGAAGAGACGTCGAACCTCCACGATTGGCAGATCCAAAAAAGCACCATCGCCAAAGAGGCTTTGTAAGTCGATGAACAGGCCTGCTGCAAACAGCGAGGCACATGTCGCTGTGGCACGTCGATCGGGGGATGTCCCCGTGCTGTCTTGAATCCAGATCCACCGCATCCCGTCGACGAAGTCGGGGAATAAAGCAAGATCCTCCACCTTCGGACCAAACTCCTCGCTCGAGAGCATCCGCCTCGTCCTGGTCCCCAACGCCGCCGTAGATAACGACGGACGCCAGTGACACAACGAGAAAGAGATCTCGCCAGATCTGAAGAACGGCGAGAAGACCAAGCTGCCGATCTGAAAGACCGACAAGCACACGTAGCCATCAACTCCGAGACGCAGCCGTGAAAGCCGTCGCCGGTGTGGGAGTAGAGCTGAGGCAGATTTATTCGCCCGGACACCGCTCCCACCACCCCAACGGCGTACCACAGCAGACAAAACCTAACCCTAACTACTAGGCCAGAACGGAGGAACGAGGTCCCCTCCCCTCCCTCTTGCCGCCGGAGCGGCAAGCGGAGAGAGAGGGGACCAAGCCCAGCGCCCTGGCCAGAGGTGGAGATGGGGAGGAGTTTGGTCGCCGTCGCTCGCGTGAGGAGAGGAGGCGAAAACGGTTGGGGCCTTCCTGGGCACCAGCTTGCGAAGAAGAGAAGAAGAAAAGGCCATGGATCTGGAGAGCACTTGCGCAGGGGATGATGAACCCTAGAAATCGCCGGGGTGGCTGTCCCATTCTAGAAAATGACTGCGAGACGCATCAAGATGCAAAGGGGGCGGTCCGGTCCGGCCCTGTTACTGGACCACTGAACCTGTAGCTAAATTGGAGGATCAAGGTTCGCTCCGCACCTTCAAGTGGATAACCCATTAGGTTACAGGTTCGGCCCTGAGCAAGCAAGCTTCGAGGAAAGGAAAGGCTGGAAGTGGCGAGGGCGCATGGGGGAGAACAGCTACTAGGAAGGGGCAGGAGACGGCGTGCTTCGTGACCTCAGGGCGCTCCCCAGCTTCGAGCGCCTTCGGCAGCCTCGCGGCGTTCCGACGGCTGATGGCTGACGGCGTTCCGGCAGCTGACGGCAAAGGAAGATGAGGATGGAGGATCTGGCGTGGAGGAGGTCGGGGTGCGCTACCCCGACGAGTATAGGCCGGTTTCGGCATCTCGTCGATGGCGCGGCGGCGCTCGATTGCTCTGTGCGATTAGCACCGTCGAAAGAACATGCTAGGGGCGGTTCTACCCTAGGCCCAAACGGTCAGGTCCACGTTTGGACCTATTCTTTTGTGGGTCGGCCCGTTACCCTGTTGGTAACAAAATCTTGGTCCGGTCCAGTGGGTCACCGGGTAGAACCGGACCCCTTGCATCTCTAGAGACGCACAGGTGTATGTCCAAGAGACCGGGTCTCCTTTTCGTACGGCCACATGACGTCTGGATCGAGAGAATTTGCCGTGACCTCGGCCCACGAATCTGGACCGGGATTTGTGGTAGCGAGACCGGTTTGAATCGATGCGTGGGCCCGTTAGGGATGCAATGTTCTAAATTTGGAGTACACGCGCTATACACGCGTTTTATACGCAAGACTGCAGATCACGCGTCGCCTCGCGGTTGGCCAATCAATCGAGAGCATCTGGACCCGGGTACCAAACCGCATTTCCGCTTTCCTTCGTGCTTCAAAATATGTACCCAAAAAGATTATTTTTGAATAAAAATAAAATAAAAATGATACCTATTTAGAAATGTTAGACAAAATATCTTCAGAAATATAACTATTCACTCCTACCTATTCTGAAATGTCAGAAAAATATATATCCGGTCCAATACTCCAAGAAGTTTAACATCCAGAAACCACACGGTGACCTCCGGTACTCCAAGTCCAAGAAGTTCAGCATCCAGGATGATACAATTATCAAGTTCTTTCAAAATCAGCAAATTATCCTAACCTGACACAAGCTAGGTAGTTCTACTGTTCTAGTGTTCTACGATGAGCAATCAGTCGCTGGAACCATCTTACCGTGTACGAAAAAGAAACATCCATCAATAGGACATGTTGCTCTCCTCGTCGGTGTCTCAGACTATCTCTCGTCCTACCATTTCCCTTTGTCCCCACCGCCGGAGACCGGCAGCTTGAGCCCCTGCCTCCCCGCCGCTGCCGCCAATTAAATCATGCCCTCGACACACGCCCCTGCTATTCCAACGCCGCACGTCCTCGGTTTTGGTCGCTGGAGAGCCAAGGAGGCACCGGAGACCAGGCGGGAGGAGGAGGCTCGCGGAAGACCAGGTGGCCGGGAGCTAGGCGCCAATGGCAGCGGAAGGTGCAAACCTCGTCTCCATCGGATCCGCGGCCAAGAGCACATCGCGCTCGATGACTTCACTCACAGCGCCCGCCACCTGCTCCCGCGGGTCTAGATTGTTAACCGGAGCAATCTCCGAGGACGACCCGCTCTGACAGGTTGGATCCAAGTTCTTCAACATGGGTGTAGGCACACATTTTACTGTCATGATATATCTGATTATGTTGCTACTAGTAAGTCATGAATCTGTGTCGGAAAAGTGTGTGTGTGTGTGTGTAGGCTGGTGAAAGAACATGATTAGACTAATGATTGTTCTACATCTCACTCAGGCCACAACGGTTTCAATGCATAATCAGACACACTAAGGTGCAGTACCAGTATGAGCTACTAAAACCCCACATTATTCAAGCAGCAAACAGGTGAATATTTTTATATTTGCTTCTCAGCTTCAAATATGAGAATTCACCTGATAAACTGGAAGAGATACCCATATATCATTTTTCATGCTTACTGCCTAGTCCGGAGTGCGTCTGATGTGGTCTGAGCTCCTCACCAAGTGTTCTCCTGCACGCCCAATACCAGATGTTATCAGTTGTTGCATGGTTATGGTACTTAACCTGATACATATTGCCACATATCCAAATACTTGCTAAGATTAGATTAATCCAGTTTGGAGACCTTCTTCCCTTTGGCTTTCTCCAGTGAGCTCACCTACCCGATAGTGAAATAAAACATTGAGAAGTTCATTCGTTCAACAAGCTTCTCTTCCACTTTGTCCATGTACTCAGAACATCAACCAATTGCCTTTTATTACTAAATCCTTTTTTCTATTATCTGTTTTTTGTTTCGTGGCATTTGTGGACAGTCAAAATTCACACCATTCGGTGAATAGTGTACATGTTCAGTTAGACTAAAGCATATTAATCCACATACATGTTGATTGGACGTATCAATGTCGTTGCACATATAAGTTGTCTATCCCTGTTTATGGCACAATTCCGCAGTCTATAAAAAAAGCAGAGCGCCTAGTTAACAGTATCTTTTGTCCCCCATGGTCATGGAGCATGTTGTAAACATAACTGTTGTGAAAGATATGCATGGAATCTGTTATATAACTGATAATCTGATTTGCAATTAACATACTCCATAAGGGAATTCTGTTGTATTGTTTTTGCAGAAAGCATCAGCACAGAAAAGCCAGGGAGAGACCACTTCTAATAGTAGAGCAATATATCATACCAGTCTGATGAGGTCTGTCCAACACTTCAAAAATCAGACAGTTTGTTGCATAGTAATCCTGTTTTAGCCTGCAAATTTTGGGTTAAAAATCGAGTAAATTTACCCAATAAGTACATAACTTTGGCAGATCACCATAAGGTGCAGACATTCTCTCCAATTTTGAGTTATTCCGATTTCCCATACTTATACTTGATTTGGTTTGATTGCTTGGTATCCTTCCAATATTTCTGTTCTTGGTTAATTTACAAACTCAATTTTTGTTTGCAGGCTATAGTAGATTGCGTTCGCAGGAGGGAGTAGTACGTTAACGCGAGATTAGGCCTAGGTGTTTGTGTGTAGGGAGTTGAGTGTGTCTCGCCGAGCTTGATGTTCACATCAAGCATGGTCTCTTGTAATTTTATTATTGTTTCTCTTCTATAAAGATATGGTACGCCATTGATGTACCCTCGCGAGTACTCGTCCGTCAACGTAAATTGCTAAGTGCACCAAATAGCTTTGATTAGGCTAACGCAAGCTGTTGGATTGTGTTTAATGGGCCTGATCGTGCGGTTTTAGTCGGTCTGTGTATTTTATGGGGTGTGCTTAGGGAAATTCACGTTCGCTCTTTTATAAGTATATAGAAGTATAGATATAGATGACTGTATGTCTGTGTCTCAGTGTATGCCTCGCTCGATCGATCGAATCTAAGGTGTGCCACGAACCTTCGCCCTCGCCTCTGACTGCGCGAAGCCGAGACCGGGTCGTAAACAGCAGATCAGGCGACGGCGGCGACGCGCACGCGCAGCTCCGTAACTTCCGATCAGGCGATCGCCGGCCAGGTGCTATCCCCCGCTCCTCCTCTCTTTGTTCGTCCAATCCATCCAGGCCTTTGTCCGGTCGGCTGCTGTCCTTAATCAATCTGTAGTTCCAACTATTTTCCTTCGTAATTCCGCTGAAAACACCTCATTATATTAATCTATTGATAGGATTTTGGGTAGTAGAGGAATTTCATAAATTTGTAGTCGTGTGGCTACTGGCTAGAATTTGTACAGTGTATATGTATGATTTTAATTAGCCAAATTTCCATGTCTCATCCGAAATATTCGTTCAAAATGCAGGACATAATGGACAGGTTTGTTGTCAAAAGAAAACGCACATCACAAGATGTCCCTGAAGAAATGAATTGGAAAGAGGAGATTCAATATGCTCCAGGCAAGAGAAAATTAATGGAGCATTACCATCCCAATTTGAAAGAAGTGGTAAGAAGAAATGAAAAAAGTTACCAATGATCAAGTGGTAAAGTATTTCATGGCTTTCAAGAATCGGATGTACTAAAAAATAAAGGTAATTCGGAAACTTTAACTATTTCTACAAATCTGGTCATTCTGCTATATTCTACTACTTTAAAATTGAATGTACTTTCTATTCTGCAGGTTATTGAGACTTGGTGTTTGATGATTCATTTGGATTTTGAAAATGCAAGACAACTTTTTCAAGTAACTTGTCATTTGTTTCATCAATATAATACGCACTTTGATTTTTCACGTTGTCTCTTATTATGTCATATTATCGATGTTCAAAAATATCAACCACACATTCATATAGAGTAGATTGTCGCTTGAAAATTTTATGCCATACTAAGTGGTGCATCAGGGTGTCTGGAGCTCCAGCTCCGCCCTTGGTTTTTCCTACTTTAACCATAGGATTTGTTCTCACTCTGTTATATTGTCCCCTTAAAACATAGGTTGTGTTCCTACCCTTTAATATTGTTCCCTTAAAACCATAGGTTTTGTTTCCACTCTCTTAAACTGTTCCTTTTACACCCATAGATTGTTCCCACTCTCTTTTATTATTTCCTTAAACTCATAGATTTTGTTCCCACTCTATTATGTTTGTGACTTAAACCATAGGTTTTGTTCCCACTCCCTTAAACTGTTCCCACAATAATAGGTTTTGTTTCTACTCTCTTAAATTGTTCCCTTTACACCGAAAGATTTTGTTCCCTCTCTCTTATATTTTGGTCCCTGAAACCATAAGTTTTATTCCTACTCTCTTAAACTATTCCCTTTATACCCATAGAATTATTCCCACTCTCTTATATTGTTCTCCCTTAAATCATAGGTTTTTGTTTCCACTATCTTATTTATTTTTTTGTCCTTAAAAATGTTTGTTTCTCTTAGGAATATAGTTTGTTCCCTTAGTATATAGTCTGTTCCCACCTTGTTAAAAATGTTTCCCTTTTCACACCCATAGTTTTGTTCCCACCTTGTTTAAATTGTTTCCCTTTTAAACCCATAGATGTGTTCTCACTCTCTAAAATTATTCCCTTATGCCATTCTTTTTGTTTCCCACTCTATTTTGTTGTCCCCTTAGACCATAAATTTTGTTCCTACTCGCTTAAACTATTCCTTTTTTGTCCCACCTAGATTTTATTTTTGATTTCCCACATGCCTTGATAATAGGGTTGTTCCAACTTACTTAAATTTGTTCCCTTACAACCTAGGGGGGCTATGTTCCCACTTTCTTTAGAATGTTCCTTTATTTCGCACCTAGAGTTTTTTATTCCCCACCTTCATTAAGTCTGTTTTCCTACTTTTTTTCATTAAAAATGTTTGTTCTCTTAGATATAATATAGTTTGTTCCCACCTTGATAAAATTGTTTCCCCTTTACACCCATATTGTTGTTCCCACTATCTTATATTGTTCCCTTTAAACTATAGATGTGTTCCCACTCCCTTATATTTTGTTCCCACTCCCTTAAACTGTTCCCACAACCATAGGTTTTGTTCCTACTCTCTTAAATTGTTCCTACTATACCTATAGATTTGTTCCATCTCTCTTATATTATTTCCTTAAACAATAGGTTCCTTTACACCCATAGATTTTGTTCCCACTCTTTAATGTTGTTCCCTTAAACAATAGATTTGTTCCCACTCTTTTATATTTGTTCCCTTAAACCATGTGTTTCGTTCCCACTCTCTTATATGTGTTTCCTTAAAGCATAGGTTTTGTTCTCACTCTTATATTTGTTCCCTTAAACCATAGGTTTTGTTCCTACTCACTTATATCGTTACTTATAAACCTAGTAGTATATTTTGTTCCCATTCTCTTATATTGTTCTCTTAAAACATAGTTTTTGTTCCCACACTCTTATATTGTTCCCTTTTAAACCATAGGTTGTGTTTGTCCCTCTCTTAAACTGTTCCCCAAACACCCATATATTTGTTCCTACTCACTTATTTTGTTCATTAAACCATAGTATTATAGTTTGTTCCCTTTAGACCCTTAGATTTTGTTCTCATTCTGTTATATTGTTCCCTTATACCATAGTTTTGTTCCCATTCTTTTATATTGTTCCAATAAACCATAGGTTTTGTTCCTACTCTCTTATATTGTTCCTTAAACCATAGTAGTATAGTTTGTTCCCTTTACGCTGATAGATTTGTTCCAATTCCCTCTTGTATTGTTCCCTTAACCATAGATTTGTTCCCATTCTATTATATTGTTGTCTTAAACCATAGTTTTTGTTCCCATTCTCTTATATTATTCCCTTAAACCATAGGTTTTGTTTTTCACTCTCTTAAACTGTTCCCTAAACACTCATATAGTTGTTCTTACTCACTTATATTGTTCCTTAAACCATAGTACTATAGTTTGTTCCCTTTACACCAATAGATTTGTTCCCTTTATCTTATTTTGTTCCCTTAACCATAGATTTTTTCCCATTCTCTTTTATTGTTCTCTTAAATCGTGGTTTTTGTTCCCACATTCTTATATTGTTCTCTTTGAACCATAGGTTGTGTTTTTGGCTCTCTTAAACTGTTCCCACAACTATAAGTTTTATTCGTACTCTCTTAAACTGTTCCCTTTTACACCCTTTGTTCCTATTCTCTTATATTGTTCCCTTAAACCATAGGTTTTGTTTTTGACTCTCTTAAATTGTTCCCCAAACACCCATATATTTGTTCCTACTCACTTATATTGTTCTTTAAACCATAATACTCCCTCCGTCCCGATTTAAGTGATGCGGTCGGTATTTTGTAAAAATTTCCTTGCATTATTTCTGACCAAACCGGCAGTCCACGTCTTTGGTTGGAGATACGTTCGCGAACGCTTCCTCCGCCACTCGCTTCCACTCTCGCTCTCCCCCGGCTCGCCGTCGCGGACAGCTGCTTCGGCTCGTTGTCGCCGCGCTCTGATAAGCTCGCTGTCGCAGCACTCTGCTCGTCTTCGCCGCGCTCCTCTCTTCTCCCTTCTCTCCACCTCCCTGCGCTCCCCTCCGTCTTCCCGCGGCATTCCCCTTATCCGAAAAGGTTGGACCTTTCGGTCCAATCCGGCATCGAATCCGGCGTCGGCGAGGCCGGATCCGGCGGCGATAGGCCGAACACGCCGTAACCTGACCACCACCTCCTCCAGACCTCCGTGGTCATCCGCAACAACATTCAGTGATGGATTCGTGGTGTTCTTTGTGCGAATTCGTCTATGCTGTTACAAATTAGTTTCATGGGCTGACAACAGGTTAGATGCATTCTTTGCTTCCACGCTGAAACCCAATTTCTGGAATTTACCCATGTCCTATCTTAGAGGATTTAGCTGTCAGGTTGTACTTCCTTTAGCACACACGTTTGATCCTGAAGAAGTAGGCTTATGTTTCCTTAAAAAGTTTTAAAAAACCTGCTCTGTCATGTCCTTTCCCCCCAAATGTTTTAATTGCCCATTTTTATTATGTTCGGTTCTGGGAAGTTATCAAGATAGGAAATACCAATAACTATCAAGATACAGTCATGAATCAGGATCGTAACTATCAAGATACAGTCATGAATCACGATCAATGATTCACAACCGAACTGACATTGTAGAGTTACTTCAAAACCTGTGCTCAGATTACATTTGATTTTTAGGAATACTTGAGTGATTAATTGGTTCAAAGATGAACCTTAATTGCATTGGATTGTATATATGCATAGATTTCTGATTTCTGATTCTACACGCAGTCAGTTCTCTTGCATTACATTGCTGGTACTTTCTACTCTCACAATCTGAATGGAGTATTTGAGTACCATGAATCTATATACTTGGTCATGATTTATAAAGTTTGAGTTGCTCCAAACCTACTCACAGAGAAGACATAAAACGTGCCCAATATTCAGTTTACCTTACTGAATTTTTTTACTTTGCCTTCTTGAGATGAGACGAATCATAGGGCACTTGGCATGTAGAACTGAACTAGAGTATATGTTCAGCAGAATGGTAAACCTTGTAAGTAAATGCCAGGCCTGTAGGTTGTTTTGGTTCAAAATGTTGAGTTCAAATTAAAGATGACAAATTACTGATTTTGGGGCTTATTGTAAGCTCTAGGAAAAACCTATTTACTTATCATGACTACTCGGCATTCCTTATTCATGTGTTGTTGAGCTAGTACTTTCCTGTATTTACTTATCACGACTGCTCGGCATTGTTTTGTTGCGGCCCAAACTCTACCAACTACAATTTGGAGCATTTTTAGCCAACATCAAAGAGCTCAATGCTCATAAGCAGTCACGAGAGGTTGATCATTCATACTTGGTGAAATTTGGAGCAATGTTGTTCCCAGGTTTTTGTTCAGTTGAAACAAAGAGACACTGAAAGTCTGAAACTGTCTACACGAAGTTCAGTTGATGACAGAGAATCTTCTCAAGCTACACCTAGTTCAGCTGATGGTCAACAACCTTCTGAATGCACCAATGTTGGAGTGCATGATACTGTGCAATTTGGTGTTCTGGCAGTGACTAATTTCAGTTCATGACGGAGTATGTTGCGGAGCGGAAGAACAGAAGGCTCACCGCCGCGGTCGACCATCGGGCTGGAACCGTGGCTCCTCGGTGTTGGAACACGAGCACGTGCCTGGGGTAAGCAGCAATGAGGAGAGGACGTCCGCACTGGAGGCTCAGCCGGCGGAGGAGCGGCCATGGCGTCGATGGCGTGTGAGGGCGGCTCAGCCAATGGAGGAGCGGCGTCCATGGCGTGCGGGAGCGGCTGAGGCCGCCGCGGCGATGGCGGGGTGATCAAGGAGAGGAGGAAAGGGTGGAGGCCAGTGAGGCTGAGGAGCTCAGCCCCTGCCCCGACCTCCAGTTCCATGCCGCGCGACCTTCCTGTCCATACCGCTTCACCTCCAATGGCGCAAGGCCTGCGGCCTAGACCTATCGCCTCAACAGGCGTGATTCCCCCGTCCACTGCTGTGATTACTCCGCCTCCTCCTCGTGGCCGTCCTCGACTCCGGCGGACGGCGGGTAGGTCAGAGAATATTGCAATTTTAATTTCTTATTACTGACCTTATTTGAAAGGTTTTTTAATTTATAAGGACTTTTTTGCAAAAAGATATTTGTACTGACGGCACATCACTTAAATCGGGACGGAGGGAGTAGTATAGTTTGTTCCCTTTTTACACCCGTAGATTTTGTTCTCATTCTATAATATTGTTCCATTAAAATCATAGATTTTGTTCCTACTTTCTTAATTTGTTCCCTTTAAACCATAGGTTTTATTTTTGAATCTCTTAAAATGTTTCCTAAACACCTATATATTTGTTCCTACTCACTTATATTGTTCAATAAACCATAGTAGTATAGTTTGTTCCTTTTAGACCCATAGATTTTATTCTCATTCTGTTATATTGTTCCCTTATGACACAATTATGAGAGAGGGATAACGTGAGCCGGTGATGCTATCTATCAATAGGAGGGCAATTACTTCCTTTTTATCTACACCATACAATCTATGTTTTTATTTTTTGGCTGAAATTTGACACTAGTATCACATATAGCTTTGTTACAACTAACATGCATAGTCAATAGGAGGGATAAAGTGATAGCGATGTTTTCACGGTTATGAGAGAGGGATAAGGTGAGCTGGTCATGCTATCTATCAATAGGGGGAGCTATAAATAGGAGTTACACGGAATGCTATATATAGGAGTAAGAAAGTATCACTAAGAATCGAACAAAGCACTCACGCACTTTTGCAAGTCCAGTTGTAGTTTGGAAGGTTAGTCTATCTGTTGTTTTTTATGTCAATTTTTTGTTACTATTCTTCAAAACTATTTTCTATTTTTTGGACAATTTTTAGAAGTAATTAAAATGGATCAGGGCGCAGCATGTCCAGTGTGCTACCAGCCCCCCATTAGTGTTTCAAAGTTGAGGATAACATATTTCGGTTTTCTGTAAAAATGGTTGATGCTGAATTTGGAGGTGTTGTAAGTTGCTATATTATTTTACACGCCATTTATCCATTTTTTATTTTTTATTTTTATTGTTAAATCTACCTTTTATAATTTATAACAATTTTTATTTTTCCCTGATTGTCCCTTGGAAGTTCAGTAGACGAATCATAAATCATTGCAATAACAGATGGATGAAAGCAATGGGGGGACGGGGACGCACATGAGCCAGTTTTTTGGCTCCTGAGAGTGTACATCTAATATACTTAGAGCAAATTGGGACAACGAATGTCATGTGCGACCCTTACTAGAGATCTTTAGTGGAAGCTTGGGAAATTGTTCAAAATGATGTCATCATATTTAGGTATGACAGTTGGAGTCCGGTGTTTCAAATAAAAGTTTCTACCAAGGACAATGAGAGGAAGCCTTGGGTTCGATATCCTGGTATGTTTAAAACTAGGTTTAATTTTTGAAATTATTGATCTTGTTGTTTGTTCATTGCAAGTTTATTTTTGATCATTTTAGTTTTTTTGTTTAAATTTTTCCAGTTGTGTATGACATCCCAGACAGATGCGAAGCATGGCTCTACAACTCTCATTTTACAGAAATATCCGATATATCACAATTTGAAATAAATAGAGTAGTCAACTTCATGGGTGCGGAGAAGGAATCACTACATGATTATGACATAGTTCCCAAAATTTGTGTACATAGACTCGACAATAACGACATGCTTCGCATGTACAAAAAATTTGGGAACCATGTCATTATTGTCGAGCCTACGCACAAAAAATTTGGGAACCATGTCATAATCATGTAGTGATTCTTTCTCCGCACCCATGAAGTTGACTACTCCATTCATTCCAGATTATGATATATCAGATATTTCTATAAAATGAGAGTTATAGAGCCATGCTTCGCATCCGTCTGGGATGTCATACACAACAACAAAAAATTAAACAAAAAACTAAAATGATCAAAAATAAACTTGCAATGAACAAACAACAAGATCAATAATTTCAAAATTTAAACCTATTTTAAACATACCAGGATATCGAACCCAAGGCTTCCTCTCATTGTCCTCGGTAGAAACTTTTATTTCAAACACCCAACTCCAACTATCATACCTAAAGGTGATGACATTATTTTGAACAATTTCCCAAGCTTCCACTAAAGATCTCCAGTAAGGGCCGCGCATGACATTCATTGTGCCAATTTGCTCTAAGTATATTAGATGTACACTCTTAGGAGCCAAAAAACTGACTCATGTGCGTTTCCCCCTTGCTTTCATCCATTTGTTATTGCAATGATTTATAATTCGTCTATTGAACTTGCAAGGGACAATCTGCAAAAAATGAAAAATAAAAATTGTTATAAATTATAAAAGGTACATTTGACAATAAAAACAAAAAATAAAATGGAAAAAATAGCGTTTAAAATAATATAGCAACTTACAACACCATCTTCAAATTCAGCATCAACCATTTTTCAGGAAACTGAAATCTGTTATCCTCAACTTCGAAACACAAATGGGGGGGCTGGTAGCACACGTGACATGCTGCGCCCTGATCCATTTTAATCACTTCTAAAACCTGTCCAAAAAATAGAAAATATTTTTGAAGAATTGTAACAAAAAAATTGACATAAAAGACAAATCAGACTAACCTTCGAAACTACAACTGGACTTGCAAAAGTGCGATGAGTGCTTTGTTCGATTCTGAGTAATACTTTCTTACTCCTATATATAGCATTCTGTGTAACTCCTATTTATAGCTCCCCCTATTGATAGATAGCATGAATGGCTCACCTTATCCCTCTCTCATTACCGTGAAAACAACTCTATCACTCTCTCCCTCCTATTGACTATGCATGTTTGTTGTAACAAAGCTATACGTGATACTAGTATCAAATTTCAGCCACAAAATAAAAACATAGATTGTATGGTGTAGATAAAAAGCAAGTAATTGTCCCCTCCTATTGATAGATAGCAACACCGGCTCACGTTATCCCTCTCTCATAACCGTGGTATTAGGGAACAATATGACAGAATGAGAATAAAATCTATGGGTCTAAAGGGAACAAACTATACTACTATATGGTTTAAGGAACAATATAAGTGAGTAGGAACAAATATATGGGTGTTTGGGGAACATTTTAAGAGATTCAAAAATAAAACCTATGGTTTAAAAGGAACAAATTAAGAGAGTGGGAACAAAACCTAGGGTTTTAATTGAACAATATTACAGAATGGGAACAAAATCTATGGGTGTAAAAAGGGAACAAACTACACTACTCTGGTTTAAGGAACAATATGAGTGAGTAGGAACAAATATATGGGTGTTTGGGGAACAGTTTAAGAGAGTCAAAAACAAAACCTATGGTTTAAGGGAACAATATAAGAGAATAGGAACAAAGGGTGTAAAAGGGAATAATTTAAGAGAGTGGGAACAAAACTTATAGTTGTGGGAACAGTTTAAGAGAGCCAAAAACACAACCTATGGTTCAAAGAGAACAATATAAGAGTGTGGGAACAAAAACCACGATTTAAGAGAACAATAAGAGAGAATAGGAACAAATCTATGGTTAAGGGAACAAAATAAGATAAAAAGAACAAATCTATTGGTGTAAAGGGAACAAACTATAGTACTATGGTTTTAAGGAACAATATAAGTGAGTAACAACAAATATATGAGTGTTTAAGGGAAGAGTTTAAGAGAGTGAAAAACAAAACCTATGGTTTAAGGGAACAATATAAGAGAATGGGAACAAAAACTATGGTTTAAGACAACAGTATAATAGAATCGGAACAAATCTATGGTTAAGGGAACAATACGAGAGAATTGGAACAAATCTATTGGTGTAAAGAGAACAAACTATACTACTATGGTTTAAGGAACAATATAAGAGAGTAGGAACAAAACCTATGGTTTACTAGTTGAATGCCCGTGCGTTGCTACGGGATTTCAATTTTTTCACCTTAGTGTCATTGTACTTTGTAGTAACCCCCGTCCAGCAATGCTGGCAGACACTACTGTATGTGTCGGTGTTTTCTCTAAATATAGCAAACCGTGGTAGTCGTAGTCACTCCCATGTCCCATCGCCCATGACTTTTAAGTTGCTACAATATAACAAAAAAATAGAACCAATATTGTTGAACATATTTACTATGTATGCACTTGCTCAACTATTATATCTTCTTTCACTCCTTCTTGGACACCATTTGTCTATACCACCGCTACATTGTCCATCTACTCAAGCATCCCTAGCCGCTACATTGGCACATTAAAAGATTATGAAATGATGAAATGAAAGGGTTAGCTGGATATTTCACACAACATCTTTCACCTCTCAGGAAGTAATAAGAGCAAGTATGAGTGCGTCGATTTGGCTCCCAGGCTCTTAAACATTTGAGATTTATATTTTAAAAGTTTCAATTTAAAAAAAAGTACACATATAAAGAATGATATATACTTCAAGTATGCAAAGTACCAATCTAAAATACGTTATATTCAACTCTTCATAAAAAAGATAAAATTATAGATATAAGTGTATGAACAGTACGCCCGAAATCTATGAAGATCCTGTTAAGTCTGACAATTTTCGGCGACTTGTTTTGCACACAAATCATTAACAATATGGGGAAAAAATCATTACTCCAAAGTAGGGATGACAATGCATTCATTGGACAATTTCAATAGGGATCATAAGTTACAGCATCCATATCGGAAAAAATAGCTACAAATTGTCCCTCCCTTTTTACCAAGGTAGTACCTTTTAGCTAAAAAGTTCATCATCCAAATTAAAAGCCTATATCAAATTAGATAATCTTTAGCTCTGATAAGCCTATATAAAATGGAAATGCTAGCATGTTTCCTTACTGAATTAGAAGACAACCAACATGGACCTTCATCACCATCTTTTTACCATTTCTTAGCCACATGTTCAGGGCTGGAAAATCTACTTCAGCCATGTATGGTAAAGAAATTAAGATCATAATGGAATCCATTAAAAGTAGTGCCCTCAGAACCATGACGCATCAGATAGCTTCGAGTTGGTGCTAGGAGATGCCGACATAAGAGTGCAAAGAAATAATGCAAAATGACGGGGTATGAGATGCTAGCTGTAGGCAATTTCAAGAGTCATACCTTTTAGTATAGCTGATGCACATAACTGGATAAAATCAATTTGGCTACATTTAAAGTATAGACAATTGAGAAAATAATTACTCCAGATTAACTTAGTGAAGCTTATGCCAATAACTCAACATGTGCATGCTCGAGGTCTTTGCAGAGAAAACCCAACATCTAGTTTCTTAGTGTATCACTATCATCCTTTAAATAAATGTGGAAGTATGATCAGTGAGATTTTCATGTATGAGGCATACTATCCAACTTGTTTCCAACAGCAGTCATTATTTGCACCTTGTATCGTAAACTAAAGGGAAAATGAAATGAGAAAATAAGGTTTTGCAGTATTTATCTAAGACATCTAATTTCCTTATATTGATATAAAATATTACCTCCAATGCATCAATATCCTCCAGTGTAATGGCTTCCGTTTTGGACCAGCATCTTGAATCTCTATCTCTCCTTCCAAACCTTAGATTGCTTGCATGATGGTGCAATAAAGTTGTCTCTTCCAACAATCATTTTGACAGCCTTTACTATCTGAACCATTGTTTTTGGCTGCTATTGAATATTTATGCATCTCCAATGTCATCTGTTATCAAGATCTTGATGCCAAGAGGTGACTGTACCAAGATCCTGATGCAAGAATCACATTGGCTGCTCCAATGTCATCTATTATGTATAATTCATCTTCGAAACCCATCATTGTTGCCACTTGCAAGACATAAGATTCCAAAACCTGTAAAACAGAAAAAGGAACTATCATTAACTTTATGGTACCTCTACTACATAATATTGTATACAACAAAATTCAGAATTCAACTGTACGGTACGAAAAAACAGGGAGATGAGCCATTCAAAGTTTGATGGTTTGGACTAATGAGTACTCCAAACAAAGCTGGATAGCTTCTTAAACTTAACTATTATCATAAATTTACATGAAAACTTACAGATTTTTTGAAATAAAAGTACAATTACAAGGTTAAATTATCAATATTAGAAGCTACATGCATTTGGAACGAACCTCAAGCATGTCCTCTGCTAGATTTTTCAGTGTGTCCAAACCTTCAGAAACAAGTTCAGCTGAACTAAGCTCAGCTGCTCTGCCTCGTCCTTGAGATGTGTATCCGATTGTCGAATCTAATCTCCTTTACTCTCCACTTTCAGATTATGAATACAAAATAAGTAAAACATACTTGTAAGCTCATTTTGAACATGTGTAATGAGTAATTTACGAGTAGAAACATGTAGCAGATAGACATGTGCAGCGACCTGAGTATGTAATAGCAGGTAATGGATTTTTTACATCTGCAGCAAGTGTGTGTTCAACGCTTGCATACCTTTTGATTGGAGAATCTGATTAGTTGATGTGCTGATTCCGTTGCTGGCACGAGCGAGCCTCTGGTCAATTCTCATCTCTCAGCCACCCCACCCCCTGCCGACACCCTACTCCCTCCCTAGCAGGCCAAGGAACGACCTCCATGTACCGAACTGATCTCCTGCTGCTTCTTGCACCCCGCCGATGCGCCCCTCACCAAACTGATCTACTGATTCGCCCCGCCACCGTGCTGCTAGTCTGTACCCTTTCCTAAGACCTGACGGCTCCCAATCGAGCGTCTCGTCCGCCTGTCCCCTTGTCCCGTCCAGCAGGAGCTCCTCCACGCGGTCCCGGCTGTGTGGTAATTCCCAATGAGATCAATTTTGATGTGAACCCCTAATTCCCCGCATCGGATAGAAGATACCTGAAGCCTGAATAAGCAGGCTGGGAGGAAGCGGATCCGGCGAGTTCTACTTCTTCTGTAGCCCACCTCGACGTGTGCAGGTGCACATAGACCAGCGGACAGCTGTGCCCACCTCGATGAAATTGACACCAAAGAAGACGGATGAGAGCACCACCGCTGGCGGCGATTGTACATGGACCACCGCGTGAGGCGCCGCTCCACATGTACCGGCCGCTGAGATTGGATGACGGCGGCAAGCACATTTCGTGTGCGAGGAAAGGTGCGATCCTCCGAGGGTGGAAAGGAGAGGGATTTTAGCAGGAGGAAATTAAATTGCTGGGAGGAGAGATGAGAGGGAGAGGGCGTGAATTTCGAAGGACGGGAGCGACTGAGGAAGAGAAGCGACATATCGGCGACCGACGAAGAAATTTATAACTTCGGCTGTGGCAAAGGCTGTAATATGTCTATTTTTGTAGGGGCAAAATTGGAAATCAAATGATGTAGAGGCAAAGTGCCTTCACCAACTGCAAACCAATAGTAAAGATCTTTACTATTGGTTTCGAGTCGGTGAAGGCACTTTCTGACTACATCATTTGATTTCCGATTTTGCCCCTGTGAGACCAGAGATACTACGACCATTACCACCGCAAAGTTATCAGCGTGGAAACCTAAATCACGTCCGGAGTCCCGACTCCCTCTCTTGTGCGCCTCCATTTGATCCCCTTCTTTCCCTCTGGATCCAATTGCGCCGCCGCCGCCCCTCCCACCACCATCCGCTCCTTCGGCAATCAAAAGCACACATGGACGAGGGACGCGCGGATACATACACACCTGCCAGCCATCCATATGCTCACGCTTGTTCTCGTAGCCATCCGCGACACCTCGAGCAGCCGAGGGCAGGGTAGGCAGCAGATCGACATACTGCAGCAGCTGGAGGGCGACGCGAAGGAGAGGTCGGCGATGGAGAGACCATGGCGATGGGGAGATCCACTCCCTGCCTGTTCGCAATGGAAGCGGCGGCCGCTACCTTCTCCCCCTTGATGTCGCTCTCTGGCGCAAGGAGGTCGCCGACCTTTCTACGCTGCTCGCCGGCGTCGGTGTGTCCGCCTCTTCCTCATCCTTGCAGATGCAGCAGCTACTCCACCAGAGCAGAGCGGCAGCTGGCCTACCTCTCTGTGCCACTGCAAAATCAGCAGGGCCTTGTCCTTGAGGTGTTCCGCGGCGGCCGCCGGCAGCCCGTAGACGGAAGGATGGCTTCTTCAGCCTGCAGGTTTGTCAGCCAGTCTCCCAGTTTCTCTGTATATGAATGCTGAGTGTTCCTCTGTCAAGCAATGACTTTGATTAATTTTTCAGGTGATGGCGACTGGAAACACATCGGCTACCGTGTCTAGCGGCGTGGTCCAATCGAGATCACCTCTTTTGTGTACGTGCTCGCCACACACATGCTGTTCTCTGCCCAGAAGCCATTCTCGCTGTTGTTTACCGCTGACAATGTGATCGCCCTCTTCCCAGGACGTGGTGACCGTGGACAGGGTTCCAGAGAATGCGGACATCGTCATCCCCATCGCGACGGTTTCTAGCGTGCACGCTCGGCTAGAGAAGAACAAGGACGGGAGCCTGGTGGTGACAGACATTTGAGAGGAAGCCGGTGCTAGGATTCCCAGTCCCCATCAGCACCGGGAGCCTCCTAATCTTTGGTATACCACAACTCAGTTCACCTATCCCTATTGATCATATACTACCATTCTATAGGATACGTGTAGGAATTTTTTATCTGCTCATAACTGAAGAAAGTGGGAGCACATAGTTGCTTATGACTACAAATAGGTGGTTCTGATCGATGCTTTTTTTTACATTGGAATGTATTTCCATTACTCAAGGGGCACAGTAGACTGCTGGCGGCCAAATCAGATACAAATTCTGGGGCAACATCGGCTCCTCCCTTTCACTCCAATGGCGCCCCCCTCCCATGACGTTCCTCCCTCTTTCCTTTCCGTGGCACCCCCTATTTCCCACTTCCCATGGATCTTCCTCCCTCTTCTACGGTGGCTTTCTCTCTCTTCTTGAACCATAGAACAACAGCAAGGTCTCCGATCCTCTCTTTTTGCAGGTTAATTAGAGTTCATTCCAGAGAAAGGGTAACACCAATGCTATGCTCTCTTTTTTTGTGATGGATATTTTTTGTTTCTAGATGTAACATAACTGCTACCACGTGCCCAGATTTAGTTATTGGGATGAAAATAAAGCAGAGATCTGATTCCAGTTTTTTTTGGTGTTTTTTCTAATTCATGGTATATTCACGAGTGATATATACTTGTGTTACATTCAGTACATATTAAAATCTACAACAATATTATACAGGAAGTTCCTTGTAAATCTGAATGGTACTATCCTATAATTCTTGATTTACGCTTTGGCAACCTCTGCTATAAGCTCAATGAATTGAACATTTCTTTTGCTGGTTCCCTATACAAACTCAGAAATGATGACCTTTAATTTCGAATGATTTTGGTAGGCAATATCTAGCGACCGGAACTGTGAGGTGTACATGGTTATTGATGTTTTGGCCGAGATACTTATGGTGATGGGCAGTGGAATGTATGCCAAAGCTTTTTTTTTAAACTCATGTTGGTCAATTAATTTCACATAAGAATTATTCTTGTAGAGTTACCAAATTAGTAAGGTATTTTGAGTTTAACTCAACATTTGTCCTGCAGATACTTTGAGTGTTACTAAACTGTAATGCTTAAACATCTTAGCAGGCTTATTACTTTACATTATAATATTTTAGTTTAAAACATGCCGAATGAACAGACAAGATTACTGCAGAAATTAAGCACTATTTGGTGAGCGATGTACTACTGTGAATAAAGGCGATACATTCTTATTACATTGCAGTTTGCCGTAGCATTGCTCCTGAATCATTTGCAAAGTTTTAAAGAAAAATAAGAAATGAAAATATATTATGTAAATCTTAGGAATAGACGTAGAAAGCTATATCTCGAATTGTGCAGCTTTTTTGTTCGACGTAGAAAGCTATATCATTAACTAAAGCTATATCTCTTTCAGTATGTAATTCAGTTGCTCACCATAATTAAATGGTTTGTTTTCGCATGTTCAAATATATTTGTGACAGGATCAATGAAGTTTCTTTAGTTAATTCGACAAAAAAATCTCAAATCCTCGTTTTATCAGTTACTAGCATACACACATTAGCAGACTTTGCTGATAATCCATGAAGAGTAATTTTTTTTCTTATATAAGTGGAGCTTTTTTGCAATTCGAGATAATTTACGGACTGAGATTCATATCAGACACATGGTCCTACTCATGAGGCTATAGTGTAGCATGGGACATTCATCGGTGATAGTAAGAGAAAATGGAGATTTCATTGCAAGAGAAACCGAGTTTAAAAAGAACTGGGTCAGAGGAGGGACACACGAAAAGTTGATACACTGGTGATCCTAACAGCTTGGTTGGTTGTTATGGAAACAATGGAGCTTCTGGAACCATAACCAATCAATATCAACTTCTAATTCGAATCAAGGATCAATGATGAATTTAGCCTTTGGAAGGGAGTGAAAGCTGGAGGGAGTGGAAATATTTTGCGAGAGTAGGCCTAGGTGCTGGTGTTTTAGCTCGGTCAATTTTTTGCCATTGACGTGGCTAATCTTGTAATAAACTCTCTTCTTCTTCTATAAAAAATATGTTACACATTTTGTATGCTAAAAAAAGAGGTAACTCGCGATTTCAAATTGGGATCATGTATTTTCCATGAGAGGCATGTGATAGGCGTAAGTAAAAAAAATAGGGATATACGATGCAAAGTATAAAATTAGGGATGTAATGTAAAACAGACCAGAGTCGAAGAATTCAGTCGAGATAAAGGAAAAGAACATGCCTTCTCTTATCGTGGAATATATTGAGTTTATTTGTGCCGTGGGCCATTACAACGCACGGGAGTAGTAGGTACAAATAAATGATGAGAAATATCAATAGTCAATAATAAAATGTTAGAAAATAAATGATGAAGTAATATATTTTCCCGTGGCAACGCACGGGCATCTAACTAGTTGGAACAATATATCAGAATGGGAACAAAACTATGGTATAAGGGAACAATATAAAAGAATGAGAATATAATCTATGGGTCTAAAGAGAGCAAACTATAGTACTATGGTTTAAGGAACAAAATAAGTGAGTAGGAACAAATATATGAGTGTTTGGGGAACAGTTTAAGAGAGGGACAAACACAACCTATGGTTTAAAAGGGAACAATATAAGAGTGTGGGAACAAAAACTATGTTTTCAATAATATAAGAGAATGGGAACATATCTATGGTTAAGGGAACAATATAATATAAAGGGAACAAATCTATTGGTGTAAAGGGAACAAACTATGCTACTAGGGTTTATAAGTAACAATATAAGTGAGTAGGAACAAAACCTATGGTTTAAGGCAAATATAAGAGTGAGAACAAAATCTATGCTTTAAGGAAACATACATAAGAGAGTGGGAACAAAACACATGGTTTAAGGGAACAAATATGAAAGAGCGGGAACAAACCTATGGTTTAAGGGAACAACATTAGAGAGTGGGAACAAAATCCATGGGTATAAAGGAACCTATGGTTTAAGTAAACAATATAAGAGAGAGGGAACAGATATATGGTTATAAAAGGAACAGTTTAAGAGAGTAGGAACAAAACCTATGGTTGTGGGAATAGTTTGAGGGAGTGGGAACAAAACATAAGGGAGTGGGAACAAATCTATAGTTTAAAGGGAACAATATAAGATAGTGGGAACAACAACATATGGGTGTAAAGGGGAAACAATTTTACCAAGGTGAGAACAAACTATATTACTAAGAGAACAAACATTTTTAATGAAAAAGTAGGAAAAACAGACTTAAAAGATAACAACAGTCTATTGAAGGTGGGGAACGAAAAACTCTAGGTGGGAAATAAAGGAACATTCTAAATAAAGTGGGAACATAGCCCCCCTAGGTTGTAAGGGAACAAATTTAAGTAAGTTGGAACAACCCTATCATTAAGGCCTGTGGGAAATCAAAAATAAAATCTAGGTGTGACGAAAAAGAATAGTTTAAGCGAGTAGGAACAAAATTTATGGTCTAAGGGAACAACAAAATAGAGTGGGAAACAAAAAGAATGGCATAAGGGAACAATTCAGAGAGTGAGAACACATCTATGGGTTTAAAAGGGAAACAATTTAAACAAGGTGGGAACAAAACTATGGGTGTGAAAAGGGAAACATTTGTAACAAGGTGGGAACAAACTATATTACTAAGGGAACAAACTATATTCCTTAGAGAAACAAGCATTTTAAGGACACAAAAAATAAGATAGTGGGAACAAAACCTATGATTTAAGAGAACGATATAAGAGAGTGGGAACAATTCTATGGGTATAAAGGGAACAATTTAAGAGAGTAGGAACAAAACCTATGGTTTCAGGGAACAAAATATAAGATACATGGATAAAAATCTTTGGGTGTAAAGGGAAAGTTTAAGAGAGTAGGAAGAAAACCTATTATTGTGGGAACAATTTAAGGGAGTGGGAACAAAACCTATGGTTTAAGTCACAAACATAATAGAGTGGGAAACAATCTATGAGTTTAAGGAAATAATAAAAGAGAGTGGGAACAATCTATGGGTGTAAAAGGAATAGTTTAAGAGAGTGAGAACAAAACCTATGGTTTTAAGGGAACAATATTAAAGGGTAGGAACACAACCTATGTTTTAAGGGGACAATATAACAGAGTGAGAACAAATCCTATGGTTAAAGTAGGAAAACAGCCTTAAAAGATGTAAAAGGGAACAACATTCTATATCCTATGTGTAAGCGAACAACATTTTAAAGGAGGTTGGGGGACATAAAAACTATAGGTGATCAATAAAAGAACAATCTAAGAATTAAAGAACAAACCCTATGTTGTAAGGGAACCCCTATGTTAGTAAAAAGAAGAAATATTTTAAGAAATTACATACATTTCATCTAGTAAGTAAGCCTGTTAGAACAAAAATGATGCATGTAAACATTTCATCCATGATTAATTCACCCATGACAAATTCATATCTAACAGCAACTTATGAATAAAAAAAATATGTACACTCAAAGTAGATACAGAACTACAGAAAGCATAGTCATCAAAAGTGAAATGGCCAAACACTACAAAAAGCGTAGTCATCAAAAGTGAAATGGCCAAACACTACAAAAGCATAGTCATGAAAAGTGAAATGGTCAAACACTCCTTCACATCGCACCAACTTCCGCTTCTTGAAATTATGAACTTCTGTCTTCATGTCATTTAAAGGAGATGACACAATCTCGTGTGCGACAATCTTTCGAAACTCGGTGATTAGACCCTATGAAAAAATTGGAATTGAAAAGGTGAAATAAGAAGAGTGGAAATAGAGAAGAAAAGCAAAATGAGGAAGCTAATAGTTGAAAATGGGTAACCAACTTACAGGTTCAAAAGTCTTGAACCCCTGACCTTCCCAATGATCCATATAGAGCATGGAAAAAACACCGCAGTCAAACCTACATTTAGATTCATCAGTAAGATACAAAAAATAAGTGGATAAACATAACAAACGAAGGTTGACGGGGTTCAAACCCGACAATACCCATGTTTAGGGCTTTCGATTCATGGAGAGAGCGTGGGTGCTTGGCGGATTCAACGACTTCAGACAGAAATAGGGGTACACAATAATTTACCCAGGTTCGGCCCCCCGGAGGGTAAAGACCTACATCCGGCTTGTCTGATCTTATATTGCTTGTATAATTGGAGCTGTTACAATGGTGCGCAGATGGGATCTGGCTATGGTCGAAAAAGAGATGGTGTGTGCTAGCCTATGTGTGGGCTCTATGCGAGATTAGAGATGGCGTGTGCTAGATTAGATTGTCTCTTCTTGGCCGCCCCTCCTCGCCCTTATATGGGGGGCGAGGTCTCGATATCCGGTCCAAGTCGGTTACAGGTGTATGCGAACCCTAATTAGTCTTGGGCTTCTTGGGCTTCGAGTGTCATCTTGTTCTTGGGCTATAAGCAGGTAGGCCAATATCGAGGACCCGAGGGGTCATACCCTCGTCAAAGGTAGACGTTCATAAGTAGTAGTCTGCTGAGGAAGATTGTCCAGAATTTCAAATGGAAAAGTACCAATATCAACATTAAGGCATTCTGTCTCCATGCATGCCTTACTAAAATTTGCCACTTGGTACAGAACATAAAAAATAAAAAAGTTAATGCACAATAAGAAAGTTATGATAAGCAATACAAAAATGCACAATAGCAAAAACAAAATTACCATGTTGCTAACGAGTGTAGACTTCTCCACTTGAACAGATCCTTGTAGAGAATCTAGGAAGTTTATCTTTTAAAACATCAAGTTGATGCACAACACCATCCAATGATGATCATTGAATATGAATATGGCACAATTAAAAAGGATAATAATATTTTGTATGAGGTTGACAGATAGTACGAAAAGCAATATAAAAGAAACTCTCTAAGTGTTAGTATCCAAAGGTGATATTCTTAGTATTACTAGATCACACTTAGAGAAATTGAACCTCTTGTTCATTTTCTTAATTTCACCACTGACTGAATTAACATCGAACTTGTCAGGTGACCCAATAAGCTTTGTCTGCAGAACAATAAAGTGATAGGAAATTTTAAAATAAAGAATTGTCTAACTTAATAAATTTTATATAAAAAAGTGTTTAATGAGAAACGATATAATAAGAAGTCACCGCAAAAAAATGGTTGAACGATATCTTCATTATTGACATTTTATCTTCTTTCCTTTCATCAAATCTTCCATTGAAAAGTTCAACAAAAGCAGCCATGACTTAAGTGGAAATTTCACCCCTTGGTTTTAGAGATTCGTCAAACTTCTCATATGATACTATGTGACCATTGAAGTCAACAAAATGCTACGAAGTAAAAGATGAATTAAACAATGAATAAATAAGAAATTAGTAAAACAAAACAACCAGAAAGAGAACAACTGCCTCTGACCACTATTACTTGTCGTTAATATGGATGTATTTAGATACATCCATATTAACGACAAAGTATAGCGGTCGGAGGGAGTACTAAATAAGATGAAAACAATGACTGCTCAGAATATAAGGTAATGATTGTTGACTCACTTTGACTCGCTAGCTTTCACTGTCTTCAAGAACTTGTTTCCGAGATACTTATCATAAAACTTATCTATTGACTGATCAACATTAAAGTTAAGAACCTCTTGAGAGTCACATGGTTTCTTAACATATCTTTTCTTCCTCTTCCTCTTGTCAATTGTACACTAGCCTTTATTACAAAGATCATCAGAATGAACATCACCTTTCCTGCCTATACAGAAAAGAAACTAACCACAAAAAACTATGGTGCATAAAAAAGAAATGTGATTCAAAAAAATAAAAAGATGAAAAAGGTAGAAAGAAATTGAAGAAAAGAAATATAGAGAGGAAGGGTCATGCTTAACATACTAGACATAGGTGTATGGTCCTTGCTGGCCGACGATTTAAGATCATCAGATGCATATGACATGGCAACATTAATTCCTATATCTTCTTCTTTACATGAATCTGTAATTTGGTCATGAACCGCAAAATCTAAACAGAAGTTGCGAAGAACAACTCCAGTGGCATCATTGCGGCAAATAGTTTGTGCATGTTCAAGAGGTTGATCGGTAATAACATCTTCACATGAAACACTTCCTGGTTTGAAAAGTGGACAGAAAACATGAGACAACAAGTCTATAACTTGATAATTACTTTAGAAATAGATCCAAACCTGCAGGCTCTTCACAAATGTTAGTTGAGGTTTCCACAACATCATTTGGAGGTGCTTGGCCTTGAAACACACCAGCTATATCTGAAGTACCTTTGGAAATGGATGGTATACCTGAAAAGGCATTAAAAAAATAGACAAAGAAATATAAGCATGAATTATATACCAAAACACAAAAGGAACATCTGAATTTTGCATAGAAACAGAAAAGAAACTTACTATGGTTTTGTGTCTCGATATCACAAACTACTAGTGGCTGAGGAAGGGCAGAATTGGTTGGCAAGGTGCCATCAACAACTACAGAAACTTCCTCAATAGAAGCCATTTCTGGTTGACCGACTCCAACTTTGCAATTTAAGCTCTTGTCAACATTTTCACAATTTATGGTTGTCACGACATTATTAGGTGATATTTGATCTTGCTATGGCATGAAAATAGAATCTCCGTCATGTGTGATTGAAACACTCTCAAAAACTTTGGATAGCAAATGTTTACCATGACTAGAATCACCTTTCAGAGAAAAAAGAACAAATTTTATTAATAAAATAAGGAACATATAAAGAGCAAGGGGAAAAGTAGATTATAAAAATGAAAACATGTTGAAGACAAAAACCGAATCAACTAGGTAAAATATGGAGCATAAACTGTACCTGCTACATCAGAGGGAGCCTTGTCGAGGTCACCGACAGTTTCATTTCAGTGTTCCCTGTCATCACTATTACCTTCAAGCTGCTGACCAAAACCAAGATTATGTTGACAATCTTCCTGCTGTGTGCTCACCAAAGGAGCTTCCTAGTGTGTTGTCACCAAAGGATCTTTCTGCTGTAGTCCCACCAAGAGATCTTCCTGCTGCGTGCTAACGAAAGGAGCTTCCTGGTGCGGTGTCATCAAAGGATATTTCTACTGCAGTCCCACCAAGAGATCTGCCTGTTGCGTGCTAACTAATGGAGCTTCCTGGTGCGGTGTCACCAAAGGATCTTTCTGCTGCAGTCCCACCAAGTGATCTTCTGGCTGCGGGCTCACCAAAGGATCTTGACGATCATCCATGACAAGATTTATGAAATTGAATGGTGGAACGATCATTTTAGGACCTTATAACCAATTCTACCATGATCACCATGGTATTTCTTAAACTTAAATCATTGAAGCCATTCCTAGCTTGAAGGAAGACAACACAAGTCTTACCTTGACTCTTAATCTACTTTGTTTTCATATCTTGATTAACATAATCTTTCCCATCTAAGTCTATTTAGCTCCAAGACAAGAGGAGAGAGTCTATATCAAATCAAGTATCATTCTCATCTCTTAAGATGATACTTTAGGATCTAATCCATAAATTCAGAAGAGGGAGAGACTAACCCTAGTACCAAGCTGATTAGGGGAGTTTACAATAGAGTTTAACTACTTAAATAATTAACCAGTACTTCTGGGTATTATATAATTCACTCTTAAACTTGTTACCAAATTTGGTAAACCACAAGGTCTAAAGTGCATAAAAGCCACCCATTCTTATTTAAATCATAACTTATTAACTATAAGAGGTATAACAAAACTAAACTCATTTACATTACCTTAAATAGTTCAAACTATTTGAATAAAAATAACTATGATCATTTTGAAACTCTTATGATCATGCCTTGGTGAAATCAAATCAAATCAATTAAAATTTGAACATGACCTTTGCTAACTTTGGATATTTTGAGCACAACTGATAATAGGAACAAATAAGATATGACAATATGCATGATTCACAATAACAGGATCATTTCAAATATGAACTTTGGAAGTTAACTTCCAAACAATTAATACAACATCAATTGATAACAATTCAATTATAAATTACAAATATGTATAAGAATATGAGTTGATTTAGCCACAAGTCCATTTAGTGCCAAATGCCACTTGGCTGTCCAAAATAAAGATTATTAGAGGATAATCATCATGCCACCTAGGATAGTTATCCACTTCAAAATATCTTCCTTTACTTGAACCCCAAGTAATGTTCATACTTATCCCCCCAAGTAATGTTCATAGTTATCCACATGAAAATATCTTCTTTTACTTGAACCCCAAGTAATGCTCATGCATGAGAGCTTGACAACAAGTAGCTTACTCACCAAATGAAAACAAGAGTCACCACTTGAGGTGTCAACTTGTGGTGGACTTCAAAACACTATAAAAGGAACCCCATGGCATCCATTTTGACACAAGCAAATCATGGTAGGGGGCACCAATGAATTTGAGCCATATCATACATTAGATAGGGCCAAGAAACACCACCATCACACCAAGCAACACCACCATCACACCGGCAACACCCCCACACAATCCACCCTGCTCATGAGTTGAGCAACAGGGCAGGATTCACCACCACCAGCACAATCACAAGAACCAAATCAGCTAGACCAAGACCAAATGGTTACTTAGTTCAATTAGGAATTAGGTCAAGCAGCTAGGAGGTGCAGGCATGCCACAAGACACAGGTTTATCAGAATTCCCGAAGAACAAGCTTCACAAGACCACCAGGTTGGCCTAATATGAGAGGAGAGAGGTGTAGTTAATGGGGACAAGGGAATCACTCATCATAGGCAATAGAAACATACCTCTGATTCAAAATCATCATTTGCTAAAACTAGGAGCAAGCAATGAAACATGATATAGGTAGTAGTAACGCAAGCCTAAATCCTAAAATTCCTATTTAGGTAGAATCTATATCAAACTAACCATATGTTGGGTATGATCCCTATGCTCTAACAATGATGACATAATTCCATCACACTCAATATCTTTATCTATACCATTGGACCCTATTCTACTATTCATATTTCCAGTTATGCATCACTTTGTGATCATGAGTAAAACCCTAGGACCTTATCCTATAAAATCCTATTTTACTTATACATCATTTTAGAAATCATAAGTAATACCTATCTTAATGTTCTCACTCCCAATCCAAGGGTTATGCCTAAGAAACTATTTCCCTAATTTTAATCTAATACTATATTTAATAATCAACCATAAACAAATATGTGCATCCATATCTTAAATCTCTAGTCTTTATAAGAGGGATCTATGACTCATCATTAATATACCCAAGTAAATAGCCAAGAAAACCACTAATGAATTTGGGATAATCCTAATGACATTTCCAAGCCAACATGAAGTATATGGTTAGCATAAGACCATGTATATAGGATATACACCTATATATGCAATTCAACATTGCTACTAGAATTATATTACCATATCATTACAAATTAATGCTTCTGCATGTTACTAGTAATTGTCCAAGACTTGATCCAAGTTTTGAACATTCTAGTGAAAGTATTTGAATTCATCCCTATTAAAATCCCTATCTAAAATTTAAATAATATATAAATTATAGTTATGTGCTAATGCACCTAAACATTATCTAAATACACCATATTACTCTATATACAATATTAGGAGGATTTTAAAAGAAGCCAAATTTAAAATCCCTGCAAAATAGATTTGAATACAATAAGTAAAAATTCAAAACAGAAAAACAGAAAAAAGAAAAAGAAAACATAACAGAAAAAAAAGAGAGAAGCGCTTACCTGGCGACGGCCTACCAGCTCGGCCCAGGATCAAGCCGGCCCAGGTACCGTTTCGGAAGAAGAAGAAGAAGTCTTCTTCTTCCTTCCACCGTTGGTCGACAGCACACCAGCGAGGGCCACGTCGCCCGGCCGCCGTTGTGGACCGTCCTCGATCTCCGTTGACTCCAGCTCGCCGTCCTAATCCTCTCTAGTGCCTACTAGCAAGTTTACGAAGTGATTCACGCTCGAATCATGCGACTACGTCGCCGCCGCATCTGAGCCGTCACCGGCGAGATTTCATCGTGTCCGGGCTCGGTTGGAGCTATAAAAACCCGTAGGGAGCTCCGCCACAAAACCTAGATCCTCCTAGACCTCTCATTCTCCCTCAATCCCTATCTATCGTCCCCCACTCCACCGACAAACATCGCCGGAGTTCATCACCGTGCCGTCTACTTTGACCACCCCGGAGCCCATCGAATGGCTGGGGAGGAGCACTTCATCGCCTGCATCATCTGGGAGAAGACACACATCAAGGGGAACCCGGAGTAGAGCGAATCGATGGATTTCCTCCCGCAGAAGTTCACCAGAATTCATGCCGATTCGGTCACCTCCGACCACTATTCGCTGCACCGAGCACACCATCGTCATCTGGGTGAGCATACACACCTCCTGGGCACTTGGTTGCATCATTTAGTAGTTCGTGGCTTGATCTTGAAGATCGCCGCCGTACTCCGCCGTGCTCCGCCGCAGGGATTGGTCGCCGGAGCCACTCCGGTGACCATTTGGTCACGGCGCCACCACCAGCTGGCTCGCCTTGCCCTTCTCTTTCCGTCTCGCATAGCCGCGCATCCCCGAGAGCCCTAGACCGCCGTCTCCGGCGATCGCCGCCATCAAACCACGCTAGTCAAACATTTTGACTTGGCCTACGCCCATGTGGCTGTTTATGTGGCTCTGGCCCACTGGTCAGTGTCGCGGGCTAAGACTAGACTCGGTACAAAAAGGTATTATTGCGCCCAGAAAACCAACTGACCCAGTCAAGCTCACGTGGCTGTTGACTCAGCCTTGACCCCACATGTCATTGTCTCTGGCTCGGTTAGCAGTCGGTGTAAGAGGTATCTGCCTAGTAATTTGAAATTACAGAAAATACTAGAAACTTCAAAAAAAAATCATAACTAATTCAATTTTAATCAGAAAAATACAAGTAATATACCAAAATGATCACAAAAATAAAACATATATGTTTATACTGTAAGATTATATACTTGTGTGAAATAATTTTGAATTGAATTATAAAACATGTTTAAGTACAATTTTTGAATATGAATTTCAATCAAATTTAGGAATCAAATAATTCCCCTACTTCTGTAGTAAATATTTTTACACTCAAACAACTTTATTGTAGATACTATCTCATTATTATAGGATCTTAATTTCAGCTTTGCCATTAGCACTTAAACACTGGAGTTACTTTCCATAAATAATTTTGAAGTATTAAAATTATGAAGGACCTTAATAATGAAATAGTAACTTGTATTTAAGGTTATTTCTTAACTTCCATTAAGTAAATAAGTAATTAGCTCTATGTGCTCAATTCAACCATGAGGAATAATTAACTCAATTACTTTAACATTTTAAGTTAAACCCTAGAAACTTATAATAAGATGAATCATGCTCTCTTAATTAACCAAATTCTCAAGAATAATTGTGATCGCTTAAAATGAGTTAAATACTAATTACCTTTTTAAAGAATATGTTCTTCAAAAGTAATTCTTTTGAGATACCTTGAAAATAAGCATCAAACCATTTCCTTTTAGTTATGAATTAAAACCCTAAGTTATGTTAAGATTGTTGTCAACCCTAAACTAATGAATGATATTATGTAGTATGCTTACTTCAACCTTGCATATCCATGATTAACCAAGTGATTGTTAATTATAAGATACAACTTAAAAGTGTTACCTTCATGTCTTCACCATTAATCATCATTCTATTGTAACAAGGAATGATGATAAAACCCTAAAACAATAGCTGTTGTTAAAGTCCTATTCTTTTAATAGCACTTGATAGTGATCTAACCTAAAATACTTAACAACCTTGTTCTGGTGCGAATTAAAAGTGCAACTCATCAAAAAGAAATCACCATAATTCAATGATAACAAATCATCGGGGTTAGGTTATGCTTAGAGTGATGCATATCATATCTTATGCATATCATGCTGCAGATTTCTAACATCATCCCTACCGGATGATGATTGCTATTTCGGAATTGGGATTTCTATCGTATCGAAGACCCTGACTCGCATAATCTTGCGGTCAGAAAGGCAAGTTCACTCTTGCTCATATCTCTTGATTACTTTTAGCAAATTACTTGCAAATATACCATTGGTATTATTATTACTGCATCTAAAAGCAAAAGGTTCTCTTTTCATAATTAATATGACTAGCTGGTTATCGACCCGAGTGGTGGTAACCTAGGATGGCTGGCAAATGGAACCATGGTATGATTGTTGTGGTGGAGGTTCCATTTGCACGGGAAAGTGAACCTAGGACTTAACAACCAATGTCACCAGTGATTCTAGCGCCATAAATTATGGTCAACCATGAGATCTGGAATGGGACGGAGAAGTCAGCTGTATCTTTTTCCTCTCGCATGCCAACGGATCAGTAGTCGAGTGTTGTCTTACGCGGGCTACTATAGTGCATAGAGGGGGAAATGCGTTTCCTACCTGGCTGCCTATAGTATAGGGGGACAAGCTGGCTAATTGATCTATGATGGATTGTAAGTGTCATCCGGGTCGGTCTACCCATATTGCATAGGAGCGGGCACCGGGGTCCGGGCTGGTCTACCTATGGGGTCGTCCATAGTGTAAAGGGGAAGGACCAGTGCGCCAATCGGTCGGCATATGTGGTATAGGAGATGGATGGACTTACAAAAGGGTGGGTCTGCGGGGTCGCGGAGAAGAACGGTGATTGGCTTGGATCACAAGACTGGGCTCCACACAAAGGAAGTGTGGACGAGCATGCAACTCGGATGTGCAACAAGGCTTTGATCTCTCATGGGTACAAGTGACCACCTCTGCAGAGTGTAAGAAAGTATCTGGATACTCCCTGTTCCGGGAAGGAGCTGCAAACGCGGCAGGAAAGGAGCCCATCGAAGCTCTAATCAACCTGTGAAGGCTGACGGACATAGTTCTTCTAAATAAAAGCAACCTCTTGAAGAAATGTTTACAAAAACTTGCATTGCCGAACGACTCTTGAGTCTAAGGCTGTAGCTAGTGCATAAAACACCTTATTCCCTATATGAACTTGCTGGGTAACGCTCGTTACTCACCCCACTCCCTCGTAACCCTTGCTTAGATCAGAGGCAACACAAGGAGACAATCTCGAGACACTGAAGATGAAGACGAAGCCTTCTATCAATGTCAGGACTATCAATGGAGTCAACGACAACGCCAAGCTTGCTGGAAAACTAGAATAGGATTAGAAGGGACCCAATTCCCTAATCCTAGAACCTATGTAGCTAGGGTAGTTCTGTAGCAAGCCAACTGCATTAGTGAAGCTCTAGTTGAGTCTTCAATGTATTCTTTCTCGTTTGTAGTCGCCAGGACTAAACCTCTACCTGTTGAGGAAGTTCTGAAGCTCTTCTGTATGATGAAATTTGTAATCCTATGCACCTACCTTGGACCTGCGATGTTTCTGTTGTACCACTCTGATCGATGTAATACTAGTGAGATAGTGTTTCATTGGTGTTATGTCAATGACTTGCATACTACACATGTAGTGGTATGCTGGGTCACCACAGCTGGTATCAGAGCAAACGCTTTGACCCTAGGATTAAAACCCTTTAATAGGAGACCTGTAGGTTTGGTAGTGACTATAGGAAGCCTTCTTATCTAAACCAATTCCTCTTATGACTTGAGATGGATATTCAATAAAAGAATAATCCTGACACACTTGAGTCAAATTTTCTTACCTGTTATTCTTAAGTGAAGCTAGATATCTTGTTCCATACCAAGTAGTTATGACATTATTATAACCTTACACAAAGGATGGAAGTAGATTACAATTGGTATACAATACATGGTAGTCCAAAGAGAGGATACCACCGGAATGGGAACTATCCTATTGGAAGAAGTATACCAAGGTCATCATGTTAAAACTTGAGTCATCTGAAACTATAGTAGGATGATATTGAGTGATGAAGTGAAGTTACATGAGGTAATAGGACCTCAGGTTAAGTCATGTATGTGGATACTCTAGAATTCCATATACAAGTAAGAAGTACCCATGGTATAAAAGCTTGGAGCATGTGAGATTCACATGATAATCTTTACATGATGGAGTGAAACCTTATAGTAAAACCAGCAATTCCTTGCTGATAAGAAAGATGCTTAAGAAGAAGGATGAATGAAGTGTTCCAAACTATGGTAACTAGGCTAAATATGAAAGAACCGTAGCCCTAGTTGGAGTAGATTGATCAAAGCACAACGAAGAACCCCATGAACATCATGGAGTTGTGTGAACCATACTTAGTCAAGTAGGTGATTAGAGCAGCTATGCTAGAAGTTTTGAGAGAACATGTGAGGATTGTCTTCAATAGAACGAAAGGTAAGTTATAGAAGGATAGAAAGGCACGTATAGGTCAGCTATAAAGACTCACAAAACCATTTTGTTCAAATTATTTGGTTGCAATTGAGCAATTAAAGTAAATATTGAGACAAAGAGTAGTAGTCCACCACTATGTGCAAGATAGCACGATATAAACCTATATTACTTGGTGCTATAAAGTACACCTCTAAGCCTGAATTATAGAGATGTTTTACTCAACGGGCTTATGATGATGTATGTTGCCAGCACACATTTGGACTTTTCTTGGATTTTTATTGATTGACTAGATCCATACATGAAGTTTAACTTTGATATGCAAATGCATGTTGCACTATCAAGTTCTTACTTCATGGTATTGATCTAGAGGGTTAAAGGATTCATGTGAGGGAGCAACGAATTCCTAAGGCAGTCAAGAAAAATAGGAGGAGATCACAAGAAGGAAGTCAAACAAGTGGGAAAGGTATGAGAAGACACCTGTAGATGGTGTATTTCTTGCAAGACAAACCCTAGAAGGAGAAAAATTGATTAAGAGATACCACAGTTGGTATAGAATTTAGTGGAACTCTAGGTTTGTAAATACTAGATCTGAACACTAGATCATGGAGTAGAACCACTAATTAAGTTAGCTACAGTTGAGTTTGAGGTATTTGAGCTCGTTGTTATGCAGCCTTGGTTATGCTTAGTACATCACGGGTCGATTGAGGTGTTGTAGTACCGATGATCCATTCCGGTATTGCCTGCTGCTTTACTCAGCCTGGGAGTGGTAACCCCAGTAACCCTCGTTGCTAGCGTGACTAAGACACATAACATTTCTGTATAACTTTGATCCCTAGTCCTGAAATCTTGAGTTGTAGATTGGTGGTAAAGATGTTAATAACATCTTTTCTTATCTTAGAGTTGTAGTCTTTGTCTACGGACCAAGACTTGTGAGGTTTTCATGTACTAATGATCCGTTGAAGCCATTGATTCGTTTGTATTCCTATTAGCTCTTACTTTGCTCAATATATACAATTGCCTGTCGTGGATGTCCTCCGGTACAAGAGAAACTCTGCCGGATTTCTCCCATGGCTTTGTATATACCCTACCATTCGAATGTGGATGGATAGCGATGGGATAACCCAATTCTCATCAACCTTTAGAACTTTGGGAGGTACATACCTCCAGAAGTGGAATAGAAGCCCTACCTAAGTACATAATCAAAGAATTCATACCAGATATCCACAATTGTGTGGGTACACCGCAGATTTCTTTGAGAGACCATTAGGAAAGCCTAAGGGGGAGAGTGTAGCAACAAGTTGGTGGAACTAGACCAAATCAGTTGGAATAAGAACAAGGTCTAGACTAAGATAAGATTAGCCTTATTTCCATAAGGTGATGTCGAGGTACTGTATTGATACTTGCCTCGGAAGTTCATCAAAATGGAAGTTGAGGTTTATACCTCATGGAAGCAACAATTAGGCCTTAAACTTGCCCAAAGGAGTAATTAATACTTTTAAGAAGCAGCAATTGGGGAGAAACCAAAGATGATGGAAGTTGGATGAAGTATATTTGAACGACACTTTCCTAAGATTCACTGTAGCTCCATTAGGACAGTGAAGGAGTTAGACAATTATGGACCATGAACCACATTAGTATGAACCACAGTTGAACTTTTTGAGCATAGAGGACCAAGATCAAAATTTTGAAGGTGAACCAAAACCCCAGATTGGATAGGCTAAATGAGTCTAATCCATTCCTTAGAACTGAATGTTTAGGTATGCCTATACCTTAACGGACCTCTTAAGTTTTATCTTGAGCTCCGTGAAACCTTATTTTATAACCTATAACTAGACCCAAAGTAGAAAGTTGATACCCTACTATGGAGACCTCACTAAAATAGCTTGTAAAACTAAGTAAATTAAGGAGCCGAAGACTATTGGATTCCCCAAAAATGTTGGAAGACAATATAGGACTCATTCAAGTAACAATTGTTCAGGGTCGGAGAAAGAGGATTTGAGAGATACTCTGAACAAAGGGATATCATCTATATCCAATCAATTGGAGGAGGAGTTGCAAGCTAGGTGATATCAAAGATAAGCTCAGCCCAAACGTAAGAGAGTTCGAACTTCGAGGACGAAGTTGATTTTAAGGGGGAGAGTCTGTAACATCCCAGGATGTGAGGCTAGAAATAGAGAGAACACAGAAGTGTGCATTTCATTCATGCATAGAAAATCTGGGAAATTTTTGCGCTTTTAAATAAAACTTGTCAAAGTGATTGAAGCTTCTCTTGAGTTGATGGAATTGAAGTAGCTCATCGACTGAAGTGCGATAAACTTTAACATGACCTTTGTTAACAACCTTGTTTTGGGTAGAGATAATAACAACAATCAAAGGAGATGAATGTGACGTAGGATTAATATGTTAACACATCATTTTAGGACCTTATAACCAATTCTACCATGATCACCATGGTATTTCTTAAACCTAAATCATTGAAGCCATTCCTAGCTTGAAGGAAGACAACACAAGTCTTACCTTGACTCTTAATCTACTTTGTTTTCATATCTTGATTAACATAATCTTTCCCATCTAAGTCTATTTAGCTCCAAGACAAGAGGAGAGAGTCTATATCAAATCAAGTATCATTCTCATCTCTTAAGATGATACTTTAGGATCTAATCCATAAATTCAGAAGAGGGAGAGACTAACCCTAGTACCAAGCTGATTAGGGGAGTTTACAATAGAGTTTAACTACTTAAATAATTAACCAGTACTTCTGGGTATTATATAATTCACTCTTAAACTTGTTACCAAATTTGGTAAACCACAAGGTCTAAAGTGCATAAAAGCCACCCATTCTTATTTAAATCATAACTTATTAACTATAAGAGGTATAACAAAACTAAACTCATTTACATTACCTTAAATAGTTCAAACTATTTGAATAAAAATAACTATGATCATTTTGAAACTCTTATGATCATGCCTTGGTGAAATCAAATCAAATCACTTAAAATTTGAACATGACCTTTGCTAACTTTGGATATTTTGAGCACAACTGATAATAGGAACAAATAAGATATGACAATATGCATGATTCACAATAACAGGATCATTTCAAATATGAACTTTGGAAGTTAACTTCCAAACAATTAATACAACATCAATTGATAACAATTCAATTATAAATTACAAATATGTATAAGAATATGAGTTGATTTAGCCACAAGTCCATTTAGTGCCAAATGCCACTTGGCTGTCCAAAATAAAGATTATTAGAGGATAATCATCATGCCACCTAGGTGTAACATCCCAAGATTCTATCAAATTTTTGGGGGAAATTTTTCGCTTTTGTTATGCTTGAGATAATTGAAATTTCACAGGGATTTAAAACTTTTAGTTAATTAAAAGCTTTAGTAGAAAACTATTTCAAACCTTCTATCTTTTTCTTGAAGAGTTTCTTGAGAAGATGAAAGTTTTCCAAATAATATTTCTACACATGAATCTGTGCAAGCTTGCTTGCCAAGGGATGGTTTACAAAATTATTTATTTCATTATCAAAACTAAGTTTGAAAGAT
This sequence comes from Dactylis glomerata, assembly GCA_007115705.1. Lineage (NCBI taxonomy): Eukaryota > Viridiplantae > Streptophyta > Magnoliopsida > Poales > Poaceae > Dactylis > Dactylis glomerata. Next base: position 5,244,850 of record QXEO01000647.1, read on the forward strand.
AATTTCAAACATTATTTTATAAAGTATTATCTCTTATTTCAAAGGATTTATTCTCAAACCCTAGTTCTAATTTTGTTATGCAAGCAAAGTCCTTTTGCCAAGTTCATAAAGTTTTATTGGAAAATCTTAGTTTATTTTAAAAACCTGTTTCTTACTGTCCCCTTTGATACCTTGAATTTTAGAAAAATTCGCATTTTGATTTGAATCAATTTGAATCAAATTTGAAGAGGATATGAAGATTTAAAGAAAACAGAAAAAGAAAAAGGAATCAGATCAAAAAAAAGGAAAAGGATGACAGCAGCCCACCTGGGCCGTGCCCGAGCCCGCGACCCACTTACCTCCCCCGAATCGGTATCCTCTCCCTCTATTCTTTTCCTCGCTGACAGGCAGGCCCCACCCGTCAGCCCGGCCTTCTTCTTCCTCCAGCGTTCTCCCCGCGCAAGATCACCACGCGCAGTAACTCCTCGCCCCCCTCTTAATCCCGATTAATGCCTGCCGTTTCGATCCCTCGCCTGTGCCTATAAATAGCCCTGGGCATCCTCTCCCTCTCCCCTTTTGCTTCTCCGCTCGAGCCACAGCAAGGACGGCGAAATCCCTCGCCGTAGCCCCGCATATCTGCAGGCGTTACCGGCCAATTCCGACACCGCCGGTGAGCCCCGCATTCACTTCTTCGTCCTATCCCCTCTGCCTCGCTTAGACGCCTCCGCCTAACCCGCTGGCTTGGTCCAAATGACAGCAGATCGTAGCCAAGGCCGTCTCCCGAAGCTCGCCGCCACGCCGCCAAGTTCCAGTCGCATCCCTCTCCGGCTCCTGGAAGCGAATCTCAACGACGGCGACGCTCTCGAGCTCCCCTCGATGCTCTGATCCCCGTGGTTGCCTCACCGTCGTCCAGGGATCAGCAGAACGCCGCCACCATCCACCCTCTGCACGCCTCACCGGCGAACCTCGCCGGAACCCTAACTTCAACCGGTGAGCTCCTCCCCTTTTTAGTCCTGCCCGTCCGATCTTGATCCAGTGGATCGGATAGACCCACTTAACTGAAGGGGTACCGGTCCATCGGAGACATCCAGATCACTTTAGATCTAACGGCCCACGACCTCAATCCACCCGAACCGGTATCCCCCTATCAGATCAAGCCACGTGTCGGTCTCCGAATCAAACAGAAATTCAAAATAGAAATTGAATCAGATTTGGGCTGAAAATTTGAAAAATCATAACTTTTGTTCTGTAGGCCCGAAAATTGCAAATAATATCTCGTTGGAATCCTTAGAACATCTAGAATCCAGTAGTACAATAATATCTTATATTTTATGGGTTCAATTTGAAACTATTTTCAAATTGGAATCAAACCTTTTGTTAGCTTGTTAAATTCATAACTTTTGTTCTGTTAATCCAAAAATTATAAATTTGTAGTCTTTGGAATCCTCTAAACTTGTAGAACACCATAGGATCAAGAAAATCCAAAGTTGATACGTGCACACACTTTGTGCATCCAATTTTGTCCAAACCACTATTTTGACCATATCTTGAGTTCTAAAATTTATTTTAGAATGAATCCAATTGCAGTAGCTTTGTTTTGCTGCAATCTATCCAGTAGCATCACTCCCATAATTTCTTGAACCATTTTGCAATTATTCAAATTCTAACATGAGGATTTGAGTAATTTCCACTATAGAAATAAACCTATTCCTTATCAGTAATGTTTCTTTCTACATTACCAAATCCTATAATCATACCTAGACATCAATGTTGTCTAAACCACATCTCGATCAAGATCATATTTACTTAGACCTATCTTGACCAGTTCACACATATTCAAATTACAATTGTGTTGTTTGAGTAAAGTGTGATACATCTCAATCATAGATTCTATTCGTACTATCCTTGTGGTGTTGATCTAATCAACATTATAGCACCTATCCAATACTCCATGTACCCAATCGGAACCTCAAACCATAATCTCAAATGTTATCTACCCCTACTCTATCCTTTGTCCACTTGATCCTGATCTCATGTATAGAACTATTCAATTAACAAATGAGTTAATTGAGTAAATCAATATATCACAAACCCCTACCCAAGCCTATGTGTAACTTATACCATTATGAATAAGTGTTGTCACACTTTATTCAGTAGTGTTTTGTTGCACTATTGTATACTCATGTGAATCCATCCACATGAGTCATCCCTAAACTCTACCTTTGCTTACTCCAAGCACAGGATTTATATCACTACATTGTACCTTGGAGGACCAACCCTTTCCAACCATTTGATCTTGCCACTCAAGCTCTCAAATTCCATATCTCACAATCCACAATTCTTTTGCCATATCTCTCTTATCACAGTATCTTAATAAATCCAAAATGTAAAACAAACCCTTTTCAATTGTTTGTCTTGTTGTTTATGTTTGGATTGTATAGTGTGTTTATTTGTGTGCAATATTTCCTGTTTAGATTGTGAAGAGGAGCTGAACTACAAGTGTGATTGCCGTGAGTGTGCTGGTTGTTTCCAAGGCAAGTGACACACATGTCCCTTACCCATTTTACTTATGCATTAGTATTCACACCTCTTGTAGTATGCATGATAGGTGTTTTATTTCAACCGTTTTATCAAATGCTTAGATCCTAGTAGTGTGTAGCAATCCCTCAAACCCCTCCTGTTAGGATGCTAAATACTTTGAAAAATATTGATGCCATGCTTTATTGACGATTTGCTCTGAAAATTAAACTACAACTTCAATGAACTACCTGGGTGGATTGGTGTGGCTTTGGGTGTGTTGAGTGTCTACTTAGGAGTCACATATCTCGGAAGTGAAAACCATGGTATGTGTTAGTGGCCTAAGTAGTTCACTTGTGGTTTGCCACCCAGGAACAAAGAGGTTAATATGTCTTCCATGCTTAGTGTACTTCCAGTGCAGCCTTATGACATTATGGGCTCTGTCTTGACTGATTAGATGTGAGGGTGCAACTTGTGTGCAAGAAGTGGTGGTAGTTGAATTGTAGGTTGGGAACGGAGCTTGCCAGTTAGTTGCCCTCTCCTTCTAAAAGGTCTCGTTTCATTTTATGTATGGGCATAAAATGAATCGTAAGGTGAAAGTGCACAACCCCTGCAGGGTGTCAAAACTAATCGATTAGCCGTGTCCCCGGTTATGGACAACTTGAGTCTCTAGACATGGAATGTACCGAAGAATCTCATCACCTTTTTGAAATAATTAAAACTTGTGTAGAAAGTGGGGATACCTCAGGGCTACATACTGACAGTGAAAACCATGTATGTGGTGGTGACCTGAGGGATTAACCAAGTTTTGTAGAGTGACTACCCGGGCTACATACTGGCAGTGAAAACCATGTATGTGGTGGTGACCTAGGAGTTATCTTGATATTGAGAGAATTAACCAAGTTTTGTAGAGTGACTACCCGGGGCTACATACTGGCAGTGAAAACCATGTATGTGGTGGTGACCTAGGAGTTATCTTGATATTGAGAGAATTAACCAAGTTTTGTAGATTGACTACCCGGGGCTACATACTGGCAGTGAAAACCATGTATGTGGTGGTGACCTAGGAGTTATCTTGATATTAAAGAAAAATCAGAATGCTTTAAAATGTTTTGGTTTGGAAAAATATAGGATAAAACTGCTTTATGCAAATTAGCCTTTGAGATCCACTAGCCAAATATCATGTAGTATAGCCTTTCCACAAAATGCCACCAAATATGTGTCATTTTCCAGTACATTGTTGTACTGACCCCTTTGGGGCTACATATTCAAACGTGTAGGTTGTTCTGATGAGGAGTAGATGGAGGAGTCTCGAGCCTGCATACCAACATGACTGCCTGTGGCACATTGCTGAAGATGGAGGCTCATTGCAATTTACTTTCCGTTGTGTTAGTTTGTGTTAAACTCTGGTATTCAAGCAAGTCCAAGTGGCTAAGCTATTCCTGTAAGGTTTAAAGACTATTGTATCTGGATTTGCGATGTAATAAATGACACTATCTGCAATGATTACTATATTTTGTACTATGGTGCTATCTAATGATCCAGGGAGTAGCACATAACACAGGTGTTCTGCCTTTAGCAAAGGCAGGGCGTTACAGAATGGTATCAGAGCATAGTGTTGCCTGTAGGATCGAGACCCTAGGTTTGGATTAGAGATAGGAAGACCCTAGGATAAAAATCTCCATCTCATCTTACTTCTATTTAAATTATAAAAATAATTTTTGCATCTTGAAACTCCTTGTATTTCTCCCCTACTTCATTTCAAATGATTCCCTTAGATGACCCAACTCTCGAAACCATCAAGAAAGGACAGAAGGACACAATGTGCCAGAAGAATGAGACTTCTACTTCATAGGTTGACCTTGATCCAACATGAAGAACTACATTGAAGACCAACGAAGAACTTGAAGAAATGTTGAAATGAAGGTTGCCCAACACCAACGATGCATTGGGGAAGTGGAAATAAGAAATGGAACAATGAAACTATACTAGAATAGACCACCAAGATTCTAGTTTATAGAACCAACGATTTATAGATGCTTCTATGATCATACAAAATTGGTGTATGACCATATTATTTTGTTAGCGTGTTTTTCCAAAACTTATCAAAAAGATTTTTCAATGATTGTTTGGTTTATGTTTGTTTGTTGCATGGTTTATTGTTTGTGCATGGGTAGGAAAATTTTCTTCTTTAGTTCTATCTATCTATTACTCACCTTTGCTAAAACCACCTCAGATGCCGCCTCGCCGTGAAAACAACAACAACAACAGCAGCAACAACAACGACAACAACGCCAACAACCTCTATGATGTGGTCCAACAATTAGCCACAGGTCAAGCCCAGCTCATGCAGATGATGACCCAATTCATCCAAGCAAGCACCAACCTCATGAACAACAACAACAACAACAACAACAACAATCCACCACCCCCACCTCAAGTGGACCGACTAGCTCGTTTCCTAAAGCTCAGACCCAATAAGTTTTCATCGGCCACAGACCCAATAGTGGCCGACGACTGGCTGCGTTCAATCAATAAGGACTTGGTTACCTGTGAGTGCACAGATGCTGAAAAGATTAGATTCACTGCCCACCTGCTAGAGGGACCAGCAGCAATGTGGTGGGATACTTACCAAGTCACCAATCCAATCGAAGGTCTGGACTGGGATTCCTTCAGGGAAGGCTTTCGTAATGCTCATATCTCCACGGGCATTATGAATCTAAAGAAAGATGAGTTCCGCACTCTGAAGCAGGGTGACAGGACACTAAAGGAGTACATGGATGACTTCTGCTCTCTGTCAAGGTACGCACCAGAAGACATCGACACTGATGCCAAGAGGAAAGATAAGTTTCTCCATGGACTCAAAGGGGAACTGAAGATACCTTTGTCAGTAGCTTATGCTCCAAGCTACCAGGCTCTGCTAGACCAAGCTGTTACTCTGGACAACAACATAAGGAAGGAGGAAAACCGTAAGAGGAAGCTCAACAATGGCAAGACCCACACTAGACATTCCCACAAGAGACCCCACTCCTCTGGAGGAAATGGAAATGGTAACAACTCAAATGGCCATGGGCACAATGATGGAAACCAGGGAAACCACTCCAATGGCCACCAGAATGGAGACAATGGTAACCACAATGGAAGCAATGGAAATCACACTGGAGGCAATGGGCACCAAAATGGAGGCAATGGACAACACCGTATTAAGAAGGATCTGTCGCATATCATCTGCTATAATTGCAAGAAGCCAGGACATTTTGCGGATATGTGCTCAGAGAAGAAACAAGATGATGCAGCCAAGCCCAATCCATTCAAGAGGGGTCATGTGAACCACGTCAATGTGGAAGAAGTGATGGGTATGTTTCCACTTAACTCCTTCACAACATTGGATTCTATTTGATAATGGAGCATCACATTTATTTATATCAAGAGCATTTGTGAGCAAACAAAGCAATGGAAAGAGCAAACAGAGCAATGGAAAGGATTTTAATTCCTCTTAAATGACAAACCAAAGGATCTACAACTTAAGGATTTTTTTTTTGCCATGAGCCTTGTTGAAAACCTCTAGCTAGGAACGATAGATTTTGTTTTCAAATTTCAAAATAGAATTTGGGAACTTGGTTCCAATTTCAACAAAACTTTTGTTTAAAATCTAGTGAGGTTGACCAAGGGTTAGAATGCGAGATGCACCAAACCAAATACAAGGTAATGATTGGGTGCGACATGGATTGGCCCCCATGACGACTACTCATATTGTTCGCTCTTGTATGAGGAATGGCGAATCTAGAGAGACATACCTACATGAGAGACGACGTCGTTAAACCATAACCTTAGGAGGATAATATGTTACATCCCTTATAGTGAGCCAGTGTGGCCAAAACGTAGGAATACGGTGAGAACTTGGACTTTTAAACGATTACACGAATCAGAAACATTTTGCTCAGTGGGCTTTGAATGCGAAGACTGTTCAACTTCGGCTGCTGACTGTTCGGTTCACCTTCCCGACCCTTCATTTCGACTCCCTACGTGACCTGTTCAGCTACCTCCCTGAGCCTATAAAAGAGGAGTCACTCCTCCCCAGAGAGTCACAACAGAGACAACCACCACTACCTATGAGACTGCCTCCTGATTCCAGAGCTTTACGCCACCATAGTCTACCCCATCCCGACCTGCGATGTTATGAGGCAACTCTCCAAATCCCTAAGACTATTTTCTTACCCATGAGAGCTTTGTTAGATCCCTTTTCCCTGAGAAGGAGTTCATCTTCGAGATATGATCAAGTTGTTCAGCGCCTTTCAACAACTATGGAGACGGTTGCTAAAGGAATTCTTAAGGACCATCTGGTACCTGTGGCAAGTAGCACGACTTGCTCCGGTAACTTGAATGGGTTCAACAATGCTGGTTATAAGGCGACCTTCCGTCCCTTAAAGGTGCAAGTACGTCTTACAGAGTCCACCTTGTTTACCCCTATAAAATGCATGAGAAGACTGCAAGGAGATGCCATCCTAATTCATTGGGATGTGTGGTCTCATCATGTTCGTGGGGCAAGCATGCAGTACTTGGCACTGAATCATCTTTTGAGATTCTGTAATGAAAATCAGCTAAAAAGCAACAAGGAGTATGGTGATAGCCCGTATGCTGTCTTGGCCTTGGTGAGGACCGACCAAGAAAAGGCTAGATACACATTCTTAGATGATGTGGACTACATTGTTGAAGACAACGCGATGGATGATTATCTGCTTATCGCCAGAATTGGATGGAACCTTGGTGTGCCCACTTTTGAACATAGTTGTGGACATCAAAACTTCTGAGAAGAGCGATTCAAGGAAAATGACACAACAATGAATGCAAGCTGGGAACAAAATGCAAGTGCCTAAGGAAGCATCAAGATACCACCAAGAGGAATTTTCTTTTAAGGGTGGTAGCCACCCAGATACCTAAACCCAAATAACCTAATACCTACTTCTTTTTAGCCTTCTCCAATCTCGAGGACGAGATTTCTTTTAAGGGTGGTAGTCTGTAACATCCCAAGATTCTATCAAATTTTTGGGGGAAAGTTTTCGCTTTTGTTATGCTTGAGATAATTGAAATTTCACAGGGATTTAAAACTTTTAGTTAATTAAAAGCTTTAGTAGAAAACTATTTCAAACCTTCTATCTTTTTCTTGAAGAGTTTCTTGAGAAGATGAAAGTTTTCCAAATAATATTTCTACACATGAATCTGTGCAAGCTTGCTTGCCAAGGGATGGTTTACAAAATTATTTATTTCAATATCAAAACTAAGTTTGAAAGATAATTTCAAACATTTTTTTATAAAGTATTATCTCTTATTTCAAAGGATTTATTCTCAAACCCTAGTTCTAATTTTGTTATGCAAGCAAAGTCCTTTTGCCAAGTTCATAAAGTTTTATTGGAAAATCTTAGTTTATTTTAAAAACCTATTTCTTACTGTCCCCTTTGATACCTTGAATTTTAGAAAAATTCGCATTTTGATTTGAATCAATTTGAATCAAATTTGAAGAGGATATGAAGATTTAAAGAAAACAGAAAAAGAAAAAGGAATCAGATCAAAAAAAAAAGGAAAAGGATGACAGCAGCCCACCTGGGCCGTGCCCGAGCCCGCGGCCCACTTACCTCCCCCGAATCGGTATCCTCTCCCTCTATTCTTTTCCTCGCTGACGGGCAGGCCGCACCCGTCAGCCCGGCCTTCTTCTTCCTCCAGCGTTCTCCCCGCGCGAGATCACCGCGCGCAGTAACTCCTCGCCCCCCTCTTAATCCCGATTAATGCCTGCCGTTTCGATCCCTCGCCTGTGCCTATAAATAGCCCTGGGCATCCTCTCCCTCTCCCCTTTTGCTTCTCCGCTCGAGCCACAGCAAGGACGGCGAAATCCCTTGCCGTAGCCCCGCATATCTGCAGGCGTTACCGGCCAATTCCGACGCCGCCGGTGAGCCCCGCATTCACTTCTTCGTCCTATCCCCTCTGCCTCGCTTAGACGCCTCCGCCTAACCCGCTGGCTTGGTCCAAATTGCAGCAGATCGTAGCCAAGGCCATCTCCCGAAGCTCGCCGCCACGCCGCCAAGTTCCAGTCGCATCCCTCTCCGGCTCCTGGAAGCGAATCTCAACGACGACGACGCTCTCGAGCTCCCCTCGATGCTCTGATCCCCGTGGTGGCCTCACCATCGTCCAGGGATCAGCAGAACGCTGCCACCATCCACCCTCTGCGCGCCTTGCCGGTGAACCTCGCCGGAACCCTAACTTCAACCGGTGAGCTCCTCCCCTTTTTAGTCCTGCCCGTCCGATCTTGATCCAGTGGATCGGACAGACCCACTTAACTGAAGGGGTACCGGTCCATCGGAGACGTCCAGATCACTTTAGATCTAACGGCCCACGACCTCAATCCACCCGAACCGGTATCCCCCTATCAGATCAAGCCACGTGCCGGTCTCCGAATCAAACAGAAATTCAAAATAGAAATTGAATCAGATTTGGGCTGAAACTTTGAAAAATCATAACTTTTGTTCTGTAGGCCCAAAAATTGCAAATAATATCTCGTTGGAATCCTTAGAACATCTAGAATCCAGTAGTACAATAATATCTTATATTTTATGGGTTCAATTTGAAACTATTTTCAAATTGGAATCAAACCTTTTGTTAGCTTGTTAAATTCATAACTTTTGTTCTGTTAATCCAAAAATTATAAATTTGTAGTCTTTGGAATCCTCTAAACTTGTAGAACACCATAGGATCAAGAAAATCCAAAGTTGATATGTGCACACACTTTGTGCATCCAATTTTGTCCAAACCACTATTTTGACCATATCTTGAGTTCTAAAATTTATTTTAGAATGAATCCAATTGCAGTAGCTTTGTTTTGCTGCAAGCTATCCAGTAGCATCACTCCCATAATTTCTTGAACCATTTTGCAATTATTCAAATTCTAACATGAGGATTTGAGTAATTTCCACTATAGAAATAAACCTATTCCTTATCAGTAATGTTTCTTTCTACATTACCAAATCCTATAATCATACCTAGACATCAATGTTGTCTAAACCACATCTCGATCAAGATCATATTTACTTAGACCTATCTTGACCAGTTCACACATATTCAAATTACAATTGTGTTGTTTGAGTAAAGTGTGATACATCTCAATCATAGATTCTATTCGTACTATCCTTGTGGTGTTGATCTAATCAACATTATAGCACCTATCCAATACTCCATGTACCCAATTGGAACCTCAAACCATAATCTCAAATGTTATCTACCCCTACTCTATCCTCTGTCCATTTGATCCTGATCTCATGTATAGAACTATTCAATTAACAAATGAGTTAATTGAGTAAATCAATATATCACAAACCCCTACCCAAGCCTATGTGTAACTTATACCATTATGAATAAGTGTTGTCACACTTTATTCGGCCGTGTTTTGTTGCACTATTGTATACTCATGTGAATCCATCCACATGAGTCATCCCTAAACTCTACCTTTGCTTATGCCAAGCACAGGATTTATATCACTACATTGTACCTTGGAGGACCAACCCTTTCCAACCATTTGATCTTGCCACTCAAGCTCTCAAATTCCATATCTCACAATCCACAATTCTTTTGCCATATCTCTCTTATCACAGTATCTTAATAAATCCAAAATGTAAAACAAACCCTTTTCAATTGTTTGTCTTGTTGTTTATGTTTGGATTGTATAGTGTGTTTATTTGTGTGCAATATTTCCTGTTTAGATTGTGAAGAGGAGCTGAACTACAAGTGTGATTGCTGTGAGTGTGCTGGTTGTTTCCAAGGCAAGTGACACACATGTCCCTTACCCATTTTACTTATGCATTAGTATTCACACCTCTTGTAGTATGCATGATAGGTGTTTTATTTCAACCGTTTTATCAAATGCTTAGATCCTAGTAGTGTGTAGCAATCCCTCAAACCCCTCCTGTTAGGATGCTAAATACTTTGAAAAATATTGATGCCATGCTTTATTGACGATTTGCTCTGAAAATTAAACTACAACTTCAATGAACTACCTGGGTGGATTGGTGTGGCTTTGGGTGTGTTGAGTGTCTACTTAGGAGTCAGATATCTCGGAAGTGAAAACCATGGTATGTGTTAGTGGCCTAAGTAGTTCACTTGTGGTTTGACACCCAGGAACAAAGAGGTTAATATGTCTTCCATGCTTAGTGTACTTCCAGTGCAGCCTTATGACCTTATGGGCTCTGTCTTGACTGATTAGATGTGAGGGTGCAACTTGTGTGCAAGAAGTGGTGGTAGTTGAATTGTAGGTTGGGAACGGAGCTTGCCAGTTAGTTGCCCTCTCCTTCTAAAAGGTCTCGTTTCATTTGATGTATGGGCATAAAATGAATCGTAAGGTGAAAGTGCACAACCCCTGCAGGGTGTCAAAACTAATCGATTAGCCGTGTCCCCGGTTATGGACAACTTGAGTCTCTAGACATGGAATGTACGGAAGAATCTCATCACCTTTTTGAAATAATTAAAACTTGTGTAGAAAGTGGGGATACCTCAGGGCTACATACTGGCAGTGAAAACCATGTATGTGGTGGTGACCTGAGGGATTAACCAAGTTTTGTAGAGTGACTACCCGGGGCTACATACTGGCAGTGAAAACCATGTATGTGGTGGTGACCTAGGAGTTATCTTGATATTGAGAGAATTAACCAAGTTTTGCAGAGTGACTACCCGGGGCTACATACTGGCAGTGAAAACCATGTATGTGGTGGTGACCTAGGAGTTATCTTGATATTGAGACAATTAACCAAGTTTTGTAGAGTGACTACCCGGGGCTACATACTGGCAGTGAAAACCATGTATGTGGTGGTGACCTAGGAGTTATCTTGATATTAAAGAAAAATCAGAATGCTTTAAAATGTTTTGGTTTGGAAAAATATAGGATAAAACTGCTTTATGCAAATTAGCCTTTGAGATCCACTAGCCAAATATCATGTAGTATAGCCTTTCCACAAAATGCCACCAAATATGTGTCATTTGCCAGTACATTGTTGTACTGACCCCTTTGGGGCTACATATTCAAACGTGTAGGTTGTTCTGATGAGGAGTAGATGGAGGAGTCTCGAGCCTGCATACCAACATGACTGCCTGTGGCACATTGCTGAAGATGGAGGCTCATTGCAATTTACTTTCCGTTGTGTTAGTTTGTGTTAAACTCTGGTATTCAAGCAAGTCCAAGTGGCTAAGCTATTCCTGTAAGGTTTAAAGACTATTGTATCTGGATTTGCGATGTAATAAATGACACTATCTGCAATGATTACTATATTTTGTACTGTGGTGCTATCTAATGATCCAGGGAGTAGCACATAACACAGGTGTTCTGCCTTTAGCAAAGGCAGGGCGTTACACTAGGATAGTTATCCACTTCAAAATATCTTCCTTTACTTGAACCCCAAGTAATGTTCATACTTATCCACTTGAAAATATCTTCCTTTACTTGAACCCCAAGTAATGCATTTCAAAATATCTTCCTATACTTGAACCCCAAGTAATGTTCATAGTTATCCACATGAAAATATCTTCTTTTACTTGAACCCCAAGTAATGCTCATGCATGAGAGCTTGACAACAAGTAGCTTACTCACCAAATGAAAACAAGAGTCACCACTTGAGGTGTCAACTTGTGGTGGACTTCAAAACTCTATAAAAGGAACCCCATGGCATCCATTTTGACAAAAGCAAATCATGGTAGGGGGCACCAACGAATTTGAGCCATATCATACATTAGATAGGGCCAAGGAACACCACCATCACACCAAGCAACACCACCATCACACCGGCAACACCCCCACACGATTCACCCTGCTCATGAGTTGAGCAACAGGGCAGGATTCACCACCACCAGCACAATCACAAGAACCAAATCAGCTAGACCAAGACCAAATGGTTACTTAGTTCAATTAGGAATTAGGTCAACAGCTAGGAGGTGCAGGCATGCCACAAGATGCAGGTTTATCAGAATTCCCGAAGAACAAGCTTCACAAGACTACCAGGTTGGCCTAATATGAGAGGAGAGAGGTGTAGTTAATGGGGACAAGGGAATCACTCATCATAGGCAATAGAAACATACCTCTGATTCAAAATCATCATTTGCTAAAACTAGGAGCAAGCAATGAAACATGATATAGGTAGTAGTAACACAAGCCTAAATCCGAAAATTCCTATTTAGGTAGAATCTATATCAAACTAACCATATGTTGGGTATGATCCCTATGCTCTAACAATGATGACATAATTCCATCACACTCAATATCTTTATCTATACCATTGGACCCTATTCTACTATTCATATTTCCAGTTATGCATCACTTTGTGATCATGAGTAAAACCCTAGGACCTTATCCTATAAAATCCTATTTTACTTATACATCATTTCAGAAATCATAAGTAATACTTATCTTAATGTTCTCACTCCCAATCCAAGGGTTATGCCTAAGAAATAATTTCTCTAATTTTAATCTGACACTATATTTAATAATCAACCATAAACAAATATGTGCATCCATATCTTAAATCTCTAGTCTTTATAAGAGGGAGCTATGACTCATCATTAATATACCCAAGTAAATAGCCAAGAAAACCACTAATGAATTTGGGATAATCCTAATGACATTTCCAAGCCAACATGAAGTATATGGTTAGCATAAGACCATGTATATAGGATATACACCTATATATGCAATTCAACATTGCTACTAGAATTATATTACCATATCATTACAAATTAATGCTTCTGCATGTTACTAGTAATTGTCCAAGACTTGATCCAAGTTTTGAACATTCTAGTGAAAGTATTTGAATTCATCCCTATTAAAATCCCTATCTAAAATTTAAATAATATATAAATTATAGTTATGTGCTAATGCACCTAAACATTATCTAAATACACCATATTACTCTATATACAATATTAGGAGGATTTAAAAGTAGCCAAATTTAAAATCCCTGCAAAACAGATTTGAATACAATAAGTAAAAATTCAAAACAGAAAAACAGAAAAAAGAAAAAGAAAACATAACAGAAAAAAAAGAGAGAAGCGCTTACCTGGCGACGGCCTACCAGCTCGGCCCAGGATCAAGCCGGCCCAGGTACCGTTTCGGGAGAAGAAGAAGTCTTCTTCTTCCTTCTGCCGTTGGTCGATAGCACACCGGCGAGGGCCACGTCGCCTGGTCGCCGTTGTGGACCGTCCTCGATCTCCGTTGACTCCAGCTCGTCATCCTAATCCTCTCTAGTGCCTACTGGCAAGTTCACGAAGTGATTCACGCCCGAATCACGCGACTACGTCGCCGCCGCATCTGAGCCGTCACCGGCGAGAGGTCATCGTGTCCGAGCTCGGTTGGAGCTATAAAAACCCGCAGGGAGCTCTGCCATGAAACCTAGATCCTCCCAGACCTCTCATTCTCCCTCAATCCCTCTCTATCATCCTCCACTCCACCGACAAACATCGTCGGAGTTCATCACCGTGCCGTCTACTTTGACCACCCCGGAGCCCATCAAATGGCTGGGGAGGAGCACTTCATCGCCTGCATCATCTGGGAGAAGCCACACATCAAGGGGAACCTGGAGTAGAGCGAATCGATGGATTTCCTCCCGCAGAAGTTCACCGGAATTCATGCTGATTCGGTCACCTCTGACCACTATTTGCTGCACCGAGCACACCATCGTCATCTGGGTGAGCATACACACCTCCTGGGCACTTGGTTGCATCATTTAGTAGTTCATGGCTTGATCTTGAAGATCGCCGTCGTGCTCCGCCGTAGGGATTGGTCGCCGGAGCCACTCCGGTGACCATTTGGTCATGGCGCCACCACCAGCTGGCTCGCCTTGCCCTTCTCTTTCCGTCTCGCGTAGCCGCGCATCACCGAGAGCCCTAGACCGCCGTCTCCGGCGATCGCCACCATCAAACCACGCCAGTTAAACATTTTGACTTGGCCTACGCCCACGTGGCTGTTGACGTGGCTCTGGCCGACTGGTCAGTGTCGCGGGCTAAGACTAGACTCGGTACAAAAAGGTATTATTGCGCCCAGTCAACCAACTGACCCAGTCAAGCTCACATGGCTGTTGACTCAGCCTTGACCCCACATGTCATTGTCTCTGGCTCGGTTAGCAGTCGGTGTAAGAGGTATCTGCCTAGTAATTTGAAATTACAGAAAATACTAGAAACTTCAAAAAAATTCATAACTAATTCAATTTTAATCAGAAAAATACAAGTAATATACCAAAATGATCACAAAAATAAAACCTATCTGTTTATACTGTAAGATTATATACTTGTGTGAAATAATTTTGAATTGAATTATAAAACATGTTTAAGTACAATTTTTGAATATGAATTTCAATCAAATTTAGGAATCAAATAATTCCCCTACTTATGTAGTAAATATTTTTACACTCAAACAACTTTATTGTAGATACTATCTCATTATTATAGGATCTTAATTTCAGCTTTGCCATTAGCACTTAAACACTGGAGTTACTTTCCATAAATAATTTTGAAGTATTAAAATTATGGAGGACCTTAATAATGAAATAGTAACTTGTATTTAAGGTTATTTCTTAACTTCCATTAAGTAAATAAGTAATTAGCTCTATGTGCTCAATTCAACCATGAGGAATAATTAACTCAATTACTTTAACATTTTAAGTTAAAACCTAGAAACTTATAATAAGATGAATCATGCTCTCTTAATTAACCAAATTCTCAAGAATAATTGTGATCGCTTAAAATGAGTTAAATACTAATTACCTTTTTAAAGAATATGTTCTTCAAAAGTAATTCTTTTGAGATACCTTGAAAATAAGCATCAAACCATTTCCTTTTAGTTATGAATTAAAACCCTAAGTTATGTAAAGATTGTTGTCAACCCTAAACTAATGAATGATATTATGTAGTATGCTTACTTCAACCTTGCATATCCATGATTAACCAAGTGATTGTTAATTAAAAGATACAACTTAAAAGTGTTACCTTCATGTCTTCACCATTAACCATCATTCTCTTGTAACAAGGAATGATGATAAAACCCTAAAACAATAGCTGTTGTTAAAGTCCTATTCTTTTAATAGCACTTGATAGTGATCTAACCTAAAATACTTAACAACCTTGTTCTGGTGTGAATTAAAAGTGCAACTCATCAAAAAGAAATCACCATAATTCAATGATAACAAATCATCAGGGTTAGGTTACGCTTAGAGTGATGCATATCATATCTTATGCATATCATGCTGCAGATTTCTAACATCATCCCAACCGGATGATGATTGCTATTTCAGAATTGGGATTTCTATCGTATCGAAGACCCTGACTCGCATAATCTTGCGGTCAGAAAGGCAAGTTCACTCTTGCTCATATCTCTTGATTACTTTTAGCAAATTACTTGCAAATATACCATTGGTATTATTATTACTGCATCTAAAAGCAAAAGGTTCTCTTTTCATAATTAATATGACTAGCTGGTTATCGACCCGAGTGGTGGTAACCTAGGATGGCTGGCAAATGGAACCATGGTATGATTGTTGTGGTGGAGGTTCCATTTGCACGGGAAAGTGAACCTAGGACTTAACAACCAATGTTGCCAGTGATTCTAGCGCCGTAAATTACGGTCAACCATGGGATCTGGAATGGGACAGAGAAGTCAGCTGTATCTTTTTCCTCTCGCATGCCAACGGATCAGTAGTCGAGTGTTGTCTTACGTGGGCTACTATAGTGCATAGTGGGGGAAATGCGTTTCCTGCCGGGCTGCCTATAGTATAGGGGGGACAAGCTGGCTAATTGATCTATGATGGATTGTAAGAGTCATCCGGGTCGGTCTACCCATATTGCATAGGAGCGGGCACCGGGGTCCGGGCTGGTCTACCTATGGGGTCGTCCATAGTGTAAAGGGGAAGGACCAGTGCGCCAATCGGTCGGCATATGTGGTATAGGAGATGGATGGACTTACAAAAGGGTGGGTCTGCGGGGTCGCATAGAAGAACAGTGATTGGCTTGGATCACAAGACTGGGCCCCACACAAAGGAAGTGTGGACGAGCATGCAACTCGGATGTGCAACAAGGCTTTGATCTCTCATGGGTACAAGTGACCACCTCTGCAGAGTGTAAGAAAGTATCTGGATACTCCCTGTTCCGGGAAGGAGCTGCGAATGCGGCAGGAAAGGAGCCCATCGAAGCTCTAATCAACCTGTGAAGGCTAACGGGCATAGTTCTTCTAAATAAAAGCAACCTCTTGAAGAAATGTTTACAAAAACTTGCATTGCCGAACGACTCTTGAGTCTAAGGCTGTAGCTAGTGCATAAAACACCTTATTCCCTATATGAACTTGTTGGGTAACGCTCGTCACTCACCCCACTCCCTCGTAACCCTTGCTTAGATCGGAGGCAACACAAGGAGACAATCTCGAGACACTGAAGACGAAGACGAAGCCTTCTATCAATGTCAGGACTATCAATGGAGTCAACGACAACGCCAAGCTTGCTGGAAAACTAGAATAGGATTAGAAGGGACCCAATTCCCTAATCCTAGAACCTATGTAGCTAGGGTAGTTCTGTAGCAAGCCAACTGCATTAGTGAAGCTCTAGTTGAGTCTTCAATGTATTCTTTCTCGTTTGTAGTCGCCAGGACTAAACCTCTACCTGTTGAGGAAGTTCTGAAGCTCTTCTGTATGATGAAATTTGTAATCCTATGCACCTACCTTGGACCTGCGATGTTTCTGTTGTACCACTCTGATCGATGTAATACTAGTGAGACAGTGTTTCATTGGTGTTATGTCAACGACTTGCATACTACACATGCAGTGGTATGCTGGGTCACCACATATGGCCTATAATTGTTACTAGCAAAATTATTCCTATAAGCATTATTGTTAAAATTATTATTTCTAATGAAATTCACATCAACATGCTCGTCTTGAGCAACCAAAGAGGCCAAAGGAATATTATTAGGATCAACATGAGTTCTATCATTAGCAAGCATAGCCATAATGGTATCAATCTTTTCACTCAAGGAAGAGGTTTCCTCAACAGAATTTACCTTCTTACCTTGTGGAGCTCTCTCGGTGTGCCATTCGGAATAATTTACCATCATGTTGTCAAGTAGCTTTGTTGCGGCGCCCAAGGTAAGGGACATAAAAGTGCCTCCAGCAGCTGAATCAAGTAGGTTCCTCGAAGAAAAATTCAGTCCTGCATAAAAAGTTTGAACAATCATCCAAGTAGTCAGTCCATGAGTGGGGCAATTCTTTATCATAGATTTCATTCTTTCCCAAGCTTGAGCAACATGTTCATTATCAAACTGACTAAACTTCATAATATTGCTACGCAGAGATATAATCTTAGCAGGAGGATAGTATCTACCAATAAAAGCATCCTTACACTTAGCCCATGAATCAATACTATTCTTAGTCAAAGATAGCAACCAATCTTTAGCTTTTCCTCTCAAAGAAAAAGGAAACAACTTGAGCTTCATAATATCACTTTCTACATCCTTATATTTCTGCATCTCACATAGCTCAACAAAATTGTTGAGATGAGCTGCAACATCTTCAGTACTAGCACCAGAAAATTGCTCTTTCATAACAAGGTTCAATAAAGCAGGATTAATCTCATAATAGTTTGTAGCAGGAGCAGGTGGCGCAATAGGAGTGCAGATAAAATCACTATTGTTCATGCCAGTAAAGTCACACAACTTGGTATTTTCAGGATTAGCCATTTCAGCAAAACTAAAAGCAAATAAGTAAAAACAACTATCGAGGATTCTATTTTTTTTGGATTTTTGATATAAAACGATGCAGGTAAAATAAATAAAGTAAAGCAAAACTTAAAACAAAGTAAAGGATGTGTGTGCGAAAAAATCCCCTCGCAGAAGTCTTCTACTTCCTCCCCGGCAACGGCGCCAGAAAAAGAGCTTGATGCCTGGTTGATGACCAGCCCGTTGGGAACCCCAAGAGGAAGGTATGATGAATATAGCGGCAAGATTTTCCCTCAGTAAGAAACCAAGGTTTGTCGATCAGGAGAGGAGAGACAAACGACTGGAGGTGATGCTGACTGGCCTAATAGCACTCCAACAAGGGCGCCGTTTACGACACATGTTGACTCATCTTCAGCCAATAGCAACACGGAACCTGCACACACACAACCAAGTACTTTGTTCCCAACTTGCGATGAGGTTGTCAATCTCACCGGTTTGCTTGAAATAAAGGGTATGAGCGTATCGAGTGGAAAGCAGTGAAAGTATGCGAGTAAAATAAACAGTGCGAGTAAAGTAAACATGTGATAGCAATATGATGGAAATAAGACCGGGGTCCACAGTTCACTAGTGGTGTCTCTCCATAAGATAAATAACACATGCTGGGTAAACAAATTACAGTTGGGCAATTGATAGAATAAAGATAACGTGATATGTCAAGAAGATCACTATGCGATTTACTCTGGGCATTACAACAAAATACATAGACCGCCATCCAACTGCATCTATGACTAATAGTCCACTCCCGGGGATATCATCCGAACACCCCATGAGTATTAAGTTGCGAACAACAGATAATTGCATTAAGCAAAGTGTGTAATGTAAACAAAGCATATGCCCTCGAGCATATGAATGTTGTTTTCTCCCTAGTAGCAACAGCACATCTACAACCTTAGAGGTTTCTGTCACTCCCCCAGGTTAAATAGAGGCATGAACCCACTATCGAGCATAAATACCCCCTCTTGGAGTCACTAGCAACTACTCGGCCAAGATAGCTACTAACAA
Organism: Dactylis glomerata; assembly: GCA_007115705.1. NCBI lineage: Eukaryota > Viridiplantae > Streptophyta > Magnoliopsida > Poales > Poaceae > Dactylis > Dactylis glomerata. The sequence goes on from QXEO01000647.1 coordinate 5,264,128, forward strand.
CGGAGAGCATGCAAGATCATAAACAACATAGAGATAACAAAAGATATATTTTAGTATAGCAACTCAATCATAACACCAATATTCATCGGATCCCAACAAACCAAACATGTAGAATTACATAACGGTGATCTCAATCATGTAGGGCAGCTCATGAGATCTAAACATGAAGGACATGGTGGAGGAGACAACTATCTAGCTACTGCTATGGACCCATAGTCCAAGGTAGACTACTCACTCATCGCTCCGGAGGCAAGCATGGCGATGAAGAAGACCTCCGGTGGCGATTCCCCTCTCCGGCAGGGTGCCGGGAAGAGCTTCTGGACCCTCCCGATCTTTGGGTCAACGGCGGCGGCGGATCGCGATGTGTTCTGGAAAACTGATCGGGTACTTAGGTTTTTTCCGTCAGGGGGTCTTTATAGGCGAATGGGTCATCGTCAGAGGTGGCCCGAGGCACCCTCACACATAGGGGGCGCGGTCAGGGCCTGGGCCGCGCCGCCCTAGTGTGTGGGGCCCTCGTGGCCCCCCTCCAACTCCTCTTTGGATCTCTGGAAGCTTCCGGGAAAAATAAGACTTTAGGAACTTGTTTCGTCCAATTCCGAGAATATTTCCTGTGTAGCACTTCTGAAACACAAAAACAGCAGAAAACAGGAAACCGGCACTGTGGCGACTTGTTAGTAGGTTAGTTCCGGAAAATGCATAAAAGTGCCACGAAGTGTAATGAAACAGTAGGCAAATGGTGTAAAAACAAGCATGGAGCATCAAAAATTATAGATACGTTGGAGACGTATCAGTCCCCAACACACCCAATACACTTGTCAGATGTATAGGTGCACTAATTCGGCGAAGAGATAGTGAAATACAAGTAGTAGTGATGATTATGAGTAGTAAATGTAATCTGAAATAAATATCGCTGCGAGCAAACATGTAACAAAACTGAATGTAAACGGTATTCAATGCTTGGAAACAAGGCCTAGGGATCATACTTTCACTAGTGGACACACTCTCAACAAATATAACATAATTGAACCAATAGATACTAACTTCAATATGCAACTCAAAAGTATTCTCCAATAGATAACAAACACTAATCATGCGTAGGGCTATGAAGCACTCCTCAAAGTTTGCATGTACCCAAACTAGATTGTCCCACACTGTCACCGTGAACACACTAGATGGTTCCAACAAACACCAATAATTCATAAAGACACTCCAAAAGAGACACAGATAATGCGCACACTATCACCTTCACATCATGATAAAAGGTGTCTCCGGAGATTACAAATATAAAGCATGGGAGTAGCATAATATCTGAATAATAACATCTACCAATTCAACTAGATACAAAGCTCATGATCACGTAAAGATCACATCATGGGAGAGAGAGGTAAACCACATAGCTATCGGTAGAGCCCTTAGCCCCGGGGGAGAACTACTCCCTTCTCATCATAGGAGGCAGCAACGGCGATGGAGATGGCGGTGAGGTCGATGGAGACGGCGGAGACGGCGATGGAGACCGATGGAGATGGCTCCAGGGGCACTTCCCCGCCCCGACAAGGTGCCGGAACATAGACTTCTGTCCCCCGAAATTCGTCGGTGGCGGCGGCAGCGGAGCTGCAGGACTCTTTCTCGAAAATCACCGACTCCTTTAGGGTTTTCCGTCGGGAGGCTCTTTATAGGCAAAGGGGCGTCATTAGGAGTGGACCAGTGTGGTCTCACCACAGGTGGGCGCAGGCAGGGGCTGGGCCATGCCCCCTCATGGTGAGGCTGCCCTCTGGCCCCCCTCCGGCTCTCCTTCGGTCCTCGTCCTTCGTCCGGAAAAAATAGGAGTTTGGGTCTTCGATTTGTCCAATTCCGAGAATATTTCCTGTGTAGCTTTTCTGAAACACAAAACAGCAGAAAACATGGAACTGGCACTGTGGCATCTCGTTAGTAGGTTAGTTCCGAAATCGCATAAAAATGCCACGAAGTGTAAACAAAACATGAAGCAAATGGTGTAAAATAAGCATGGAGCATCAAAAATTATAGATACATTTGGGACGTATCAAGCATCCCCAAGCTTAACTCCTGCTCGTCCTCAAGTAGGTAAGTGATAAAAAAAGAATAATTTTTTAGGTGACATGCACCATCACAATCTTGATCATCTATGTAAGCATTGAGTGCTGGGATCAAAGAACTTAAAACATGGGCATAAAGAAATAGTCTTGACAATAAGAACTTAGCAACCATGTTATAACATGAAAATAAACACAAATGAAAGATCATGAATAATGAAACAATGAAAGTCAAGTGTGTGTTCAAATCATATGGAAGAACATAGCAAATGGTTTTCAGTTTGTCCCTCATGGAATAGCAAAACATAAATGCATAGGACACCTTCAAGTTTAAGAGGGCGACTAGATACAAATAATTTAAGAACAAATGAAACCAAAATAATGAATCAATCAATCATAACTTTGGGACAATGCACATTATACTCAGAATGGCAACTATGCTCTCTTAGACGGTGCATAAAGGTAGAAGGTGGAGACTCAACATAAAAGTAAAAGAAAAACCCTTCGCAAAGGGAAGCAGTGATTGCAAGTTTTATAAACCTTCAAAAATTATGGTACTTACTAGCTTTGAGCTCTCATTGCCCCCATCATAGGCATCTTGAATGGTTAAAGTAAATGCAAGAACGTTTATGAGCATATGCTTGACAAATCATAAGTTGAAAACCTCGTGTTCCATGAAGTATGAATACCCAAACCTCATGCTACTCGACTTAGGGTCCCAAGCAAGCTCTTGTCATTGTAAGTATATGCGTATCATCGAGAACCGCCAACGGGGTACCTCCGTGCCCGATGACATGGAACAAGCCCATATCAAAATGACAGGAAAAACAGACAATGAACACCTCGACATCTCTTTTATTTACCATTGGTATAGCTTTTTATTTTGAGATACGTCGTCGAATGTCAACTATGGGCATGCTGTAAATTTACACCATGAATTATGCATGACTTAGATTAGCGGCCTAGGCGTTTCTCTAACACATATACAAACTCCATGATCCCGCAAGATTCCCAACTTATTTCACATCGCTAGTATTCATAAACAAAAGATCACGATATCAACTCAAATAAAAGAAGTGCAATGTTGAAAGCTTACCCCATGATGACATGGTTTGGCTAATTTCCAACTTACAACTTGCAAGCATAATGTCAACATAAAAGAGCCACAATGTCAAAATTTTAAAAGCGAGAAAAGTAAAGTGTGCCATCAGGTTCATGAGAGCTTTACTGACTAATTTTCGCATAACACCAAAAAAGTTTAATTCGAAGGATAGATAAAAGCAAGTCAAATGTACTTGGAATAGCAAATTGCTAATAGGTATGTATGGTGGACACATTGGTATAACTTGGTTTTTGGGAGTTGGATGCACAAGTAGAGCTCATACTCAGTACAAAACGAGGGCTAGCAAAAGACCGGGAGCGACCAACTAAGAGAGCAATAACGGCCATAATCATGCATAGCGACAAAACAACATTAAAAGAGGCATAAAATAGCATCACAAGTCAAAAACCAAATGATCATAGAGGCTTATGGCAACTTTGTAAGAGTCAAACATGTTGTAAGCATGCGCCAAGTCAACCCAAATAAAGCATCAAGGAGAAAACCAAATAAATGCTTCCACATAATAAAAACAACGCATGATGTTTTCAAAGGCTCATTAAGCAATCTCAGTCATTTGAGACAAGTCATACTACAGCAAAAACTACTAAGCATACTATCATAACGACATCAAGCATGGCATGCAAAAGTCTAAGCCGCAGTCTAAACAATCTCCTTTTTGTACCACTTTTTTGCATGAAACTTTTTCTCTTTTCCAACACCATTCAAACCCTTTTGAAACAACTCTTTTGATAAAAACCAACATAGACCAGAGGTCCAAATACACGTTGATGCAAAGATATAACAAGATCTGAACAAAAATCAAGGCGAAAAATGCAAGCTAAACGCAGTTCGAGAAAAAGAGAACACTTGTTGAACGATAAGAGTGAAAACTAGAGTGTTCTTGGCAATGAAAAATGGAGCATAGCTCTCACCAAAACAAACATGATGTGATCCAACCATTTATTGCAGCAAACAAAAGAAAAGAAACTGAAAGCAAAAAACAACTGACACTCCAAGAAAAACGCATAGTGCATGAAGCAATAAAAATATAGTGTGTTGAAAGGTGACCTGATTTTTGCCGATGAAGAAGGGGTGCCTCAGGGGCATCCCCAAGCTTTGACGCTTGTAATTCTTAGATATTTCTTGGGGTGACATGGGCATCCCCAAGCTTGAGCTTTTATCCATACTTCATCTCATCTCATCATTCTCCAATCCCTACACTTGAAAACTTCCTTCATACAAAACTTAACACAATTCTATTAGCAACGTTAGCATAAGCATAATAGTAGATCAACCCTTTTTGGTTCAGGTTTCAACTCAAAAACACCACATATTAAGCATATACTACTGTAGTAACTTCTTCAAAAGCTCTGTGATCAAAAGAACTCAAAAAGAAAGCGATCGAGAGGCAAACACAAATAGTGGCAGAAATCTTTCAAAATAGAACAGCTGACAAAGGTCGATTTTTTTGAGGACCTTCTGTTGCTCAAATCGAAAAGTGTAAAACTAATGAAAGTATGGATATAACCTGAGGCATATGCACAATAAATCGCAGGTCAAAAAGATATTCTGAGAATTTTCATGAATTTTTACGGTGCAGCACCGAAATCTGTTTTAGGACAGCAACTTCCCCAAATCTTACCTCCCTCAAATTAGAGGTTCTTCTTGGTACAACAACGAAATAAAAAGAATAAGGAGCGGTTATTACAGTAGTAATAACTTCCAAGACTCAAATAAAAGAAAAAGTACTGAAAAGTAAACAATGGGTTATCTCCCAAGAGTGCTTTTCTTTAACGCCTTTGAGCTAGGCGCAGTAATTTCAGAAAATGCTCACATAGGCGCCCAAAAAGAACTTAAGACAAAGGTGCCACAAAAGAACTTGAAGCGAGAGAGAGCATTAAAAAGCAAATATGAAACACATTTAAATCTAAACCGCTTCCTATGCATAGGAGTCTTGTAAGAAAATAAATCAACGAGGCACATAGTAGCAAAATGGATAGATAAAACAAGTGCAACTTCAAGATTTGCAACATAAAGAGGGGAAACTCAATATTGTTGAGATCCATCAAACCATGTTTCCCTCTCTCATAGTAACTTTCAGTAGCATCATGAATAGAATTAACAATATAACTATCACATAAAACATTCCTATCATGAGCCACATGCACAAAAGAATTAATACTCCCCACATGAACAATTGTAGTAGGAGCAGATTCACCAAAATAACTATTCTCATCACCATAATCATCAAAAATAGGAGGCATATTGTAATCATACCTTGTTTCCTCCTCAATAGTAGGTGAACTGAAAATATTATACTATAATCATCAAAAGCAATAGAATAGCTATCTTCCAAAGCGTATTCATCAAACATATCATCATAGGAAGGAACATGGATAATACTAATGGTGCAACAATTATTAACCTCATAATTTTCAGAATTGGTACCAAAAAGATTTTCAATATCGAAAGTAGAGTGCTTTTCCCAATCATGATCACTAACATAGGTAACAGGCATAAGAACATCATCAAGTTCAGAATCATCATAATCTATAATAGGAGTAACATGCTTAAGGGAAGATATTGTTTCCTCTCTCCTTTTACTCCTTTTCTTCTTCTTCTTCTTCTTCTTCTTCTTCTTACTCTTCTTACTCTCTTCTTTAGGAGGGAGAGGCTTGAAAGGCATCTTCTCCACGTAATCTAGTTTACTGATAGAAACAATAGAAGAAACTTGGGAGGATTCCTCCTCTCTATTAATAAGATGGAAACATATATTAGTCCTGTCATAGCTTGGCAAAACATCATGTTTTATAACGTTTTGTATGTAAGTATTAGAGAGGCAATCTTTAACACAATAAAGATGACAACCCTACAGGATGCTAATATTTCTAAAAGCGCTCATATCTACCAAAGAAGTTTTTTAGATAACTCTTCACACCCTAAAAACAAAGTAAGCTCATCATGCTGATTGAGAGTGATCTTATCATCACAATACAAACTTGCGGTACTCATTCAATTAGAAGGGTCACTATTATGGCCTGAGCATTAAAAATTAAAATGACCCTTGTCATGGCAAAGTTCACAAATAAAAGGATAAAGCTCACAAACCTTTTTACCAAGCTCATCTAGAGCCTTATCCCACATTCGGGTTTCTTCATTCATGTGGTGGATACAATAATCTTCCTTGTCGTGACTCTGTTCACAAGGTCTAAGAACTCCACAAAAAATAACATGCTTATAAGAAATAGTACTTTCAGAGGTTTGAGCATGTTTATTGCAATCATCAATAACAATATCACTTTCTATGCAAGTGTCTTTAAAAGGTTCATGATACACATCCCCATTTCCTTTGGGAACATTAATACGGGAAGCAAAGGCTCTAAAACAATCAACCATAATTTGAGGATCAAGACCATATTTAGCACTAAGCTCTTGAAAATCAGAAGTTTCAGCTAAAGACTTAATGCAATCATACTCATATTTTATACCTAATCCTTTACCTTTGTCGCTATCCTAATCTTCAATATTGTTTTGAATTGTTTCAAGCAGATCCCACTTGATGTCAACATCCTTGCTTGTGAAAGACCCATCAAAGCATGCATCTAGATAGTCCTTGTAATATCCTGAAAGCCTTGCATAAAAATTATTAATAACAATATTACGGGGAAGATCATGAATGGGAAATTTGAGCATTAGTGACTTCAATCTTCCCCATGCTTGGGCAATGCTTTCTCCATCATGAGGCCAAAAATTATATATCTGATTACGATCTTTATGAATCTCACGTGGAGGATAGAATTTAGAATAAAAGAGAGGTACAATTTACTCCCAGCCAATAGATGGACCATCCTTTAGCAGCCTATACCATTCCATAGCTCTGCCCTTCAATGAATAAGAGAATAGCTTCCTCTTAACCTAGCTTGATGAAATACCTGCACACTTGAACAACTCGCATAATTCATGTATAAAGAGTAAATTATCACCCGGAGGGACAGTTCCATCTCCTGAGTAGCGGTTATCCATAACACATTCAATAATTTTTATAGGTATTTTAAAAGAACGAGGATCGCAAACATCATTAGACTCATCACATATGGGAGATAAAATATCATCAGAGCAAACTTTCTCCACTAAAGCTGGGGAACTAAAAATATCATGCTTAACAAAACCAGCTTCCCCAAGCTTAGACCTTTTTATGGCATTAGCAACGACGGTATTCAAAGCATTCATACTAACAACATTGCTATGTGAAATAAGCTCCAAAGGTTTTTCAAACACTTCAAATCTAAACTCAGGAAAGACACTATAAAACTCTTTATTTTCCATTAAGCCTAAGTAGTAAAAATAAAAATAAGAAACAAAAAGATATAATTGCAGAATCTAAAGGAAATAACTTCGAGCACTCACACAGGAGGATACGAGTACCTTTTACCTTACCTCCCCGGCAACGGCGCCAGAAAAGAGCTTGATGTCTACGCATGCTTCTATTCCTGTAGACAGTGTTGGGCCTCCAAGTCCAGAGGTTTGTAGAGCAGCAGCAAGGTTCCCTTAAGTTGATCACCCAAGGTTTATCGAACTCAGGGAGGAGGAGGTCAAAGCTATCCCTCTCAAGCAACCCTGCAATTATGATACAGAAAGTCTCTTGTGTCCCCAACACACCCAATACACTTGTCAGATGTATAGGTGCACTAGTTCGGCGAAGAGATAGTGAAATACAAGTAGTAGTGATGATTATGAGTAGTAAATGTAATCTGAAATAAGTATCGCTGCGAGCAAACATGTAACAAAACTGAATGTAAACGGTATTCAATGCTTGGAAACAAGGCCTAGGGATCATACTTTCACTAGTGGACACACTCTCAACAAATATAACATAATTGAACCAATAGATACTAACTTCAATATGCAACTCAAAACTATTCTCCAATGGATAACAAACACTAATCATGCGTAGGGCTACGAAGCACTCCTCAAAGTTCGCATGTACCCAAACTAGATTGTCCCACACTGTCACCGTGAATGCACTAGATGGTTCCAACAAACACCAACAATTCGTAGAGAGACTAGCCAAAAGAGACACACATAATGCGCACACTGTCACCTTCACATCATGATACAAGGTGTCTCCGGAGATTACAAATATAAAGCACGGGAGTAGCATAATATCTGAATAATAACATCTACCAATTCAACTAGATACAAAGCTCACGATCATATAAAGATCACATCATGGGAGAGAGAGGTAAACCACATAGCTACCGGTAGAGCCCTCAGCCTCGGGGGAGAACTACTCCCTCCTCATCATAGGAGGCAGCAACGGCGATGGAGATGGCGGTGAGGTCGATGGAGATGGCGGAGACAGCGATGGAGACCAAAGGAGATGGCTCCGGGGGCACTTCCCCGTCCCAGCAAGGTGCCTGAACAGAGACTTCTGTCCCCTGAAATTCGTCGATGGCGGCGGCGGAGCTGCAGGACTCTTTCTCGAAAATCACCGACTCCTTTAGGGTTTTCCGTCGGGAGGCTCTTTATAGGCGAAGGGTTATCGTCAGGAGTGGACCAGGATTGTCTCACCATAGGTGGGCGCGGCCAGGGGCTGGGCTGTGCCCCCTCATGGTGAGGCTGCCCTCTGGCCCCCCTCCGGCTCTCCTTCGGTCCTCGTCCTTCGTCCGGGAAAAATAGGAGTTTGGGTCTTCGGTTTGTCCAATTTTGAGAATATTTCCTGTGTAGCTTTTTTGAAACACAAAATAGCAGAAAACAAGGAACTGGCACTATGGCTTCTCATTAGTAGGTTAGTTCCGAAAATCTCATAAAAACGCCACGAAGTGTAAACAAAACATGAAGCAAATGGTGTAAAACAAGCATGGAGCATCAAAAATTATAGATACGTTTGAGACGTATCACCCCTCCCATTCCTTGAGACCTGGCCACCTATATATAGGGGGCAGGAGAGGACAGTGAGGGCCAGATTGAAAAGCAAGCGAAGTTCACCGCCAAGTTTACTTTTGATACACACCTTGTTTGACTGATTTACCTTCGAGTTCATCCAACGCCCTATTCCCCTGATCCTAAGTCCTTCATCCAGGAAATTTGTCGAGTTAACCCTCATCAATTGGCGCTGACCATGGGGACTCTGGGCATTGGAATCATGAATTCGACGGCTTTTTCGCTTTCAGCCAACAACAAGTCAGAAGTCGACAAAAACCAGATACCCTATGGAACCGTCGATTTTCAACCTCACCAGTCAAACTTCACGCCAATATTCGAGAGCATGGATCAAGATATGGACCTGACGATTGGAAGTTCAAACTTTTGCGTCGGATCTTTAAGTTCGATTCGCCTTTCAGATCCGGCGAAACCGGGTCCGTTGGCAAGCAAATCCAAGACAGTTGCAGTGTCAGAATCATCAGTGGGCTCTTCCAGCAAGGTAAACTCGCCGGTCAGCTTCACAGCAATAGAAATAGAAGAAGGAAAAATTACAAAAGTCGACAAAACCATGGAGAATTTCGACTTAGGAGATCAACTCAAAGACCTCATGATCTGCCATGATGGTACTTCAGAAAAATCACCAAACACCTGGAAGACGGGATTAGAGCTTCATGAGGATGACAATTCAATCTTCTCAAGCTTCAATAGCAAGATCGACAATCGGTACCAAGTACTCGCCATTATAGGAGACAACTCAGAAGAACTCGAGAAAAACAACAATCCAGTGCTCAACCCAGCAAACGTAAACAGAGGGGCAAATCACCTAGCAGAAGGAGAAACTGCAGATTCCCTTGCAAGCAGGGAGAAAGTTCGACTATCAGTCGAAGAGTGGAGGATAATCAAAACAGCCATGGAGCACGACACGTCATTACCAACAGAGGCAAGCAAGAATATGCTGTTAGGGTATCACTATGCCTTAAGACAGCAGTCGAAGCAACTAGCAAAAGAGAGAATCGAAATATAGAAGAGAAGAGATTTAGCCATTGAAGCAAGCGCAGCTTATCACAGAGCATGCAGCGATGCATCATACACAAATAGCAGAAGGCGTCGTCGACATGGATCAAGGTTTGAAAACCTCGAGTACTCAGAAAGGCAAAGCCTCTCCAAGAACCTCGACTCGTCCTTCCTATCGGTCGACGAGCAAGGGAACATTATACCAAAGACACTAGAAGCAGCACTTGTGGCAGCTCAAGCATATCTGCACACTACACGGCCAAATCGAGGAGACCCAAGGGAACATATGCACCGGGCAGCACTACAAGGATTGAAGATGGTAGGCAACAAATTGTCAGCAAAAGAAGAGGAGGCACTCCACAATAAAGGAACACATAAACCAAGGTCACCACGCCGTCACAACAGTCCTTGGCGCAGAAGTGGTAACCGACGATCTAGAACACCATCACCAAGGCGACACAAAAGCCCAAAGCATGGAGGAACCCGAAGATCCAGGACTCTCACCAAAGCATATGAATACAAAGAGATGAAAAGGAGATGGGGGCATCATGCTTTACTCATAGGGTTCGCACCACGCTAGTACCCAAGGGTTTCAAACTACCCCATGATCAGCAAAAGTACGATTGATCTCAGGAGCCACAGTCATGGCTCTCGGATTATTTACAAGCAGTAAAAATATTGGGAGGAACAAAGGAAATAGCAATGCAAAGTTTGCAATTACACCTCACCGGCGTAGCAAGGTCATGGTTGAGCAAGTTAGAAAAAGGAACAATTGGAAGCTGGGAGGAGCTCACAAAGCAATTCACAAGCAACTTCAAGTCGACATACAAGCAGCCAGCGTCAATAGAAGAAGTCAAAGCCTGCGTACATCAACGCAATGAGACACTAAGGGCGCATATCCAAAGGTGGAGCATTATCAAAAATTCAGCAGTCGAAGTCTCAGACGAAAGAGCAATAGATGCTTTCATGCTTGGGTTACGACGGGGAGACCTAGTCGAGGAGATGGGCAGAATCAAGTCGAAGACAGTATCCGATTTAATGGATATAGCGAACAGATTTGCAGATGGTGAAGACGCGTGCAACAACAAATGAACACGGTCACCAGAAGACGACAGAGGAAACAAATACGGTGGCCAAAGGAGGAGATCCCGCAATTACGACAACTACGGCTCCCACAGCCAAGTAGCCGCGGGGTACAAAGACAATAGTTATCAAGGAAACGACCGCAGAAACTCGGGATACCGCAGCTATGGAAAAGAAGACTACGGGAGCAGCAAAAAATTTCAGACAAAAGAACCCAGAGAGTACAACCCATCATCAGAGGATATGCTAAACGGACCATGCCACATACACTTTGCGTTCGTTAATGGAAAATGAGTGTCCAGACACGCAATGAAAGATTGCACAACGTTCTTGAAACTCCAGGAGGCAGCAATAAGCAAACAAGCCGAAGCGAAGAGACAAGGATACGAAGGGAACACAAACAATGCGCCTACAAAAAGTCTACAAGCAAACAATGGAGCCTCTCAAGGTCAAGATCAGCTGAATCAGGGACACGACAATGACGGAGGATATGTCCCATCCAAAGGGCACATCACAACAATGATACAGCCAGTGCCAAAGTTGAACAAAGAGGAAAAAAGCATAACTCGCCAAGTTAACTTAGCAGTAACATCGCCTCCAGCAACAACGGAATATCTACACTGGTCAGAACAACCCATAGAATTTAGCAGGGAAGATCACCCCATAACAGTACCTCGGCCGGGAAACGCGCCTCTGGTACTCAAAGCCAAAATTGGGACATACAACGTCGATAGATTATTCATGGATGCAAGGAGCGGAATAAATCTTATAAACGCAAAGACTCTCCGGGCAATGCACATATCATTAGAGTTCCTGAAACCAACCGAGTGTTCCTTCCACAAAATTGTCCCAGGGAGTGCTAACTATCCATTAGGTCGAATAGCACTCAATGTTTGCTTCGGGAATCGACAAAACTACAGAAAAGAGAAGCTCGACCCACGTTTTCGCGATTCATGGCAGTGCCTCACTATACTTACCTGGTACTCAAGATGCCAGGACCCAACGGAATTATCATAGTAAAAGGAAGCTTCAAACTCTCGAATTTATGCGACAAGGAATTCCACAAGATGACCCAAAATTTTGGCATGATGGCCAACTATGGAGAACCCAAAGACAAGGCAAAAAGCGCGACTATAGGAGTCGCACAACAACTCGAAGGACATCCAGCAGAGCCAGAGGTGAAAAATTGCGGGTACAGCCGTCAGACCCAGGGGAAGCTATAGGAGAAGAAGGAAGGACATCGGCGACATAGGCAGCAAGTACGCAAAAGTAGAGTAGAAAATAAGGCTATAAAGCCACAAGCTATCCTAGGGCAATGCCCTCTAGATCCAGAACATGGGTCATTGGCCGGATCTCTTGCGACACCCCATGTATCTTACATTATAAGCATAAAAAGACAAAGTTCCTCCTATTCAAGTTTACGTGTCTGATATCTCAAACAAAATTGCGGCAAACGCACCAAACACAAAACGCCCTGAGAACAAAAACTTCTGGCAAAAGACCCAGAAGCGAAAACTCTCACGTTTTACACACGAAGCATATATACAATAAAAGCATTACAACATTGGTTGATCTGAATCATCTACTCTAAGGGGATTCAAGTAATGGTGCTCATGGAAAAACCCGACATCCTCTCGAAGCAATCTAGCTATGATCCTCCTCGCCGGTTGAAGCGTAGCATCCATATGAACTTGCAGCCTCACACCCCCTGGGGGATAACTTAGCGACATAGAACTATAATTCAGCATTGGATGCCACTTGCGTATCCATCCAAGAGCAAAATTGGCTCCAGCCACTAAGTTAAGCTCTATCAGCCGATGAATTCGCTGACTAGAATTGAAAACATCGAGTAGCTGCTTAAAGCTTCCTGGCAAAGGATTGCGGGGAAGCATAACAGAATACATGGTCGTCAAGGATCTTTGACAACTATCAACAGCCTCCCCAATGTGCTGAGCACGATCCTGTAGGAGAACGACAGCACTGTGGCGCCGCGGGTCAGCCCACAAAGAAGTCGTATCTTTCGATACTTTCTCCAAAGCAGAGATTCGCCTGGAAACTTGACGGCCTTCATCAGCAGGATGCAAGCAAGTACCTGGAAGGCGCAAAATCATCAAAAACAGATACAAAAGCAGCAGCAGTAATTTCGAGAAAGTCTGCAGGAAACCTACACTTCAGCTGCTCACAGGCTGACTCCACGAAGTCAACAAGGAAAGAGTCACATTCCTTCAGATGTCTAAATTGGGCCACCAGACCCAACACTTTATCCTCCAAAATGGATACCTGCTTCATCAAACCATAAGATTTGCTGGCCTGGTCCGTAGCAGTTTTCGCCTGATGCTTCATTAAAGACAAACGGCCCTCGAGGTCTGAAATCCTCAACAAGTATTCGATGCATTGGCAAGGAGAACGAGGAGGCGAAGGAGCCCCAGAGTCGAATGCATTGGCAGGCGACAAGCCGCGATCACGAATCGACGATCCACTAGCATGCGCAGGCTGGAAGGGAAAAGAAGGGAAAAGAAAACAACTCAGAAACCCAACTCAGCTCAACATTCCATAAAAGCGATATATTAACAAACAGTACAATGCTTCCTAATAAATTCTCAGGCAAAATATGGGCAAAGTTTGCTACACTTATCCAAAAGAAGGAAAATTACAAGAAGAGGCTAATTCTATGCCACCTCAGCAGCAGGTTCCGGGGTAGTAGAAGGCGCGGAAGCATCAGCACCAGCGCTTGGTGGAGGCATCGAAGCACTTGCCGCAGGGATCGAAGAGGTCGGCGTGGAAGTCGAAGAAGCCACTGATGGAGTGATAATCGAGACGATGCCTGGCGCATATTTCTTCGCCCTCTCAAACAAACCCAGCAGCTCCGAAAGAGGTCGAGCACGAGAAGAGCTAACCTTCTCCCAATTAACCTCCTCGCCGTGCGACTGAGCAAGTGCAATGGCCCCTTCGACACCTCGCTTCATCGAATGGCTTTTCATCGACAGAATAGGATCTTCGACGGTGTCGAAGGTCGCGGCAAGTTTCTTGAGGTCATCAACTGACATATCTGCCCTCTTATTTGGCCACAACCCGACAAACATCCGCGTTAGCACACGGCGAGTCAGCTCGAGAATTTCCTGGATCGATATCCAGTTTAACTCCAGCAAATTCACCGCAGCCATTAGAGGATCTTCATCATTCGGCTGTAAAGGCGCCAAAGGTACTCCAGTGCACTCTGCAAAAACACAAAAGATAGAGGCAAGAGATAATGAGCAAACATCAGCAAATAGAAAAATGAGCAAATAGACAAACAACATGGTACTTACCACCAGTAAGAGTCAAAATCTGATTGAGGCGTTTGGTTATGGCTTGTTCTCTTTGAACATGCCCCCGATCAGTATCAGCAAGTACCTTCTCAGCTTTCTTTGCCTTGGCTGCTGCAGACTTAGCAGACTTCTCAGCAGCAACCTTGGCAGCAGTAGCAGTGTCCCAAGCCTTTCTAGAGGCATTGAGTTTGGCTTCTAGAGACGCTATGCGAGCATTCGCCGCCGTCAAAGCATCTGCATGGGAAGGAAAGGCGAAATAAAAAACTATGGAAAGATACATGAAACAAGCAGAAGACACAACATAAAAAGGAGTTTACCTCAAGAAGCCTGAGCAGTCTTGAGGAACTCGACGCACTCAGTGCCCAAAGAGACGAACTTTTTCATCAGGATCTGTTAACGGAAGGCATGAGAAGAAAAATTCAAGCAATAAATAGAGCAAGCCGCAAAAAGCAGTACTTACATCATCAGGAGAACCCACTGGTCGATGGGTGTCTAGGAAAATGCTCGCTGCTGGCGCCTTCTTTAGACGTTTGGAAGCACGAGAAGAGGTACCCTTCTTAACGGGGGCATCTGGCGACTTCACTACCGTAGCAGCCTCTTGAGAAGGCGGGTCATTGGTAGCAGCAGTATTAGCAAGGGAAGCAGTGGTAGCATCCCTTTTTGGGTCCTCCTCGTCACTGGAAAGGAAACAAAAAGCAAAAACTTTGCATTAGTCAAAATAAAGAAAATGAATAAAAGATAGGTATTTGAGTCAGCAAGACTCACGAGTCCAAAGCGTCAAAAATTTCAATGTCAGAAAGATTGGGAGCAGAGGGCTCCCCGACCGCAGCTTTGGAAGTAGAGGTACTCAAAGAAAGAAGCTCTTCGACATGTTTCCTCTTCTTATCAAGGCTAGGTTCTTCAGAATGTGCCAGAGGAGGCGACGTAGTCGAACTATCTTTTTCCAGTGAAACTTTGGCATCATCTCCGTCCTAGCTTTCATCAGCATCGGGGGGTTCAGAAGTAGCAGAAACAGGATCAGCCTGAATAGGTCCTGATCACTCTAAGATTTACACATATATCTGAACCTTGCAACCTTAAAACTTGTCTGTTTTACCTCATTTCTACCTGTGTTGCACCAACATTTTACATCATTTGATCCTTTGTCACAGATCAGTGCGCCAAGGCACTTAATTCTACAAGTCAGAGCAATTCAAACATCAGCTCAAGCCACCAGGAAAGGAGGAGTACATCTTGAGGAGCAAGAAAGAAGCCAACGGCAGGAGCAGGCTGCCACGGCACAAATGGACAAGAAAAACGGAAAAGCAGACTAGCTGCTGCCGCCACCTTTTTCCCTCTACTCCTCTACGCTTCAGCATATACACCATCCCATCCCGCATCCATCCATCGCCACATCGCCACACAACCACTCCATCCATCCACCACTCCACCAAAACCTTCCTCCTCCACAGTCCAACACACCGAAAACCATCACCTTTTCCACCCACTTTTCCCTCTACTCCTTTGCTGCAACAAGATCAGATCAACGGCACAAGCAAGAACACCATGAACACCACCAAGAACACCTCCAAGAACGTCAAGATGGACAAGGCTCGAAGGATCTGAAGGCCAAGCTTTTCTTCATCCCTCTTCATCCTCTGCCACGACAGCAACATCTCTGCCTTCTCCAATTTCTCTGCCACGGCAAGCCTTCGGTGACCAACAACAACCTCTCTCTCCTCTCCCCCATGCTCTGTGATCTGATTTGTGTTGATCTTGCACTGTAAAACAGTTTGAACCTTGTCCTGGATCTTTGCTATGGTTTGAGTGACACACTCCATTGTAAACTCCAAGATTACTGTGATTTCTGTGTTGCATCTGCCTGATCTGTTAGGTGCAAGACTAGCCTCTGCATCTAGTCCCAAAAATGCATCCCTGCCTCACTTGCTCGTTTGTCCTTTGTTTCCTTGCCTGACAAACAAGAAACATTGGATTTGTTATGTTAAAAACTTCCAACCTAAAACCTCCTGTTACTTTTCTGTTTACAACACCAAAAACCCCACTTTTTTGCTTAGCTTCTGGAAATTAGGAAATAGTCTCATTTGTGTTGATCCCTGTGGAGACGACTAGAAAAACCCCCCTATAATCTCAACTAGATCAAAATTGGCGCCGTTGCCGGGGATCAACTTTTGATTGTTTCCTTAGATTACAGTAGACTAAGCTGTGTAAATACTTGTTCCAATTTGCAATCTTTGATTGTCTGTTTTAATGACTTGTCTGTGGTAAAGCTTAGAACTTTTATTAGGGGATTTAGTTCACTAACCCTTGATCAAGTTCTTGTCTGTGATTGTGTGTAGAACAATGATTTCATCTAATCTCCGTGGAAATTTAGTTGATGCAGTCCTCTGAAGATTCTCCACTAGCCCCATTTGATCCTGAGCCAGAGAGGACTTTGTTTGCAAGAAAGAGAGCAGCTTCTGAAGTTTCTGCTGAAGATTTGGAAACCTCTGTTTCAGATTTGGAATCGTCATCCTCAGATTTCAGCATGGGTGATAAGAAGTTGAGAGATTTGTGGATTCCCAAGGACCAGATCAACAATGCAGATGTGATTATGCCTGCAATACAAGCAAACAACTGGGAAATCAAGCCAGCTCTGATCAATATGGTGCAACATAATCCCTTCAAAGGTTCTGCTTTGGAGAGCCCCCATGAGCATATCAGAAACTTTCTGGAGTACTGCAACACTTTGAAGCACAATGGTGTTCCTCCTGAAGCCATCAGGATGCAATTGTTTCCATTCTCACTGTCTGGACTTGCAAAAGTTTGGTTCCACTCTCTTCCTATTCACTGCAGAGACACATGGGAACATGTTCTTCAAGCCTTCTTTGAGAGATATTTCCCTCCAACCAAAGCAGCTGAGTGCAGAGACAAGATAACAAGATTTGTGCAATATGAAGGAGAAAGCCTGTATGATACTTGGCAGAGATACCAAGGTCTCATCAGGATGTGTCCCAACCATGGCCAGGAGCAATGGCTCATCTTGCAAACCTTCTACAAGGGTTTGACAGAGCAAACCAGATCATTTGTTGATTCAGCTGCTGGAGGTGGAATCATGAACAAGACCCTTGATGAAGCTACTGAGTTGATTGAGAGCATGGCATCACACAACTTCTCCTGGACAAATGAAAGAGCTGTCCACCCCAACAATCAGCTGCAGATTCAGTCAAGTGGCCAGAATGCTTTGGAAGCCAAGTTGGAGAGTTTAACAACTCAGCTTGCCCAGCTCATGACAGAAAGAAACAGCCAAGCTTTGGTTCCTGTCAACCAAGTTACTTCTGCCTGTGCAATTTGTGGAAAAGAAGGCCATTCTCTCATGGAATGTACCTTGTCTGCACCTCCTGAAGCCATGATATCAGAGGTGAACTATGCCCAGAATCAAGGGCCATATTCCCAAAGTTACAACCCCTCTTGGAGAAACCACCCCAACCTTTCTTACAAGAGCATTAATCAGCAAAGTTACCCAGCACCAGGGCAGCAGCACTATGCCCAAGCATCCCAGCAGAGTTACCAACAGCCTGGACAACAAAATTTCAGACCCCAAGGTCAAGTGCAACACCCACAACAACAACACCACCCAGTACATCAGCAAACTACTTCATCCAGCAGTAGCAGCCAATCTGAGCTTGGAGAAATGATGAAGCTACAGAAGGAAATGTTCAGTGGAATGCAAGAAACTATGAAAATGCAATCTGAACTTTTCTACAAGACTATGCAGCAACTCACTGCTGGAATCCAGACCAACAACATTGGAAAACAAGTTGAAGGAAAACTGCCAGCCCAAGCAGAGAAAAACCCAAAACAGTGTGGTGCCCTTTCCACTACTGAAGTTATTGATGCAGTCACCACTAGGAGTGGGGTGAACACTGAACCCTTACTCAAAACCCCACCAAATGTCACTTATGTTGCTCCACAGAGAAGACCCACCGTGCAGCATCAAACACCTCCAGAAATTGTTCTGCCAAGGCAGGAAAAATCAACAGGACAGCTTGCCCAGACAGAAAACCCTGCCAAGGCACAGATCTCTGCCATAGAGCCAACAGAGAAGCCTTTGTTGATGAAAGTGCCGTTTCCAGAGAGATTGGACAAGACCAAGGAGGAGAAGCAATACTCTAAATTCCTTGAGACCATGAAGGAAGTGCAAATCACCATCCCCATCTTGGATGCAGTGTTGCACATTCCCCTATATGCAAAGTTTTTCAAAGATCTGATCACAAGGAAGAGGAGTTTGGACAGCCCTGAGTTAGTAGCCTTGACAGAAGATTGCAGTGCTGTGATCTTGAACCACATGCCCAAGAAGCTACAAGACCCTGGAAGTTTCAGCATTCCCTGTGTAGTGGGAAGAAAAACCTTCACAGCCCTTTGTGACTTAGGTTCCTCTGTGAGTGTGTTACCCTCTGCTGCAAGCCAGATTCAGCAGCTGGGAACGTTGAAGCCTACCCCAATGACACTTCAACTTGCTGATAGAACCTTGAGAAAACCAGTAGGAGTCCTTGAAGATGTGCCAGTCCAAGTTGGCAACTTTGCATATCCTGTGGACTTTGTTGTGCTAGAGATGGAAGACAATGCTGAATCAATGATTCTAGGCAGGCCATTCTTGGCAACTGCTGGTGCCATCATTGATGTCAAAGGTGGAACCCTCAAATTACAATTTGGATCAGAGCAAGCTGAATTCAGCATGAAACATGCCACTCACTTACCCAATGTTCCTGAACATTGCCATTCCATTGACGTTGTTGAAAGAAGTGTGCTAGAAACTTTGCCAGAACCTGAGCAAGACGAGCCTGAAGCTCAAGTCTTTGTTACTGCTGAAACCACCAATGTACAGCAGCTCTGTGAAGTGAAAATTTGTGAAATTGTACCTGTGTCAAGTGCAAGAGAACCAGCTCATCTAGCTCACCATTCTGTTGTGGAGCTCAAAGAATTGCCTTCCCATCTGAAATACTCATTCTTGGAAAAGGAAAAGTTACACCCTGTGATTATTAGTTCTGCCCTTTCAAGTGAGCAAGAAGAAAGTCTTCTGTCTATTCTGAAGCTGTACAAGAATGTCATTGGATATTCCATTGATGACATCATTGGCATTAGTGAGAAAGTGTGTTCTCACAGGATCCACTTAGAAGAAGGCAGCAAGCCAACAAGAGAAGGACAGAGGAGACTAAACCCTGCTATGCAAGATGTAGTAAAGAAGGAAGTTCTGAAATTGTTAAAGGCTGGAATGATATACCCCATCTCTGACAGTGAGTGGGTGAGTCCTATCCACATTGTGCCCAAAAAAGGTGGCTACACTGTTGTTGAAAATGAAGAAGGAAGGCTCATGACCACAAGACCTGTTACAGGATGGAGGATGGTGAATGACTTCAGAAAATTGAACAAAGCTACAAGAAAAGATCACTTCCCTCTGCCATTCATGGACCAGATGCTAGAGAGACTTGCTGGCCAGAAGTACTACTGCTACCTTGATGGTTACTTTGGATTTCTGCAGATTCCAATCCACCCTTCTGACCAAGACAAGACCACATTCACCTGCCCATATGGAACCTTTGCTTACAAAAGGCTACCATTTGGCCTTTGCAATGCTCCAGGCACCTTCCAGAGATGCATGATGTCCATATTTTCTGATCACATTGAGAAGATTATGGAAGTTTTCATGGATGATTTCACTGTGTATGGAAAAGACTTCGAAGCCTGCTTGAAGAACCTCACCTTAGTCCTTCACAGATGCTCTGAGCAAAATTTGATTCTGAACTGGGAAAAATGTCACTTCCTTGTCTCTGAAGGCATTGTGTTGGGCCACCTTGTGTCTGCTAGAGGAATTGAGGTGGACAAGGCAAAGGTAGATGTGATTGCCAAGCTACCTCCTCCTGAAAATGTGAAGGGAATTCAAAGCTTTCTGGGCCATGCTGGCTTCTACAGGAGGTTTATCAAGAACTTCTCCTATCTTGCCAAGCCACTCACCAATCTCCTGAATCATGAAGTGAAGTTTGTGTTTGATGACACTTGTTTGCAAGCATTCAACCAATTGAAAGATGCTCTCATCACAGCCCCTGTTGTTCAACCTCCTGACTGGACACTGCCATTTGAACTTATGTGTGATGCAAGTGACTTTGCTGTTGGAGCAGTCCTTGGCCAGAGGAAAGACAAAGCTGTACATGTTATACATTATGCAAGCAAGACTTTGGATGATGCTCAGATCAATTACACCACCACAGAGAAGGAGCTGCTTGCTGTTGTGTTCTCATTTGATAAGTTTAGACCATACCTGGTTGGACACAAGTGCATTGTCTACACAGACCATGCAGCAATTAGATATTTAGTGAGCAAAAAGGATGCTAAACCAAGGCTCATCAGATGGATCCTTCTGCTCCAAGAGTTTGACATAGAAATTAGAGACAAGAAAGGGTTAGAGAACTCAGTTGCTGATCACTTGTCCAGAATCAACATTGATGAAAACAGAGAGATTCAAGACTTGATGCCAGGAGAACAGCTCATGGCAGTCAGTGCCACTTCACCTTGGTATGCTGACTTTGTGAACTTCCTAGCTTGTGATATTGTGCCAGCAGATCTCTCCTACCAGCAAAAGAAAAAATTCCTCCATGATGTCAAGAGTTACTATTGGGATGAACCTTTTCTGTACAAACATTGTGCTGATGGCATTGTGAGAAGGTGTGTTCCCTCTGATGAAAAAAGTGATGTGATGTTCCAATGCCATTCAGGATTGTATGGAGGACATGCTGGAGTGTTCAAGACTCAAGCCAAGATTTTGCAAGCTGGTTTCTTTTGGCCAAGTATGTTCAGAGATGTTCATGAGTACATAATGAAGTGTGATCCTTGTCAAAGAGCAGGAAAGATGTCAAAGAGAAATGAAATGCCCCAAACAGGAATCTTGGAAGTGGAATTGTTTGATGTTTGGGGAGTTGATTTTGTTGGACCCTTGCCATCTTCTCAAGGCTACAAGCATATTTTAGTTGCTGTTGACTATGTGTCAAAATGGGTTGAAGCCATTCCCACTGTTAATGCTGATGCCAAGGCAGTTTGTAGAATGTTCAAGACTGTCATTTTCCCAAGATTTGGAGTGCCAAGAGTTGTAATCAGTGATGGTGGTGCTCACTTCAATAATGACCAGTTTGAGAAGCTTTTGACCAAGTATGGAGTGAAGAATCACAGAGTGACAACTCCTTATCATCCGCAGGCCAATGGCCAAGTGGAGTTGTCAAACAGGGAAATCAAGCAAATCTTGGAGAAAGTTTTGTCCAAGACCAGAGGAGATTGGTCAATGAAATTGCCCGACACTTTGTGGGCTTACAGGACAGCATACAAGACACCCATTGGCATGTCACCTTTCAGAATTATCTATGGCAAAGCTTGCCATCTGCCAGTTGAATTGGAGCACAGAGCGCATTGGGCAATCAGGAAGCTGAACTTGGACATTGGCAAAGCAGGAAACATGAGGAAACTGCAGTTGTGTGAGCTTGAAGAGCTCAGGAACGATTCCTATGAAAGTGCAAAGATTTACAAGGAGAAGACCAAGAAATGGCATGACTCCCACATTCTGAGAAGGGAATTCAAGGAAGGGCAGTCAGTGCTGGTGTATGATTCCAAGTTACACTTATTCTCTGGAAAGTTCAAGTCCAGATGGTTTGGCCCTTGTGTTATCAAGAAAGATCTAGGCCATGGTGCCTTTGAGGTTTATAGCTCAGCTGAGGGAACATTCAAAGTAAATGGCCAGCGGTTGAAGCACTACAGGATTGGAGTTTTGATTGAAAACCAAGTTGAAGAAGATGATGAACCAGAGGATGGCTCCAATGCATCCTCTACCCATGCAAACCAGTGATGATGAAGCTATAGTCAAGCTAGTGACTTTAAACAAGCTCTCTTCCAGGAGGAAACCTGGTATCCCTTGTATCATATATTTCCCTTTCACCTTTTTTATGTTTTTGCCTTGTGTGTTTGTTTCTTTTTTGTTGTTTCAGTGATAACTTGGATGAGGAGAAAGATTGCTGTTGATTGACAAGGCAGAGAAGCAGGAAAACCACCAGGTGAACACTTTCCATTTCCACACATTTGTTAAAATCTGAATCAGAATATACTATACTGTTGTTTGATCTTGTGTGAAAGTACTTTGTTAAGGAATGAATCAATTTCGCTTGCTTGGACCTGAAAATATCACTTTGCATGCTATGAAGAACTTTGCTTTGAATCTGTTTATAACTCTTGCAAATGCTTTGTTCAGAGCCTAGTTCCACTCTAGAACTTTTGTATGTCTCTACTCAAAGAACCTGTGAAACATTAGTATATTTGTTAATTGCCCTAAGAATGAAGTTCATGATCCATTTCTTAGCCCCTAACCAATTGCATCTGTTGCATTTTTTGCATTAGCAAACATGATCTCTGGATTGTGATTTGTGAAGCACTAACATATTAACAGAAAGGAAAAAGTTTAGCATTAGCAACCATGATCTCTGGATTGTGGTGTGTGAAGCACTAACCTGAAAATGCTAAGTAAAACTTGTTGTAAATATCCAAAGCACTAGCACCTATGATCCTGGGATTGTAGTGTGTGAAGCACTAACTAAGTTTGTCGTCGTGGTGAAACAACATATGCCATAGGATGGCTTAAATGGGGGCCGAACTAGATGCTGGAGGATTCGGGAGAGGGGAACGAGCTAAAAAGCACGACAGAAAGAGACACTGATCTACCCAGGTTCGGGGCTCTCGTAAGGAGATAACACCCCTACTCCTGCTCTACTGATTGTATATATGGGTCGATGTAGTACACCACAATGGTGCTTCCAAGCTCTCTGCTAGAGAAGGAAGATGAACTGCTAAGTGTAGGAGTACAGTGTGACCAATCTACCTTCAACCTATCAACCTTCTTCCAGCGACCAACCTTCCAACCTTCCAATGACCAACCCTTTACCAGGGCTCCCTATGCCACCTTATATAGTGGTGGCCAGGGTTACAACGGTCATACAAGACCACAAGACAAGGGCTACACTCCAAACAGGAGCTGGTGGCGATGGCAGAGACCCTTGACTTCGCCCCTGATTGCTCACGATGGGACGCCATATCCCTGTACCTTGTACCTCTTGAACTGTGGCCTTACCTCTGTGCGGTAAGCTCGTACTTGTGCACAGTGAGGGTAGGTAACCTCCACTGTGCACCCTGCCATCTTACTCTGCTACCATGCTTGGATGTTTTCTTCCTTGATTGTAGGGATGTGACACCTTGGTTGACTTAAGTATCCCGGATATGACCGTTGGCCATACCCAGGATTTATATGCCGGACCAACGACCTACGAAGGTCGGGTAATCCGGCCTCCCCTGCTCCTGCACAACACACCAAATGGTTAGGCCGGCATATCTAAGTATATACCGGCACACTTTTATAAGTATTCCGGCTATGCCGGCATATCCAAGTATCAGCCGGGATACACATTATATGCCGGCCTGGCCGATGCTCTTATATTCCGGCCAGGCCCTTCCTTGTTAACCCGGCATAAAGTCAATCATAGACCTTGTGTCTTTCTACTCTCTTGACCCTACCGGGGGTCATCCCCCCGACACTAGTCCCCGAAGCTGCCGAGGTTCCCCAGTCATAACTGTGGAGCCTTGACAGGTTCAACATACCTTTCTTCATTATGCCCCGGCGATCAGATTTATATGCCGGCACATCTGCACATATCCCGGCCTCTGTTCCTGTTCCAAAACTTATTCCGGCCGGTCCCGAGGGTATTCCGGACGGAACATATACATCGGGCAATTAATCCGACATATAGACGAGTCTTCCTCGAGAAGCCATGTCCGACAGCTTTGCATCGAAACTTGTAACTGCCCTGCCACCTCGAACGATCACCCACGATGTGACGGTTCACAGTGCAGCGGTTACTTCTCGCCATCATTGCGTCATGGCACGGTTACAGGAACCGCCGCCCCACTCTGTGCCGCCACGTGGCGCCTCGCCGCAGAAACGGTCGGGGGAGTGGAGCACTCCCACGATCCCCACGACCCTGCCTCTTCTCTATAAACAGGGCGGCGGGGGTAAACGTATCTTTTTACCCCCCACCACCATCGTCTTCCTCGCCTTCCTCGCCTGCTACTCTGCCTCCTGCGCTCCACCGCCGGTCCGAAGAGCAGCATCGCCGCCGCAGCCGACCTGCTCCCCGCCGACGCCGACGCCCGACGACGCACGGCATCACCTTTGACGACGCCGCCGCCGCCGCCTCTTCTCTCTGCAGCATTGCAGGGAGATTGGATCTTCCTGCACGCTCGCCGCCGCTCCATCGTCGCCGGCCAAGCTCCGGTGAGACCTCCCTCTGTTCTTCCTCTTTCACGCCTTTTACAACTTCGCACCGGTAGCCCCACTTGCACAGATCTGCTTCAGTCTCAGAGCTAGTTTTCCCTTTGATTCGACTAGCATTGCTAGGCAACGCTCGCAGGTGTTCATCTTTAGGAGTTTTACCTTTATTTGTTTCCTATTTTAACTGTCTCGGTAGATCTTCTATTCCTGCTAACATCTGTGAGAGTGGTATGCCGGAGAGACTAACCTCCCTCTTTTCTCCGGCCTTGATAGGAATAACATCACGGGACTCCGGCTCTCACGCCTTATCCCGGACACTAAGATGGCATCTTCAAGCATGACGGTTACCTCGGCCTCTGAGGAAGATACCTCGGCCCGAGCCCAAGGACGTTCCGGCTGGGAGGGGTCGGAGGTTACTCCGGCCGACATATCCTGGGTCACCTCCACCAGGAGAGTCCCGGAGGGCGTAGCATGCCGGCTACCAGCGGGAGAAACTGTGCCGGCACCTGAACCCGGCGAACGCGTCGTCTTCATCGCCCACTTCGAGCGGGGCTTCGGTCTGCCGGCATCGGACTTCTTCCGGGACTTCCTCAACACCTACGAGCTACAACCTCATCATATCCCGGCCAATGCCGTGATGATCCTCTCCGCCTTCGCTGCTTTTTGCGAGGGCTATGCCGGCATAGAGGCCCTTACTCAAGGCTGGGCGAAGTACTTCCAACTGCGGAAGCAAGTCGTCCAAGAGCCGCCCCGAAGCAAGGACGACCCGCCGGAGACGGCCCAGGAAAAGAAGGACCGCCCCATGACCCTCTGCGGCGCGGCCACCATCATGTCCCGAAAGGGCTCGGACTTCCCCAAGGTGGAACTCCTGGAATCTTGCAAGAAGTGGCAGAAAAGCTTCTTCTATGTCAAGAACACCACCGACGAGGATCTGCTCAACCTGCCGCCATTTGTGGACGAGCCACCCTTGGCCATGACGAACTGGACCTATAACCCGAAGAACTCGGTGATGCCGGTGAATGCGCTTCACCGGGTTAAGGGCGAGCTCCTGGATGCCGGTCTTACTCCTCAAGACCTGGTGGCCTGCTATATAAGCCGGTGCGTCTCCCCTCTGCAGCGCCGGTCGCACAAGATCTGTCAGATGAGCGGGCCAATGGACCCCACCCGGCACTCCACACACGAGCTGACTCCGGCCGACATTCTGCGCCGGATTAAGGATGTCTGCAAGTCCTCTCAGGCCACTTTTGCCTGGGGGCTAGAACCATACAGCCGGGATAGGCCCGCCCCAACGGTAAACCATCTTATCCGATACATAAAGTCCATGTCCGGCACATAGATACTTAAGCCGACACATGTCTATTTGCCGGCACATATCTCTTCCACCGGCATATTTCCTTGTCTGAATACTTGACTTTGCTGTTTATACAGAAATTCAGCTTCCAAACCATGGAGAACTCCCGGATCAAGATCGCGGCGGATCGCACCGTTGCGGATGTTGAAGATCCGGATCATTGGGATAAGCTTCCCAGGAGCACCCGTGCTGCAGCTGCCATGGGTAAGGGCTCTTCATCCCGGCATTATACTCAAGACCGGAGTGAGATTGATTCTGACGAGGAGATCCTGCTGTACTATGACCCGATGCCACTTGCGTACGCCTTTCCAGAAACACCTATTGCTTACGAGTTTCCAATGCCGTCCTCAGCTATCCCGGACGATATGGTTGTCGACGCCGCCCCTCTGAACCAGGGACCTCCTTCCACCGGCGGACGTGCCGGCCGGAAGCGAGGCGTGAAGCCCCCGTCCGACATACCTCAGAGGTCGAAAAGGCAGAAGGTCGGCGTGCCCAAACAGAAGAAACAGAGGCCTGTTGCCTCGGGGTAAATTTCCTTTTCTTTGCATTTCCTCCGACATATCTCTTGTTTGTATTACTGACTTGGTGTTTTCTCTCTTTCAGTGCTCCTCTTGAGCCGGAACAAGCTTCTGGCTTGAGCGGCGACCCGAAGGTTACCAAGCCCGCTGCCCCTGCTACCTCCGACATTCCCTCTGCCAGTCACACGAGCTCCCCGGCGCCGGCATCCTCGCCTGCGCCTGAGAAGACCACCTCCCCGGCGAAGGACGTTCCTCCGCCGGAACAAGATATCTCTGCCCCCGACGTCCACATGGACTCGGGGGCTCAACAGGAAACCTCGGCTCCTGATGTCCACATGGACACAGGAGCCCACCAAGAAGTACCAGACTCCGGCGCGCCCACCGGCGACGCCGGCACAACTGAAAACGCCGGAGCAGACATCAAGGGTAAAGGCCCTTTAGTGCCGGAAGTCCGGACTATTCCGGATCCTGCCTCTGCTGGCCAAGATGCACCGGCCGCGCCGGAACAGCCCGCACCCGGGACTCCTTCAGCTGACAAGACCCCAGCACCGGCCAAGACCACTGCACCGGCCAAGTCCACTGCCCGGGCCAAGACCACTGCACCGGCCAAGTCCACTGCCCGGGCCAAGACCACTGCACCGGCCCAGACCGGCACGTTGAAGATTCAGCCGGCCAAGTCCGGCACACCATCTGCCGCAACTGCTCCTCCTAAGGCAGCGTCCCGGACCAGGTCTGCTCTGGCCCTGCATCTTGGCAGGGCAGCAGCCCGGCCGGGGTACCGGACCAACTTCTTCGACACCCCAGAACTCGAAGGGCCTCGTCCCTCTTGCGACGAAAAGTGATCAGAGCCTCGGCTCTCTTAAGGAGCAGTGCATCAAATGGAACGACGCCAGCAACATGGACACTGCGGACTCAAGGAGCAAGAAGCTGGCCGAAGCCAAGACCAGTGGCGACCCAAGCGACTTCCTGGCAGCGAAGCCCATACCGATCGCCAGCGAGCTCCTCAGCCTCCAGCAAAGACTTCACAAGTTGGCCGATGCCACCAACGTAAGTCCTCTCTATTTACACACATATCCCCAGTCCCCGAAAATGTCGGCTGTCCGGGATATGGACATCCGGGATTTTCTCATAGTCCTTTAGCTAGCTTCTTTTGAATTAACTGCCGACATATGAGCTCGATCCGAGCTTCAAATCCTAGTCACCGAGGGCCGGGATAGGTGCGCAGCACCTGTGCCGGGTCTTTAACAATTTCACATCTCTATTATCTTTCAAATCCTCTTGACCGGGATATAAGCTCGATTCGAGCTTCAAATCCTAGTCACCGAGGGCCGGGATAGGTGCGCAGCACCTGTGCCGGGTCTTTAACAATTTCACATCTCTATTATCTTTCAAATCCTCTTGACCGGGATATAAGCTCGATTCGAGCTTCAAATCCTAGTCACCGAGAGCCGGGATGGCAAAGCAGGAAACATGAGGAAACTGCAGTTGTGTGAGCTTGAAGAGCTCAGGAACGATTCCTATGAAAGTGCAAAGATTTACAAGGAGAAGACCAAGAAATGGCATGACTCCCACATTCTGAGAAGGGAATTCAAGGAAGGGCAGTCATTGCTGGTGTATGATTCCAAGTTACACTTATTCTCTGGAAAGTTCAAGTCCAGATGGTTTGGCCCTTGTGTTATCAAGAAAGATCTAGGCCATGGTGCCTTTGAGGTTTATAGCTCAGCTGAGGGAACATTCAAAGTAAATGGCCAGCGGTTGAAGCACTACAGGATTGGAGTTTTGATTGAAAACCAAGTTGAAGAAGATGATGAACCAGAGGATGGCTCCAATGCATCCTCTACCCATGCAAACCAGTGATGATGAAGCTATAGTCAAGCTAGTGACTTTAAACAAGCTCTCTTCCAGGAGGAAACCTGGTATCCCTTGTATCATATATTTCCCTTTCACCTTTTTTATGTTTTTGCCTTGTGTGTTTGTTTCTTTTTTGTTGTTTCAGTGATAACTTGGATGAGGAGAAAGATTGCTGTTGATTGACAAGGCAGAGAAGCAGGAAAACCACCAGGTGAACACTTTCCATTTCCACACATTTGTTAAAATCTGAATCAGAATATACTATACTGTTGTTTGATCTTGTGTGAAAGTACTTTGTTAAGGAATGAATCAATTTCGCTTGCTTGGACCTGAAAATATCACTTTGCATGCTATGAAGAACTTTGCTTTGAATCTGTTTATAACTCTTGCAAATGCTTTGTTCAGAGCCTAGTTCCACTCTAGAACTTTTGTATGTCTCTACTCAAAGAACCTGTGAAACATTAGTATATTTGTTAATTGCCCTAAGAATGAAGTTCATGATCCATTTCTTAGCCCCTAACCAATTGCATCTGTTGCATTTTTTGCATTAGCAAACATGATCTCTGGATTGTGATTTGTGAAGCACTAACATATTAACAGAAAGGAAAAAGTTTAGCATTAGCAACCATGATCTCTGGATTGTGGTGTGTGAAGCACTAACCTGAAAATGCTAAGTAAAACTTGTTGTAAATATCCAAAGCACTAGCACCTATGATCCTGGGATTGTAGTGTGTGAAGCACTAACTAAGTTTGTCGTCGTGGTGAAACAACATATGCCATAGGATGGCTTAAATGGGGGCCGAACTAGATGCTGGAGGATTCGGGAGAGGGGAACGAGCTAAAAAGCACGACAGAAAGAGACACTGATCTACCCAGGTTCGGGGCTCTCGTAAGGAGATAACACCCCTACTCCTGCTCTACTGATTGTATATATGGGTCGATGTAGTACACCACAATGGTGCTTCCAAGCTCTCTGCTAGAGAAGGAAGATGAACTGCTAAGTGTAGGAGTACAGTGTGACCAATCTACCTTCAACCTATCAACCTTCTTCCAGCGACCAACCTTCCAACCTTCCAATGACCAACCCTTTACCAGGGCTCCCTATGCCACCTTATATAGTGGTGGCCAGGGTTACAACGGTCATACAAGACCACAAGACAAGGGCTACACTCCAAACAGGAGCTGGTGGCGATGGCAGAGACCCTTGACTTCGCCCCTGATTGCTCACGATGGGACGCCATATCCCTGTACCTTGTACCTCTTGAACTGTGGCCTTACCTCTGTGCGGTAAGCTCGTACTTGTGCACAGTGAGGGTAGGTAACCTCCACTGTGCACCCTGCCATCTTACTCTGCTACCATGCTTGGATGTTTTCTTCCTTGATTGTAGGGATGTGACACCTTGGTTGACTTAAGTATCCCGGATATGACCGTTGGCCATACCCAGGATTTATATGCCGGACCAACGACCTACGAAGGTCGGGTAATCTGGCCTCCCCTGCTCCTGCACAACACACCAAATGGTTAGGCCGGCATATCTAAGTATATACCGGCACACTTTTATAAGTATTCCGGCTATGCCGGCATATCCAAGTATCAGCCGGGATACACATTATATGCCGGCCTGGCCGATGCTCTTATATTCCGGCCAGGCCCTTCCTTGTTAACCCGGCATAAAGTCAATCATAGACCTTGTGTCTTTCTACTCTCTTGACCCTACCGGGGGTCATCCCCCCGACACTAGTCCCCGAAGCTGCCGAGGTTCCCCAGTCATAACTGTGGAGCCTTGACAGGTTCAACATACCTTTCTTCATTATGCCCCGGCGATCAGATTTATATGCCGGCACATCTGCACATATCCCGGCCTCTGTTCCTGTTCCAAAACTTATTCCGGCCGGTCCCGAGGGTATTCCGGACGGAACATATACATCGGGCAATTAATCCGACATATAGACGAGTCTTCCTCGAGAAGCCATGTCCGACAGCTTTGCATCGAAACTTGTAACTGCCCTGCCACCTCGAACGATCACCCACGATGTGACGGTTCACAGTGCAGCAGTTACTTCTCGCCATCATTGCGTCATGGCACGGTTACAGGAACCGCCGCCCCACTCTGTGCCGCCACGTGGCGCCTCGCCGCAGAAACGGTCGGGGGAGTGGAGCACTCCCACGATCCCCACGACCCTGCCTCTTCGCTATAAACAGGGCGGCGGGGGTAAACGTATCTTTTTACCCCCCACCACCATCGTCTTCCTCGCCTTCCTCGCCTGCTACTCTGCCTCCTGCGCTCCACCGCCGGTCCGAAGAGCAGCATCGCCGCCGCAGCCGACCTGCTCCCCGCCGACGCCGACGCCCGACGACGCACGGCATCACCTTTGACGACGCTGCCGCCGCCGCCTCTTCTCTCTGCAGCATTGCAGGGAGATTGGATCTTCCTGCACGCTCGCCGCCGCTCCATCGTCGCCGGCCAAGCTCCGGTGAGACCTCCCTCTGTTCTTCCTCTTTCACGCCTTTTACAACTTCGCACCGGTAGCCCCACTTGCACAGATCTGCTTCAGTCTCAGAGCTAGTTTTCCCTTTGATTCGACTAGCATTGCTAGGCAACGCTCGCAGGTGTTCATCTTTAGGAGTTTTACCTTTATTTGTTTCCTATTTTAACTGTCTCGGTAGATCTTCTATTCCTGCTAACATCTGTGAGAGTGGTATGCCGGAGAGACTAACCTCCCTCTTTTCTCCGGCCTTGATAGGAATAACATCACGGGACTCCGGCTCTCACGCCTTATCCCGGACACTAAGATGGCATCTTCAAGCATGACGGCTACCTCGGCCTCTGAGGAAGATACCTCGGCCCGAGCCCAAGGACGTTCCGGCTGGGAGGGGTCGGAGGTTACTCCGGCCGACATATCCTGGGTCACCTCCACCAGGAGAGTCCCGGAGGGCGTAGCATGCCGGCTACCAGCGAGAGAAACTGTGCCGGCACCTGAACCCGGCGAACGCGTCGTCTTCATCGCCCACTTCGAGCGGGGCTTCGGTCTGCCGGCATCGGACTTCTTCCGGGACTTCCTCAACACCTACGAGCTACAACCTCATCATATCCCGGCCAATGCCGTGATGATCCTCTCCGCCTTCGCTGCTTTTTGCGAGGGCTATGCCGGCATAGAGGCCCTTACTCAAGGCTGGGCGAAGTACTTCCAACTGCGGAAGCAAGTCGTCCAAGAGCCGCCCCGAAGCAAGGACGACCCGCCGGAGACGGCCCAGGAAAAGAAGGACCGCCCCATGACCCTCTGCGGCGCGGCCACCATCATGTCCCGAAAGGGCTCGGACTTCCCCAAGGTGGAACTCCTGGAATCTTGCAAGAAGTGGCAGAAAAGCTTCTTCTACGTCAAGAACACCACCGACGAGGATCTGCTCAACCTGCCGCCATTTGTGGACGAGCCACCCTTGGCCATGACGAACTAGACCTATAACCCGAAGAACTCGGTGATGCCGGTGAATGCGCTTCACCGGGTTAAGGGCGAGCTCCTGGATGCCGGTCTTACTCCTCAAGACCTGGTGGCCTGCTATATAAGCCGGCGCGTCTCCCCTCTGCAGCGCCGGTCGCACAAGATCTGTCAGATGAGCGGGCCAATGGACCCCACCCGACACTCCACACACGAGCTGACTCCGGCCGACATTCTGCGCCGGATTAAGGATGTCTGCAAGTCCTCTCAGGCCACTTTTGCCTGGGGGCTAGAACCATACAGCCGGGATAGGCCCGCCCCAACGGTAAACCATCTTATCCGATACATAAAGTCCATGTCCGGCACATAGATACTTAAGCCGACACATGTCTATTTGCCGGCACATATCTCTTCCACCGGCATATTTCCTTGTCTGAATACTTGACTTTGCTGTTTATACAGAAATTCAGCTTCCAAACCATGGAGAACTCCCGGATCAAGATCGCGGCGGATCGCACCGTTGCGGATGTTGAAGATCCGGATCATTGGGATAAGCTTCCCAGGAGCACCCGTGCTGCAGCTGCCATGGGTAAGGGCTCTTCATCCCGGCATTATACTCAAGACCGGAGTGAGATTGATTCTGACGAGGAGATCCTGCTGTACTATGACCCGATGCCACTTGCGTACGCCTTTCCAGAAACACCTATTGCTTACGAGTTTCCAATGCCGTCCTCAGCTATCCCGGACGATATGGTTGTCGACGCCGCCCCTCTGAACCAGGGACCTCCTTCCACCGGCGGACGTGCCGGCCGGAAGCGAGGCGTGAAGCCCCCGTCCGACATACCTCAGAGGTCGAAAAGGCAGAAGGTCGGCGTGCCCAAACAGAAGAAACAGAGGCCTGTTGCCTCGGGGTAAATTTCCTTTTCTTTGCATTTCCTCCGACATATCTCTTGTTTGTATTACTGACTTGGTGTTTTCTCTCTTTCAGTGCTCCTCTTGAGCCGGAACAAGCTTCTGGCTTGAGCGGCGACCCGAAGGTTACCAAGCCCGCTGCCCCTGCTACCTCCGACATTCCCTCTGCCAGTCACACGAGCTCCCCGGCGCCGGCATCCTCGCCTGCGCCTGAGAAGACCACCTCCCCGGCGAAGGACGTTCCTCCGCCGGAACAAGATATCTCTGCCCCCCCGACGTCCACATGGACTCGGGGGCTCAACAGGAAACCTCGGCTCCCGATGTCCACATGGACACAGGAGCCCACCAAGAAGTACCAGACTCCGGCGCGCCCACCGGCGACGCCGGCACAACTGAAAACGCCGGAGCAGACATCAAGGGTAAAGGCCCTTTAGTGCCGGAAGTCCGGACTATTCCGGATCCTGCCTCTGCTGGCCAAGATGCACCGGCCGCGCCGGAACAGCCCGCACCCGGGACTCCTTCAGCTGACAAGACCCCAGCACCGGCCAAGACCACTGCACCGGCCAAGTCCACTGCCCGGGCCAAGACCACTGCACCGGCCAAGTCCACTGCCCGGGCCAAGACCACTGCACCGGCCCAGACCGGCACGTTGAAGATTCAGCCGGCCAAGTCCGGCACACCATCTGCCGCAACTGCTCCTCCTAAGGCAGCGTCCCGGACCAGGTCTGCTCTGGCCCTGCATCTTGGCAGGGCAGCAGCCCGGCCGGGGTACCGGACCAACTTCTTCGACACCCCAGAACTCGAGGGCCTCGTCCCTCTTGCGACGAAAAGTGATCAGAGCCTCGGCTCTCTTAAGGAGCAGTGCATCAAATGGAACGACGCCAGCAACATGGACACTGCGGACTCAAGGAGCAAGAAGCTGGCCGAAG
This sequence comes from Dactylis glomerata, assembly GCA_007115705.1. Classification (NCBI taxonomy): domain Eukaryota; kingdom Viridiplantae; phylum Streptophyta; class Magnoliopsida; order Poales; family Poaceae; genus Dactylis; species Dactylis glomerata. Next base: position 5,297,943 of record QXEO01000647.1, read on the forward strand.
CCAAGACCAGTGGCGACCCAAGCGACTTCCTGGCAGCGAAGCCCATACCGATCGCCAGCGAGCTCCTCAGCCTCCAGCAAAGACTTCACAAGTTGGCCGATGCCACCAACGTAAGTCCTCTCTATTTACACACATATCCCCAGTCCCCGAAAATGTCGGCTGTCCGGGATATGGACATCCGGGATTTTCTCATAGTCCTTTAGCTAGCTTCTTTTGAATTAACTGCCGACATATGAGCTCGATCCGAGCTTCAAATCCTAGTCACCGAGGGCCGGGATAGGTGCGCAGCACCTGTGCCGGGTCTTTAACAATTTCACATCTCTATTATCTTTCAAATCCTCTTGACCGGGATATAAGCTTGATTCGAGCTTCAAATCCTAGTCACCGAGGGCCGGGATAGGTGCGCAGCACCTGTGCCGGGTCTTTAACAATTTCACATCTCTATTATCTTTCAAATCCTCTTGACCGGGATATAAGCTCGATTCGAGCTTCAAATCCTAGTCACCGAGAGCCGGGATAGGTGCGCAGCACCTGTGCCGGGTCTTTAAAAGAATGATCACTTGATAAAATCTTCACTTTAATTATCATGTCAAATTTCTCTGCTGACATTTCAAATCCCGGCATTTTTGCAGCGCATGAACAACACCCGGGCCGACATGTTCCATGAGTTGGTGTGCGAGCACCGGAAGCTATCTGACGCACACAGCAAGCTTCAGCAGGAGCTGTCCCAGAAAGGTAATCTTTGCCGACATACTGCTGTATGCCGGATATCTTTCCTCTCTTTACTTTGCAATGCTTACTCTTGCCGACACGTAACCTTGTGCCGACATTCTTCAGCTGGTGCCGAAGCGCAAGTCACCGAGCTTCTCAAGAGGGTGAAAGAGCTTACTGGTATGCCGGATCCTGCTGTTACCCGGATAGCTACTTTATACTTCAAATCCTTTACTCTTTGTCACTGTTTTCTTTCTTCAAATCCTTTTAACTTGAAATCTTTGCAGATGAGAAGGCTGCACTGGAGGCACGCCACCAGGATTGTGTGTCCTCGGTGGATGTGGCCAAGCAACTGGACGACCGGGATGCCGGTCACAAGGCCGAGGTTGAGCAGTTGAAGGGCCGGATCACCGAGCTGCTGGACGAAAAGGAACAGAGGGAGGGCCTACTGAAGAAAACCCAGACCCTGCTTGTTTCCTCCGAGACTGATGCCTCCAACGCCCACGCTGAACTGGATAGCCTGAAGGAGCAGGCCACCAAATGGGAGGTTACAGTTGCACAGCTGAATGCCGACCTTGCCCATAAGCTTCAAATCCTTTCCCCTTTTATCCTTTCCGACATAGTGTAATCTTTTTCGGCATAGCATCTATGCCGACATATTTTCCTTTTGCTAACATTGTTTCTATTCTGCAGGCATGTTTCCCGCTTCCGTCGCTGACGTTGAGAGGGCTTTGCAGTTGGACCGAGAAAACCGGGGTGTTCCGGTTGACTCGCCCAACTGCATGTCGGAGCAGCTGCTGGCCCTGCAGTCCCGGAAGGAGGCCATGACCCTTTACACTGAAGAGCTCTTCTACGGCGCCCAGGAGGCATTCTCTGCCCTCTGGCCGGGACAAAGGACTCCCACTGATCCGGTTGACCTCGGCAACGACCTGCAGCTTGCCAAGGTTCGCCTCCGGGAGTGGCGAGATTCCGGCGCGAGGGTTGGAGCTGACGAAGCCCTCAGCTACTTCTTGTCTTGGTATGAAAAGGCAGACTTGGAGACTTTGTGCACCGTGCGCGAAGGATCCATCTGGACCACGGATCCGGATCATATCCGTCGCCGCAAGGAGTTGGCCCATAGTTATGTGGACTATGCCGACACCGACAAATTCGTCCGGGACATCCGCGAGCCGGAGAAGAATGACGATGCCGGGACATCTGCTGCTGCTGAGGGTTCCGACTCCAGCCAAGATGAAGGTGAAGCTGAGGAAGCCGACACTGAAGCTCCGGAACAGGCATCTGCCCCGGGCGGAGGTGATGGCTCCATTCCATCTGCTGGGTCCGGCACACCTGAAGCCGCCACTTCGACTGCTACTGCTCCACCTGCTGGCGGCCCCGCGTCTGCCCCTTGAATCTTTGCATCAAAAACACTTTAAGCTTTATCAGATCCCCGGTATGCCGGGTGCAGATGTAATAAACACGTTTAATTTCCTTTGGTTTGCTATCTGAACAAGTTTTATCTTGGTTTGCTTGTTACTAATGCCGGATCATCTTTTGGCTAAGTCACCGAGTTGTTTTCCTGTTTCCTCAGTTTCACAACCTTGGCTACTTGTCTACCTTAATTGGCTTTCGACGTATGAGTCTCAAGGTTGCTTCCTCGAACATACAGTACTTTAACTTTGAGACTTAGACTTCAAATCATCCGACACTTTAAATTTTAACTTTAGCTTTAACGAAAATGTCGGTTCGCTTGCTTTGTATTTCCTTAGCCGTTTTCCATGTGTAGACAATCTCCGGCATCTACTCTTGCTAGCCATGAAGCCGGGTTTCGGACAGCAGCTGAGTCGAAGAGTGGCCTTTGGTGCCGACACATTACTAGGCCGACATAGGAAACATTCAAATAAAGCCAGCCGGCATATAACAAAAAACTGTAAATAAACAACAAATATACCTCGGAGCTAGTTACCCGGCTTCTTCGGGATGCCGGTATTTCATTCATTAGTCTTGTGCCGGCACAACACGCCGGCATACAAAGGAAAATATGGAAATACATACATTGTGTTGCTCAGGAGTAAAAGGGGCGCAGTAGAGCTATGTTCCATGGCCTCTTGGTTTCTTCTCCGGACCTGTCCAGCTTATTCTTCTTGGGGTCCTGCGCATCTATAAGATAATAGGCATCATTGTGCAGAGCTCTGCTCACAATGAATGGCCCCTCCCATGGAGGAGGTAACTTATGCCGGCCTTCTGTTCCTTGCTTTAGCCGGAGTACTAGATCTCCCTCTTGAAATCTCCTTGGATTTACCTTCTGCGCATGATAGCGTCTGAGGTTCTGCTGATATACTGCTGTTCTTGACAGAGTTATTTCCCTTGCTTCCTCTAGCAGATCAACATCATTTTCTCTGGCTTCTTTAGCCTCTTCCTCAGTATATAGCACTATTCTTGGTGCATCATGTATTACATCTGTTGGAAGCACAGCTTCTGCTCCATACACCAGGAAAAATGGTGTGTAGCCTGTTGATCTATTCGGAGTAGTTCTTAAACTCCACAGCACTGCTGGCAGCTCATCTAGCCAACATCCCGGAGTTTTCTCCAGGGGCTCTATCAGCCGGGGTTTTATGCCGGATAATACTAGCCCATTCGATCTCTCTACTTGGCCATTGGCACAAGGGTGGGCAACCGACGCAACGTCCAGCCGGATTCCCACCTCCTCACAAAATCTGGCAAATGGCCCTTGGGCAAAGTTTGACCCATTGTCAGTGATGATGCTATGAGGAACACCATATCTCAAGATTATATCCTTTAAGAATTTCACTGCTGTGTGACCATCACACTTGCTTATGGGCTTCACTTCAATCCACTTGGTGAACTTGTCCACCATGACCAGGATATGGGTCATTTTCCCTCTGGCCGGCTTAAAAGCCCCGACCATATCCAGGCCCCAAACAGCAAAGGGCCAGGTTATTGGGATAGTTTTCAGGGCAGATGCCGGCTGATGAATCTGGTGGGCATATCTTTGACACCCATTACATTTCCGGACCAAGTTTTCTGCCTCTTGCAGTGCCGTTGGCCAATAGAAGCCATGCCGGAATACCTTTGCCACCAATGCCCTGGACGAAGCATGGTGACCACACTCCCCCTGGTGAATTTCCCGGAGCATCTCCAGACCCTCCGCAGATTCGACACATCTCTGCAATACTCCGGTGGTACTTCTCTTGTATATTTCTTTGTTGATGATGGTATACGCTTTGGATCTCCTTATAACCCGGCGGGCCTCGGTTTCATCCGCCGGCACTTGACCATCCACCATGAAGTTCATGATAGGACGTGCCCATGAGGGCACTTCCCTGACAGTGAACACTGCCTGATCTATTTCCATCATTTCGACCGACACATAATCGATCTCCATGGGCTGCGAAGTCCCCGGGACTGAAGAATCAGTCCCCGGGTATGCCGGAGCAGTCCCCGGGTATACCGGCACAACCTCTTGGCACATTTTACCCTTGCCTTTAGTTTTGCTCCGGAATACTGTACTAACAGCATATGCCGGCTCAGTCCCCGGGACTGAGGAAACAGTCCCCGGGTTATCCGTCTTGGCTCCGGCATCTATCTCCATTGGAACTGCTTCGTCTGGACCTGGCGGGACATAAATGGAGGATGACTCCGGCGAGGGTTTGATCGATGGCTTCCTCAGATGCTCCAGCGAAATGCCGGGCGGGATTGAATCTCGGGAAGACCCCAGCTTGGATAATGCATCGGCTGCATCGTTCTGAGCCCGGAGAACGTGCCGGAACTCACAACCTTCAAAGTAACCACTTAACTGCTGCACTAGGAAACGGTATGATGCCATGTTAGCATCATGCGCGTCCCATATGCCGGAACACTGCTGAATCACTAAGTCAGAATCTCCGAAGCACATAATCCGGCGAATTCCTATGTCCTTAGACACCTTCAGGCCATGCACAAGTGCCTCATATTCCGCCACATTATTTGATGTTGCAAAGTGAATCTGCAGGACGTATCTCAGCTGGTCATTCTTTGGTGAACTGAGAACTATGCCGGCACCCAAGCCATGGATTGTCTTGGACCCATCGAAATGCATCCTCCAATAATTGGCATCTGGCAATGGTGGCTCATACTGTATCTCGGCCCAGTCAATAAAGAAATCAGCCAAGACCTGGGACTTGATTGTATCCCTCTTATCGTACTGCGGTGTATATGGTGAAAGCTCTATTGCCCATTTTGCTATCCGGCCGCTGGCATCTTTGTTGCCTATAATTTCCGAGATAGGGGCCTCAGCCACTACCCGGATTGGATGCTCTTGGAAGTAATGCTTGAGCTTCTTAGCCGCCATATAGACACCATAGGTCATCTTCTGATAGTGGGGGTAATTTTGCTTTGAGGTGGAGAGGACTTCACTCAGATAATATACCGGCCGTTGCACGGTTTTGCCTCCTTCCTCTCGCTCTACTACCACCACAGCACTGACAACTCGGTTGGTTGCCGCTATATAGAGCAACATTGGCTCCCGGGGCATCGGAGACGCTAATACCGGCGCTGTTGACAACAACTGTTTTAATTCCTTGAAAGCTGCATCTGCTTGCGTTGTCCAGACAAATGTGTCGGACTTTTTCATCAACTGATATAACGGCAGGGCTTTCTCTCCCAGCCGGCTTATGAAACGGCTCAGGGATGCGAGGCACCCAGTGAACTTCTGTACTTCCCTCAAATCTGTCGGCGGCTTCATCCTTTCTATGGCACGAATCTTGCCGGGATTCCCCTCAATACCCCGGCTGGAAACAAGGAACCCGAGCAACTTGCCCGCCGGCACACCAAAGGTGCACTTAGCCGGATTCAACTTCATCCGGAATCTCCTCAGGTTCCCAAAGGTTTCCCGGAGATCATCTATGAGAGTCTTGCTCTCCTTGGTTTTTATGACGATATCATCGACATATACCTGCACATTTTTATCTATCTGCTCATGCAAACACTTTTGCATACATCTTTGGTAAGTTGCGCCGGCATTTCTTAAACCGAACGGCATAGTGAGATAGCAATAAGCCCCGTACGGGGTAATAAAGGATGTTTTTATTTGATCTGGCTCAAACAAGGGGATCTGGTGGAAACCAGAATAAGCATCTACGAAAGATAACAGTTCACATCCGGCTGTGGAATCAATCACTTGATCGATCCGAGGCAGCGGGAATGGATCTTTAGGACATGCCTTGTTCAAGTTGGTGTAATCAACACACATCCGCCATACTTTCACTATGACGGGCTCATCTTTCTTCTTTTCCACCAAAACCGGATTAGACACCCAATCCGGATGAAGTACTTCCTTGATAAAGCCAGAGGCTAAGAAGCCTGGCCACTTCCTCCCATATGGCTTTCCTTCTATCGCCGGCATTCCGCCGGAGCGGCTGCTTCACTGGCTTAGCATCGGGTCTCACGTGCAATGCGTGCTCAGCCAGCTCCCTCGGCACACCTTGCAGGTCCGAAGTAGACCATGCAAAGATATCCCGATTCTCACGGAGGAAGCTGATGAGCTCGCTTTCCTATTTGGGATCCAAACTTGCCCCAACCAGGGCATGGCGCTCCGGGAAAGCTTCATCCAGCGGCACCTTTTTGACTTCCTTGCCTACTTGAAAAGAAGCACTGCCGCCGGGATTTGTCATGCCCGGCATATATTTGCCGGCCACGACCGTTTCAGCAATCTCCACTGCTCGCTTGAGCCTCTTCCTCTCCTCTGCAATGATCAGAGTCTCGGCCAGATTGGATCCGGCGGTGGCACATGCCATCGAACGCTTGTAATCACCAATGATGGTGATCACCCCTTTGGGTCCCGGCATCTTCATCTTCAGATACGCCACATGCGTAGAGGCCATGAATTTTGCCAGTGCCGGTCTACCCAGCAAAGCATGGTAGGGGCTCTCCAGATCAACCACCTCGAACATGAGGTTTTCCACCCTGCAGTTATCCCAGCTGCCAAACATGACATCCATCCGGATCTTGCCCATCGGCGCACACGAAAGTCCCGGCACAATGCCGTGGAACGTGGTCTTGCTTGGTTCCAGCATATTTTCCTTGATTCCCAGCTTCTCCATCGTATCTCGATACATGATGTTGATGCTGCTTCCATTATCAATGAGGACCTTGCTGAATCTTACGTTATTAGCCGGCCCGACGAATGTCGGATCCATCACCAGAGCATATCCGCCGGGATTTGGCATGATCCGGGGATGATCTGCCCTGTCCCAACCAACAGCCTGGTCAGACCAGTACATCAGCTTTGGCACAGCCGACATAATGGCATTCACCTCCAGACTCCGCCGGTACAAGCTCTGCTTGTCTGTTCTCTCGGTCTCAAAGACCATATAGCTCTGATCATACTCCTTGTACTCATTCCGGCCCGCTCCTGGGCCTCCGGCGTTATATTCCGGATTATAGCTCTGGTCAACTTGATTTACGCCGGCATTTCCGGCGTTGCTCTGATTCCCAGGATTACCCGGCCTAGGTGGGACTGCAATGGTATTGGCACCTGTCAACGGCGATGGAGCTGCCGGGACAGAGGGTCTAGCCGGTCCCCAGGGACCTGCACGACCTGCTAATATGTCGTCCAGCCATGAACAGTTCCTTGTCAAATGGTTTGCCGACCTTCCCGGCTGGAATGTGTGAAACACACAAGGCTTGTCCATGGCAAGACCCACAGTATACTTCGGCCACTGCTTCTTCTGGCCGGCGGCTCCGCCGGCATTCTTGTCGGTCCAGACATTCTTCTTCTGGAACGGCTGTGCTTGCTGCTGCGGCTGCTGCTGAGGCTGCTGATAGTTCTCATATCTCGGACGCTGGCTACTGCCGGCGCCCCCTTGCTCTTCCTCCACAGCTGCAACTTGTGCTGCTCCGTACCGATAATCCGGCCGCTCATCTCTTCTCTTATTCCGGTTATCCGGGCGATAGAACTGCCCTGATCTCCCGGCATTGCTGGTGTTCCCCTGGGTTTGCCCCTGTCCTTGTGAATCGAGACTGGGCTGCTTGGGATCTCCCAGAGCATAACTATCAGCGATCTTGATTGTTTCGGCCAGCGTGGCCGGTATTTGCCTCTGAAGCTTTTGCCACAGCATGGTGCCATGTTGGCACCCATGAGCGAACCACATGATGGCCTGCTGCTCATTGATTCCTTCGCAGGAATTGCGCAACGTGCACCACCTGGTCAGATAGTCACGGTCAGTCTCATTCACTCCTTGCCGGCAGTTAGCCAGCTGCTGCGGACGGTTGGGCCTCTTGTATGTACTGGTAAAGTTCGACACAAACTGCTCTTCGAAATCAATCCAGCCGTTGATACTCCCGGCCGGCAAATTATTCAGCCATATCCTGGCTGGACCTTCCAACATCTGCGGCACATATCGTACCGCCCATCTGAGGTTTCCTCCGGCGATGTTCACCGCTGTTGAGTAATCCTCCAACCAATCTTCCGGCTTCGTACTGCCATTATATGTCCTCGCGCCACGCGCGAGCTGGAAGAAGTAAGGCACCGGCTCTCCCATAATCCGGGGTCCGAAACACATAGGGCCCGGAGCTCCTTGTCTCTCCACCAACTCTGATTGGTGGAGCTTGTCCAGCTTGAAACGTGCATCATTGGCTTCCAAGGACCGAGGTCCAAGCCGGGATGCTATTGGGCCTGCGATCATCTGCTGCTGCTGCTCCGGCTGATGCTGCTCACTATGCCGGCCTTGCTGATGCTGCTGCTGATATCCCGCCCTGGCAAGGGCGGAATTGCCGTCATCCTCTCGGTGTCCCGGATGGCCTGCACCCTGCTGCTGCGCTGCCCCTCCGGCGCCCTGTTGTTGACGCCGGACTGCACTGTTACTCCGGCCACCACCGGCCGCTGCTGCTTCATGCCCGGCCGGCACACTCTGGCCGGGCTTCTTGCTGCCGACATACTTGTCAGCTTGGCCGACATTCTTCTGCACCATCGCCTGCTTTCCGGCGGCAGCCGGATCGTACACCTGGATCTGCTTGTCCCGGCGGCCAGAGGTCACACTTCCGGCACGCCGGGCGCTAGGATGCGGGGACGAGGCTTGGCCCCTCGACCTCGCGCCGGCACCTCCCGCCGACACAATGAACTGGGATGCCCCGACACCTGGGTTTGCCTTCTTAAAGGCCTCCTGCTGCTTTGTAGCTTCAGACAAAAGTTGGTTAAGCCGGGCTTGCTGCTCACGCAGTGCTTCGCCGGATAAACAAGATAAATCCTTAGCTACCTCGGCCGCTGCTCTAAGGTTCTTTACTGGCGAACTATAGACTACCTTAGGCACAGTACTAGTTGCGGTATGACTCTTATCTCTAGCATCTTTTCCTATCTCAGCATTAAGATTTCTGCCTCTAGTTCTAACCTCTTCTATCCGGCTAGGCCGGATTACTACAGGAGTAAAACCATGGGCTGCCTCATACTCACGGAGTTGCCGGTTAAACCGTTCGCGCTCCTGGTTCATGGCCAGGGCCTCGTCGACGAGGGCCTGACGAGATCCCTCCAGGACCTCCCTTGTCTGCTCCAGATCAACGCCGGATCGCACCGGCTCGAGAAGCCGGTCGATGATGGGAAGAAGAACCTCGCCCCTAGCCGGCACACCGGAAGTGCCGGCCAGGTTCTCCGCACGCTCCAACGGAGGACGCGCCGACCTCTTGACCTTCGGCGGCTCCGGAGGAGAAGCTCCGACCGCTGCTGCTTTGCCGGCATCCTCCGCCGGCGGCACGGATGTGCCGGCCATCATCACCTCAGCCGACTCTACTGAGAGAGCGCTACGCCCAGCGTGAGCCAGCCGATGTGACGGAGGATCCGACGCCACCAGCACCTCCTTCCTGCAAATTCTCTCAGTCCCCACGTACACCTCGTGGGAACCGAAAGACATAATCCGGCCATCCCTGGGGAACGGCCGGCCACCGAGACAACCGGCGTTGTCACTGACGAAACTGAGCGAGCCTAGCCTCTGGACGAGGCCAGAGACCACGCGCACTCCCGAAGCTGCTATCACAGACCCCGTCCGAATGAACACTCCGCCCAGCGTATCGATCTGATGCCCCACGGTGGGCGCCAAATGTCGTCGTGGTGAAACAACATATGCCATAGGATGGCTTAAATGGGGGCCGAACTAGATGCTGGAGGATTCGGGAGAGGGGAACGAGCTAAAAAGCACGACAGAAAGAGACACTGATCTACCCAGGTTCGGGGCTCTCGTAAGGAGATAACACCCCTACTCCTGCTCTACTGATTGTATATATGGGTCGATGTAGTACACCACAATGGTGCTTCCAAGCTCTCTGCTAGAGAAGGAAGATGAACTGCTAAGTGTAGGAGTACAGTGTGACCAATCTACCTTCAACCTATCAACCTTCTTCCAGCGACCAACCTTCCAACCTTCCAATGACCAACCCTTTACCAGGGCTCCCTATGCCACCTTATATAGTGGTGGCCAGGGTTACAACGGTCATACAAGACCACAAGACAAGGGCTACACTCCAAACAGGAGCTGGTGGCGATGGCAGAGACCCTTGACTTCGCCCCTGATTGCTCACGATGGGATGCCATATCCCTGTACCTTGTACCTCTTGAACTGTGGCCTTACCTCTGTGCGGTAAGCTCGTACTTGTGCACAGTGAGGGTAGGTAACCTCCACTGTGCACCCTGCCATCTTACTCTGCTACCATGCTTGGATGTTTTCTTCCTTGATTGTAGGGATGTGACACCTTGGTTGACTTAAGTATCCCGGATATGACCGTTGGCCATACCCAGGATTTATATGCCGGACCAACGACCTACGAGGGTCGGGTAATCCGGCCTCCCCTGCTCCTGCACAACACACCAAATGGTTAGGCCGGCATATCTAAGTATATACCGGCACACTTTTATAAGTATTCCGGCTATGCCGGCATATCCAAGTATCAGCCGGGATACACATTATATGCCGGCCTGGCCGATGCTCTTATATTCCGGCCAGGCCCTTCCTTGTTAACCCGGCATAAAGTCAATCATAGACCTTGTGTCTTTCTACTCTCTTGACCCTACTGGGGGTCATCCCCCCGACAAAGTTGACCCATCAAGCTAAGTTACTAACTGACTAACTTGTATATGCATTAGCCTATTATGTTCCTGGGAACTGTAATAGGTGAAGCACTAATTTTGCATTACATATTGGGCTATGTACTGGATCTTGAGTTTTCAATTTCAGAGTCAATTACTTTATACTCATGTGTCCATGTTGTTTGATCTAGACATACTCAAATTCTCTTGTGAAACTTGTTTTTGAATTGGCAATTGCAAGATTTATCTGCATTGAGTCAGCAATGTCCCTCATCATGCTCTGTTACATTTTGTTTGGTACAATGCACCATTCTTTACTTGAGGACAAGCAAAGGTTTTGGTCTGGGGGTTTTGATCACTCTAAGATTTACACATATATCTGAACCTTGCAACCTTAAAACTTGTCTGTTTTACCTCATTTCTACCTGTGTTGCACCAATATTTTACATCATTTGATCCTTTGTCACAGATCAGTGCGCCAAGGCACTTAATTCTACAAGTCAGAGCAATTCAAACATCAGCTCAAGCCACCAGGAAAGGAGGAGTACATCTTGAGGAGCAAGAAAGAAGCCAACGGCAGGAGCAGGCTGCCACGGCACAAATGGACAAGAAAAACGGAAAAGCAGACTAGCTGCTGCCGCCACCTTTTTCCCTCTACTCCTCTACGCTTCAGCATATACACCATCCCATCCCGCATCCATCCATCGCCACATCGCCACACAACCACTCCATCCATCCACCACTCCACCAAAACCTTCCTCCTCCACAGTCCAACACACCGAAAACCATCACCTTTTCCACCCACTTTTCCCTCTACTCCTTTGCTGCAACAAGATCAGATCAACGGCACAAGCAAGAACACCATGAACACCACCAAGAACACCTCCAAGAACGTCAAGATGGACAAGGCTCGAAGGATCTGAAGGCCAAGCTTTTCTTCATCCCTCTTCATCCTCTGCCACGACAGCAACATCTCTGCCTTCTCCAATTTCTCTGCCACGGCAAGCCTTCGGTGACCAACAACAACCTCTCTCTCCTCTCCCCCATGCTCTGTGATCTGATTTGTGTTGATCTTGCACTGTAAAACAGTTTGAACCTTGTCCTGGATCTTTGCTATGGTTTGAGTGACACACTCCATTGTAAACTCCAAGATTACTGTGATTTCTGTGTTGCATCTGCCTGATCTGTTAGGTGCAAGACTAGCCTCTGCATCTAGTCCCAAAAATGCATCCCTGCCTCACTTGCTCGTTTGTCCTTTGTTTCCTTGCCTGACAAACAAGAAACATTGGATTTGTTATGTTAAAAACTTCCAACCTAAAACCTCCTGTTACTTTTCTGTTTACAACACCAAAAACCCCACTTTTCTGCTTAGCTTCTGGAAATTAGGAAATAGTCTCATTTGTGTTGATCCCTGTGGAGACGACTAGAAAAACCCCCCTATAATCTCAACTAGATCAGGTCCTCCCTCTGGAAGAGGAGGACGGGAAACAAGGGATTGGTGGCCCTGCACAGGAGTAAGTCGCAAAGCTGTGAGAAAAGCAGTAACAAAATACAAGAAGGCGAGTAAATGAGAAGAATGAGCACATACCGCAGGCAAAGGATGCTCGGAGTCGAAGAAATTAGTTGTTAACGCTGGAATCTCATCATCCTTTGTGAGAGTAGTCAAAGCTCTCACTTGTTTGTCGAGATCCTTCTTGTCTGTATCCTCTTTGGACACTCGAGAAGAATCCTCCGAGCCAGAGTATGACCACTGCTTAGAAACACGATGTTGAAGAGGCTGGATTCGCCTCTGCAGGAAGAATGCCATGAGCTGCATCCCCGATAGCGCACCTCCATTTGAACTCTTCAAACTCTGAATGCGAGATAGCAGAGGCTTAAATTCTTCAACTTCAGCTATAGTAGGAGGGGAATCCCACGATGCTAGCTTCTGCAGCCTCTGGTTGGCATCAAAAGGAGCAACCCCAAATTGATCAGAGGAGGAGATCTTTTGATCCTTGATGTAGAACCACTTTTTTCGCCAACCTTGGACTGATGCAGCCAGGGGCGGGCCCACTTCAATTCAAGGGTATTCAGTTGAATACCCAAATATTTTGAAATATACATATGTATTAATATTCCATGTAATGTAATATAACAACAGACTATCTACTTTTGATGTAGGGATTAAGTAGCTCAAGTGGTTTTGAAGAAGCAGGTATGTTAGTTGGTCTAGGGTTCAAACCCCCATGTTTGCATTTTTTCTTAATTTTTAAAGTAATCTTTTTTGCATGTATTTTTGTTATAGAAAGCTCATATAGTTTTTTCTACTCTTATATTTTCATGTCAACTTCATTAGTCAGAAATGTGTACAAAGTTACATATTTGATTCGTTTATTTAGTATAAACTCATACAAAGTATGTCTCAAGCACAAGTATCCTTCATTGTGAGGATTTCTCAAGCACATATAAGATTCATTAATTTATACTCTAATTTTTTTATAAAAAATTGCATACAATAAAATTTTGAATACCCATATGCAAAATTCTGGGCCCGCCCCTAGATGCAGCCATGCTAAACTTTAAATAATGCTCTTTGGTGCGCACAAAAACAATAGCCCCGCCCAGTTCCGGGTTCTTCGATAAAGATACACTGGGGCGGAGGCAGAAAAGGAATTTCCATAGAGTCCAATGGGGATCGACCCCAAGGAAAGATTCACAAAGGGTGATGAAGCAGGCAATGTGCAAGATAGAGTTAGGCGTGAGCTGATGAAGCTGCACGCCATAAACAAAAAGAAGCCAGCGGAGGAATTCATGGGCAGGGGGAGAGAGTCCGCGCAAGAGGAAAGCAAGAAACATCACCCGATAGCCGCTCGGGGCTTGAGGATGCGTTTGGTGCTGGGGAAGATGACCTGCTCCCCTTTGGCGATGAATCCCTCCTTTTGGGCCTTGGTGAGATTGGATTATCCAAACTCCGAGGGCACCCAGCTGGTCGACGCGTTGGTGATCTTCTTCTTCCCCATCTGGTTCTTGTGAGCGAGACTCTTAGCGCGCATCTATGGAAGCTACACTTGGGGGCTGCGAAGGAGCTCAGAAACGCAAGAGAGATGCATCAATGGTGGCAGCGGAAGAGCAAGGAATTGGTAAACAGTAAAAACCCCACTCTTCCCCTTATAAAGCTTCCTGACGAAGGAATGTGGGCTGAGACATGGCGCAAGAAGCGGAAGCGATAGCCCACTAACGGAAAGGAAAATTACAAAATTACTACGCTGCCCACGAGCAACGGTCAGCGCCCAGTCAAATCACATACAGAGTGATTCTACTAATGATGTCAGAAGCGTTCAATTAAATTGGGAAATAAAAGCATCAAGATACAACGCGACAGCTATGGATACTCATAGAAAATTCAGCCAAAAGTCTAGCATGCCATTTTGCCTATCAGTGCTGATCAAGGAAACCCGATGAAATTTGTTACACAAGATAAAGAGGCGTCAAGGAAGAAAAACTAATCTTTGAGTCTATACCCGAAAATATTCGACTATAGCCTCGAGGGCTACTACCATTGGGAGCGATGGTCGCGCACCCGACGATATTATCAAATGAGCTGCTATGTGGCAAATGAAGGAAGAAAAAATTATTTGAGCCTATATTCGAAACATGTTTTCGACTATAGCCTCGGGGGCTACTCCCATCGGGAGCGCTGGTCGCGCACCCGACGAAATTCTTAAATTCCTAAAGAGATTAAAAGAAGGCGAAAGAAAATTTTGAATAGTGCACTCACTCCCATCGGGAGCGAATTTATATAAATCAAGGTTAAACAACCCGAAGATTTTCAGAGCTGAAATAGTCAAACAAGGCTGCAACATATGATTTTCAAGTTGCGTCATCGCAACAAAATTCGAATGCCATGATTGAAACATATCATGAAGGTAAGACACCAGGATCCGTCCTGTGTGGCCTGGTATACGCACATGGATGCGCTCTGCTAGTAATTATCCGTGTCTACGACGCGAAGAAAATCCTGGTGGACGCACTGGGTACCTTGAGAACCACTGGGACTCGTTCTTTGTAAGTCCTAAATGTGGCAAAGAATTGGTTTGACCAGTTTTCCGAATTCAAGTCCAAGGGGATTGAATTCAAAGTAGGTGACAAGTATCTGCTCCAGCAGTTAACTGGCCTCTTGATCCATCAGAGTTGTCAGGCTTGTTCATCAAAACCCCTTGCGAGATAATATAATGAAAAATATTTATTTTTGAATACAGGAAGAAGAAGTCGAAAAGATTGATCAAGTCGAAGATATGAAGATTTGAGATTCAACCCGAATCTACAATTCTGGTAGAATCTCAGGGGCTACTGACAAGGGTATAGATAATAGGGCCTGTTACTTGAGTACCCCTGAGGCCCGTTAAGCTAGGCCCAAGTGTAATCCTAGTCGAGATACGAGTTCATGTCGTATACCAATATTGTAATATGTATCGGACCCCTCCCATTCCTTGAGACCTGGCCACCTATATATAGGGGACAGGAGAGGATGGTGAGGGCCAGATTGAAAAGCAAGCCAAGTTCACCGCTAAGTTTACTTTCGATACACACCTTGTTTGACTGATTTACCTTCGAGTTCATCAAACACCCTATTCCCCCGATCCTAAGTCCTTCATCTAGGACATTTGTCGAGTTCACCCTCGTTTGGGATAGTCTTTTCTTGGCTAGAACATGCTAAATCTTTAGAATCACGGAGAGCAAGCAACGCTAACTGATATCGCTTGCACTCTTTTTTCGTTGCTTCTATAATGGCACGGTCACTATATGGAGTACAATCCTTCACCCGGAACTACACAAAATGCAAAAACAATGAATTAAAAAAAGGTAAAGAAAGCATAAAAACAGTTTACACCGAAAAGCAAAAATATGAACAAAAATATCCAGTAGAACAGAAAAATCTTAAATCCAGTGCTCCAAACATGTGTATACCAGAAGAGTTGATCCTATCCAACTTAGTGACAAGCTGAAAGTCAGCAGGGCAAATGTGATGTATCCTAGGTATGCCATAATCAAGACGATACTGACTACCTCCAAGATTTAGGTCCAAGTGGTCCATGTACGCAACCTGCAAAAAAGAATATGAAAATATAAACCTACACACTGCAAAAAAGTTAACACGCAAAAAGAGCTATAAAAAGAAGTAAAACTACTAACTGCCAAAAAAGGAAGGCAACCACCCACATGTACAGACTTGACTTGCACACCGTCAGGCCTTTTAGATAGTTTGTCCTGAAACTTCTCAACCTTAGTGATAATGTATTCAAGGCAACATGGAGACCAGCCAATACTTTTCATCGTATCAAGATCAGTCAACGAGTACAAGAACCTCCATTCCATAGTATTGGATGTTGCAGGGCACACAATAGTCGCCAGAAGAACCAAATGAAAAGTCTTCATAAAAGACTCCTCATCCTCATCACCTCTCAGTGCTTCAATTGCTTGTTTTGTAAAGATTTTAGTACCACCACATGTATACTTCGCCTTGAGCATTTTGACCTTAATCTAGATTTCAGGATTGTCGCTAGACAACTTCAGAGGGGTTTCACCTATAAAAAAGATAAATTCACATAAAAATGGTGAGCATTGCAAAAAGAAAGTAGGAAAAATAGCATCTAACATGAAACCAAAAAGTATTAGAATACATAAACAATGGGGCAAGAAACAACAACAAAATAGTAAAATACCTGAAGGAATAGCAATAAATTATTGAATCATTGCTTCATTGAAATTGATGTGTTTATTGGCACGTTGGAAGATAGCAAGCCGAGGGATTATATTATCAATAATCCAATCAATCAAAGGTAATGGAAAAACAACCATGTGCTTGAGATTAAGAAACATATCATATCCATGCTTGACAAGGAAGCCCTTTTGTTTAGGTGTTAGACATTTCATCGCATTTTTGAAGCGACGAATAGAAAAACTAGTCTTGAAACGAACATTGGCATCATCTTCCTCTGCGGAATCCATCTCTGCCAAGAAAAAATGATAAAACATCAAACCTAAATAAACACTAAAAACAAACGAAAAATGATGACCAAATTCAATAGCAGTAGTACGAAACACTTATTCAGTACTATGCTCTATAGTTAATCTAACTTCCAACTTCAAGAAAAATACATATTCAGTACTATCAGATTAATCAGCTGATACTAAATAAATCCCACACGGACTAAAAAAATATTATGCTACTATCTAAAACTAATTAAAATACTGATGCTATGCTCCTCACTCTACAACAAAAGGTAAAAAACCATGTATCCCTATGATCTAAATCCATATGTTGCTACTAAAAATGTCATAGCTTTTCCTTTACATGAAAAATGGAACAAAAAATATGCCGCGAGATGTTTAGAAACAAAAAATACCTCCCACCAATTCACGGATCTAGCCGAGAAATTCCCCCCGAAGAGAGAAACACCACACCAAAAAAAGATCCGGCGATGGTGCTCCAGAAGAAACAGAGTGGCCCGTTTGAACAAAGTAGAAGCGGAGAAAGTGCAGCTGCTATACAAGGATCGATGCTCGCATTGTCTCGATCTAATCCATGGGATGCGCTCAATCAACTGCACATGGCGTGGAGGGGGGGGGAGGGGGGGAGAGAAACCCTAGTACCAGAGAGCAGGTAGGCGCCTAGCAAAATAGGACGGTGGAGTGGATCAGGCAGAGGAGAAAGGAAGTCGCCTGGCAAAGGAGAAGGAACTCGCCTGGCCGGACAAACCCTAGCGACCGCGATGAAGAAATGAAGAAGAAGGTCCTCGGGCTCAGGAAGGAAGAAGAAAGGAACAAAAAAGAGAAAGGAGAACAGAACAAAGAATAATGGGCCGAGCCCATATACTAAAACCTTTAACAAAACGGTACTCGGTAGCGCGCGCGCTACTGAGCAATTGCTGCGGCGGCTCTGCGCCACGTCACACAGGGCACTCCACCCGCGGCTGACTAAATGGGCCGGCCCATTAATTGTTGGTTTAGTTTGAAAATTGAACATTTTTTAAAACTTGAACATATTTTGAACTCTAAACATTTTAAAAAAATTGAACATTTTTATAATTTGAACATTTTTTATAATATAAACAATTTTTCACATTTTTCACATTTGAACCTTTTTCACATTTTGAACATTTTTTATTCTGAATAGTTTCATCTTTTGAACTTTTTTATTTCTAAAACAATTATTGGATTTAAAAAATCCTAAAAAGTATGAGATAAAATAAATACAGAAAGCAGAAACATAAAAAATAGGAAACAAATGAAAAATGAACGAAAAAAACGTCAGAGAACACCCGCAACCTCACTAATGGGCCTGGCCCACCCAGGTCGCGCGCCTAGAAGCCCATATCGGTTTTTGCCATGCAGGGCCTGGCTATGGATACACTAGTGGTGCGGGCTCAGTCAACATGTGTGGCTTAGCCCATTTACTCGGATAATCTACTATACGGTCGCCCTCCACGCCCGTGAAAAAGGCTAGAAAATTAGATTTTTACTGCATGATGTAGCATGCATTACATCCGAAGCGGTGCATTATTATTTTCCCTCCCTCTCATCTAAATACATCAAATACATGCATGTACGTAAAACAATATCCAAAAGTTATACGTGGAAGGAAACAATTCTCTTTAAGCCTTGTTTGACACTACAGTATTTGCACAACTTGTATAAATTATCCTCATCAAATCCCCACCTATCCTAAACACATGTTTAGTTCTAGTGTATTGGAATAATTTAATTCCCACTTCCTCACTTATATCCAGTCTTAGTGTATTTTTCTAGTACCTAATACTCTACCTTATTTAGTGAATAGAGATTGAGTATTGGTGGAGATTGGATAAATGCAGAGGTTCACCCAATTACCTTGGAGATTATCCCCACTAATCCCCACAAAAACTCTAGAACAAAACAAGGCCTTTAGCAGTTTTTGTGGTACAGGGGTGGAGCTAGGACAAAATTTCTTAGTGCACAGCAACAAGCAAGCTCAAATAAGAGGTCTGCATGCTTGTTTGGGCAGTGTTTGAGTGTGAAATAGTACACTGCCATTGGATTTATCTAGTGCACATAGCAAAATTTTATCCAATTGCTAGCAAATTTCCTTTTGTCCCGTTGCATGTGCACCATGCAAAGCCTATGTAGTCCAGCCCCTGTCGTGAGACCAACATGATCTTAGCCTTTTAGCCTGCGATAATTACCTTTTTTCCTCCTCAAGTGTCTACCTTAATTAGTAACCCGTGTTGTACATGCCCTAATGCATGTTTATCATCATGCCAGACATACGCCGTTTACTTGGCTCTGTCATGCATGAATAAGGATAACATAAGTGATATTCTTTTGATGCTTAAAATTCGAAAACTTTTATCTCTTAAATAGCTATTTTGTTGATGTTCTGTTTTTACAATTGGCATAGTTGCGATGAGATCTTTGAAACAAAGTTCCATGTTGACATGTTTTATAAAAAAATCATCGATAGTTGCCAAATTTGTTATAACCTAGTTACTAAAATATACCTACTTAGTTGCCAACTAATAGTAACTTAGTTGTCACACTATTGTATTTAACATTTTAAATCAATGCAAGGCTTCATGATACTACTTTTAGTGAAACTAGCAAGGTGGCCCTCTCAAATGCGAGGGCGACATCTTTACTATTTAATTACTTAGCCTATTGACTCTGAAATTATTTGTAATTATGTATTATGACAAAGTGTGGTATGATATAGTATGATTTTGCAACTACCAATGATATTATAAAAACAATATCACAAATGCGTTATTTCAAAAATATCAAACTAATGGTCATATGTCTCAGGTGTACGTGATATTGTATTTGGAGATAAATTTAAATTTACCTCACTATCTGTCCCATATTGTTTATTCAGTGTTATTGAATGTTCCATTTAATTAGGACCCAAAGTATATCTTTTCATTTCTAGTTTGGTGTAATTTTTTTAAAAGATTCGAACCCTGTCAATCAAACACTCGACCTCTTCTATCCAGAAACATGGTTTCTGTGGTATTTATATTTTGATAATATTGACCATGTTTTTCGTATTCACGCAATTGCCTAATTATGTACACCCAAGATTCCTCCTTCTTTCACAGTTTAACCTCTCTCTTTCATTTGACACTGATTGTTCCAATAGACTATCAGCATCAACTCGATGGAAAACTCATATCTAGCTTACTTTCTAAAATATCATGCAATATTATAAAGAGAAATCGTGCGCGTCTCATTTATATCTTGTGCGCCAAGAAATTATTGTGATTATCTTGGTACAATTATGAATATTTATTGGCGTGTGTAAAGTTTAGGTATGGTTATGAAGACTTATCGATTGTGGTCTTCTAATGAAGACGGCCTACATGATTAGAGTGTTGATTTTTCATTTTTGTGAGAATATTGTACTTTTAGAAATTAACTTCATACAATTTTGAAAACCTGTGAACCGTGAAATTACTTTATTTAAAAAAATATTAGGTAATAATATGTATATATACCTATGTACGCATCAGTTTACGACTTCATACTATTTTCAAAACCCGTGAACCATGAAATTGCTTTATTTAAAAATATATTAGGTAACAATATGTATGTAGAGTCGCGTTATTTGACATCCTGAGTGTAGAATAGCTTATTCTACACTCACCCCCTAGTTTTACAACCGTAGATGATTTTTACGTCACGTAAATTTTGTCTTACTTCTGAAGTCAAGCAGAACATAAGAAAAAATATAAATGACGTAAAAAAATTATTTACATGTCATAAAAAAATATGACATAAAATACATACTTTTATGTTATTTTTACACTGTAATGACAAAAAATACGTTATGAGTCAATATGAATTTAATTATTAGTATATAAACATAAAATTATTATTTATAATAACATAAAATTACGATGCTGAATAGCGTTTCTATATGTATATATACGTACACATCACTTTACATACGTTTAGAGACTACGTTTTACTGCAAAACACTACATTTTTCTGCCAAACTGCCACCATATCTTTTTGCACCGAGTAGGCTGAGTACTCATACAAGAGGACACACATGATAAGCAAAAATCAAATCGCAACGATCAGCGTTGTGTTTTTTTCATTACCAAACAACTTTAGAGTTTGCTTCTAGTACGTAACAATATCAGCTTTGGATTTTATTTTTTTGCCCAATGAGACATACGCGTACACGTGACAGGTTGTACACGATTTACTTTGCGTAACTTTTGAAGCTTTAAATCTCAACCATTATAATCAAGATCAACGATTCAAATTATTTTAGTCTATGTGGATTAACGTGGTGTCTCGAAAACATAACCCCCGTATTATGCTTTTAGTATATAGTAGATGATATCATCCATTAGTTATTAGAAATACTTGCTCTAAAACTCTACATAATATTTATAATATTGCAATGCCAAAAACATGAATAAAATAATCAGGCAACTATTCATTGTTATCTTGGCAATTGTCATTGTTAATTTGGCAACTAGGCATTTTTTACCAAAACATACGCACATGTGATAGTTTTAAAGCCCTCATCGATATGAACTCAGAGGTGAGAGTGGATTACCAATCTGATTAATAGTTGAGAAGATAAATTAATTTAATATTTAAATTTAGCAACTAATGGGATGATGTTAGTAAGGAGGCAACAGATTCTACATGCATGTGTGCTCTCCCTATAAGGGAAATTTCTTATTGGAAACCTGCCGCGTGAGGTGACTAACTAGGGCATGTGCCCCTATTAGATTAACTATTGATTGTTATGTCGCTTTTATGGGTTGTTGTTCGATCGTTGATGCAAAGACCTGGTCTCCTGAGCTGGCTCTGTCACCACCACCACCTCTGCCATCGAGAGGCATGCATCATTTCGAATGTAGTCGTACTAGTCAAAGTCGTCATCACCGCACAAACAATTTTGTCGCTTGGCTTACTAGCTCAAGCTACTGCGAATCCTTCTGATGGACCACATCTCTTCCACGTTGCATTGAGCATTTCTCATTAGCGTCACTCTATGGAGGTTGAGCATAAGGCAATGATTATAAATGGTATGTGACCGCTTGTCTCTCGTCCTCTAGAGTTAACATCATCGACTCTACGAAGATACTCAAAGTCAAGTGTCATGCTAATGGCGTAACTGAGCTCTCCAAAACGCATATCATTGATTCCAACTAGATATTCAAATCAAGTGTCGTGCTAATGGTGTAATTGAGCACTCTAAAATGTGACTGGTGGCAAAGTGTTTCAAAGAACGATATGGCTTTGGCTATGAAGACATGTTCATTCCAGTTGTTTCGTTGTTGTCACTGTCTCACGGTAAATGATGGTACCTTTGCTAGTTTGACATTCAAGATGCCTTGTTGCATGATTTCCTTGAGGACGTGGTACACACGTGCTAGACACATTTTTTCAAGATATAGACGTACCACATGACGTATGCAATATATTGACAGCTCGCCGTGCATGGCATGCTCATTTGGGTACAACACTTTGGGATAATGGTTTTGTTCTCTCCATATCTAGCACATCTATGTTTCTTCTTCACTTGCCCGAGGTGGATGAAATTGTTGTTTTTAGTTCCGCTGCTACAAGCCATCCGGTTCATCATCTTTGTTTTGGGTTTGTTGTGAACAATTTGGGTCCTCTAGATTACTTCTTTGGGATCAAGGCTTCTTACTCATAAAGGATTACTTCTTACTCTACACAAGTTTGCACTGGATTTACTGTGACATGCTGTCATGTCCAAGTGCAAGTATACATATACCCTGTGTCTACAATTTAAGATCTTACAGGTTATAATGGTGTTCTTCACTTTCTATTGATTCAGATGCGGCTACATAGTACATGAGTATTGTGGGCGGTCTTCAATATCTCACCATGACATGGTAGGATCTGTCCTTCTCAGTGACAAAGTGTGTCAGTACCTTCATATGCCATGTGCTCTTCACCGGGAAGTGGTCAAGCGCATTCAGTGGTATATTCAGTTCAATGTTAGTCATGGTCTTCACCATCAATAAACCTCCTCACCTTAATCTAGGAATTTCTAGATGTATATCGGGCATGGGATATTGATGATCGACGGTCCAATGGTGGCTATGGCATCTTTATGGATCAAATCTGATTGCATCGAGTGCTTGCAAAACAAGAAACAATCCCTCTCTCAAGCACATAGAATATAAAGCCGTGGGCAATGCAACTGCGAAATTAATGTGGTTATAGTCCTTACTTCTTCATGATCACATGGTTTCACAACCGACTTCACAAGTTATAATGTGCGATAATATTGGAGCAACGTACTTAACCTCTAACCATGTGTTCCATGGTAGGATAGAGCACATTGAGGTGGACTATCCTTTTGTGAGAGAACGAGTTGCACAAGAACTCTTGCAAATTAATATATCTATCCTCCAAAGATCAAGTAGCGGACATCTTTGTCATGCAAGTATCTTTGCCTCTTTTTTGAGCCTTTAGGCACAGCCTCAGTATGTATGACACTATATATTGATGGTGTTAGAGTTAGTGCCCTTCACATGTTAGTATATTTAGTTAGCATCTAATCCCGCTGATTAGATAAAATTAACTTAGATGTATTCTAGCCATCGATTTCTTGTACATGTAAACCCCTAGGTGCTTGACGTCTCAACATAGCCAGGGTGGCGCAGTAGGCATGTTGTGCAGGTCTCGATCAGGCGCCTTCCTTGGCTCGCCCACACCTATCGAACAAAGGCATATCTGATCCAGGGACGCTTGAGGTGATCGCTTGCAGGGAGGAGATTGCTCGGCCACAAATTATCTATCTGTGGTGTCGACATGGCTAGACCATCCATAAGATACAACTCGATGTTGCATGAAATCCAAATGCAGTTGGCTACTTTCAAAGAAATTACTTTTAGACATGAGAATAGGGCTTCAAAGTTAGAAGCTCATAGACTGGCATAGTTTGCTATTTCTTCTAGTTTTGGATGTCACTTTTGGCTCTTATAGCCACCTGGCGGTCTTTGTTTCCTAAACAATATTATTGATCAATGAAAGTGCCATGTTTACCCAAAAATAAAATACAGTCGCCCTCCATGCACATGAAAAGGCAGTAAAGTTAGATTTCTACTACGTGATTTAGTATGCACTACACAACAACACTTCATGTATGTGCTATTGTATTCCTGCCCCTCTCATCTAAATATATTAAATACATACATGTAATTTAACATTAATGCATAATTAGGTCATCATGCAAAACATACGCTGCTCACTCCGCTCTACCATGCATGCATGAGGATGACATAAGCAAGATTGTTTTGATGCTTAAAATTCATAAAAATTATCTCTCAGATTTCTATTCTATCAATGTTCTATTTTTACAATTGGCTTAGTTGTGATGAGATGTTTGGAACGAAGTTCCATGTTGACATATTTTAACAACTTTTTTCATTGGTAGTTGCCAAGTTTGTTATAACCTAGTTTCTAAAAAATACCTACTTAGTTGCCAACTAATAGTAACTTAGTTGTCACACTATTGTATAACATTTTAGATCATGCAATGCTTCATGATACTACTTTTAGTGAAATGATATCATCTAATAGTTACTAGAAAAATGCTCACTCTGTAGCTCTGCATAACATAACAATGCTAAAAACATGTAAAAAATAATTAGGCAACTATGCATTATTATTTTGGCATTGCCGTTATTAAGTTGGCAACCAGGGTATATAAAATGAAAATTTGTGCGTTAATTTTTTTTACCAAAATATATGCACATGCGATATAGTTTTAAGGCCCTTGTCGATACGAACTTAGCGGTGAGAGCGGACTACCGATCAGAATAGTTCATAATATAAATCATTTTAATATTTTAATTTAGTAAATAATGCGATGATGTCAGTATGAAGGTGGTAGATTTTACATGCATGTGTTCTCTCCCTATAAGGGAAATATCTCATTAGAAACCTGTCGCACATGGTGACTCTTCATGGGTGGCTCTTCGATCATTGATGCAAAGACATGGTCTCATGAGCTGGTCCGTCGCCACCACCATAGTCACAACCGTCTTCACGACTGCTCATGCAATTTGGTTGCTTGGCTTACATGGCTCAGGTTGCCGAGGATCCTTCAGATGGACAAAATCACTTCCACGTTGTAGTGAGCATTCATCATTGGCGTGACACTACAAAGGTTGAGCACGAGGCACTGATTAAATGTCAAGCATCATGCTAATGGTGTAATTGAGCACTCCAAAACGTGACTAATGGCAAAGGGTTCCAAAGAACGATATGGTCTCGTCTATGAAGACACGTTAAGTCCATTTGTTAAACCAACACGTATTCATCTATCGTTATCACTGGCTCCCGGTAAAGGATGGTGCCTTTGCCAGTTTGACGTTCAGGAGGCCTTCTTGCATAGTTTCCTTGAGAAGGAGGTACACATGTGCCAACCATATATTTTTGAACATATATACAGACCACATCACTTATGCAAACTTATCAAGGCTATATATTGATGGCTCCTCATGCATGGCACACTCATTTGAGTACAACTCTTTGGGATAATGGTTTTGTTCCCTCCCCAGCATGCATATCTAAGTTTCTGCTTCACCTGAGGTCACAATGTACTTGCTAGTGTATGTGGATAAATTTATTGTTATCAGCTCCTCTTCCATTGCTATAGGCCTTCCAATCGTCTTTGTTTTGGTTTGTTGTTAAAGATTTGGGTCATCTCAATTACTTCCTTGGGATCAAGGCTTCTTTCTCTCATCAAGGATTGCTTCTTACACAACACAAGTATTCACTAGATAAATTGTTGCATGCTATCATGTCCAAGTGCAAGTATGCATATACCCCCATCTCTACAATTTAAGATCTTCCCAGTTCTAATGGTGTTCTTCACCTCCTATTGAATCAGATGAGGCTACAAAGTACATGAGTATTGTGGGTGGTCTTCAATATCTCACCATGACTTTGTTGTCAACCT
Organism: Dactylis glomerata; assembly: GCA_007115705.1. Classification (NCBI taxonomy): domain Eukaryota; kingdom Viridiplantae; phylum Streptophyta; class Magnoliopsida; order Poales; family Poaceae; genus Dactylis; species Dactylis glomerata. The sequence continues at coordinate 5,323,682 of QXEO01000647.1, forward strand.
ACCTCCCCCACATTGATCTTGGAATTTTTGGTTGTTGATCCGGTATGGAATATTGATGATTGACGGTCCTCTGGTGGCTATCTGCCATTTTTACGGATAAAATCTTATTGCATGGAGTGATTACAAAATAGGCAACAATCTCTCTCTCTCTCTCTCTCTCAAACACATAGAATATATAGTCCTGGAAATGCAGCTGCGAAATTAATGTGATTACAGTCCTTACCTCATGATCTCATGGTTTCACAACTGAGTTCAGATGTTCTATTGTGTGATAACATCGGAGCAACGTACTTATCCTCTAACCATGTGTTCCATGGTAGAACAAATTATATTGAGGTGGACTATCATTTTGTCGGAGAGAACGAGTTGCACATAAAAAATGCTAGTCAAATTTATCTCTCCTCTAAAGATCAAGTAGCCGACATCTTTGTGAGGCCAATACCTTTGCCTCTTTTCTGATCATGTAGGCGCAATCTCAGTATGTATGACACTGTATTGAGATTAAAGGTGGGTGTTAGAGTTAGTGCCCTTATAACGCTAACATATTTAGTTAGTATCTAATTAGTGTTTATTGGATTAGATTAATTTAGATGTATCCTAGCTATCAATTTCTAGTACATATAAAACCTTAGGCGCTAGACATCTCAACATAAACTAGAGACATAACTAGCGTGTCTCAGCATAAACCAGGAACACTACTAAGGCCCGAGCGTGCAATGCAAGCCTCTGCTCACGACGGGAAACAAAGTTGTCAAGGAAAAAACATTATAGGGTTTGACAACTTTTTATTTTTATTTTTATTTTATGTATTTATAAAAAAACAACGCGGCCTAAAACATTATCGAACGCTGCCGATTGCGTCGCGCCCTATGCAACGTGGGGAACGTTTACCCCTTATAAATTCCTGCAAACCAGATAGCCACACAGTTAGCATTTGTTACGATCTCGTCTACTACTATATTTGTACTTTCTACGATACAAAGTTTATTTTAAGTCTTTTTGATCCGACGGAGTATATGATGGTTTTTAAGTCTGTCATCTGTATGTGTTACCCAGCCGACTTCTCTTTTTGCGTCACCGATCTGACTATTAAGCAACTTTTTCTAGTAGTGCAAGAGCAATGCATGAGGGGTACGTGCTTTAGCGATGATCAAGTGAGAGAAAAGAGGCGCGCGCCTTTTCGAAAGACAAATAGACGAATTTTTGACACATGAGACCACCTGCGCGAGTGAAATGCTAGAAAAGACCACCTACTGACAAAAAGACCCCCTACGAGTGGCGGCACCCCTGGCCAGGCGACACGTGGCGCCTGGGCCGTACCGGCAGGCCCTGCCGCCGTTGCCATTGGCGGCACCCTGGCAGGCGGCAGGTGACATGGCAGCACCATGCCGCCATCACCATTGGCGGCAGGTGACGTGGCAGCACCATGCCGCCACCACCATTGGCGGCAGGTGACGTGGCAGCACCGTGGTGGCACCCTGGCATGCGATATTCATTTTATTCACTTGACTGTATAGCATAGTACTGTATGACATCACCTTGCCGGCAACAAGGATGGCGGCAGGGTGCCGGCAACGGCAACGGCGGCAGGGGCCTGTTTTTGACAAAAATTTTCACAGGTCTTTTCTGGCATTTCACTCGCGCAGGTGGTCTCATGTGTCAAAAATTCGGTTGACGAATAGATATTCGTTTTCGTCGATTTATTGTTAAAGCTGTGTAAAATAAATTGCTAGCAGTACACAAAGAATCGTTACATTGCGCACAACTCCGGCGCTATACATCATCGGACCACCAGCTTTTCCGGCTACAGGTTGCACCGAAGAATCACAAAACAGAAAATTTTCTTCGGTGCCTTGGGGCATAATTTCAGATGCAAAGACTACGCACCTAAAAGAACGGCTAAAAACATAGATTGAAAAAAATGGGTTACTAAGTAGTATATCAGTAGTATTGCTTGCCTCCAAGAAACCAATCGTCATCATCAGTTCATCACCAATGGCCTGTCAGTGACTCAGCGGCAGTAGTGCCATGCATGCATGCGTCCTCGCCCCTAGTGATCCGCCATGGCTGGCCAGCAGCTTGATTACCAGTGCTCGCCGGCGCCATGGCGGCTGCCGGCGTGCATCTGCTTGAGCCTGGTCAGCTCCTTCCTCCTCCTCCTAGCCTCCGCCGCCGTGGCGGCCTTCTCCCTGCCGCTCAGCGCGACCTGCAGGCCCACTGCTCCCACCACGCTCCCGCTGCTCTGGTGCACGTGCGCTCCGGCGGCGGCGGCGCTCTTCTTGTCCGCAGCGTCGATGGCAAGGGTCAGCGAGCACGGGTCGTCGTCTTCGTCGGTGCCCTCCGCGGCCGTCCGCCCGCCGCCGCCCGGGCTGCCCATCGGCTCCTGGAACGGGTGCACGTAGGAGGTCGGCGACCCGCGCGGGTCAGCGGCGGTGACGACGGGGTAGTACCACGCGCAGGCCGGCGGGAGGCAGAGCGGAGGCGGCGCGTGTCCGGCCGGGTTATCGTACGCTGCCGGCCCGCAGGGAGGCCACGAGCCCCAGACGTACGGCACCGGCATGGTCGGCGGCGGCGCGCTGTACAGGAAGCTTGGCTGCGGCGGCGTGGGCGGCGGGGAGGCTTCCGCGTGCTGCGCCGTCGACGCGATGTCCATGGGCGTGGTCGCCGGTGCCGATGACGGCTTCTTCTTGGTCGTCTTCGCCACCTGCAGAAGAAACACACGTCTCGGTCAGCTCCTGCACTAGTCTCTGGGCAAATCTTGACATTAGTTATCACGATGAAATCTTGCATATATTTACGCGATAAATGTTCCAAGAGACGTGTGTTGGACGAGGGGGAAAATTTTGTTTCGATCGTGCCCTAGCTAGCAGCGAAACGTGAAGGACCAAAGTCAACTAGCTTGGCATGGCGTTCCCTAAAAAGGAAATGACTTGGTGCGCACAAATTAAAACCCCCCGAATATTTACTGCCGGTGCAACTCATTCTCAGATCTGGCCAGGCTGGCCGCGCCAGCGGTATTTTTGGTTGTATGGGCGTCTCAGCGTCTGGCTCAGTTGCTCACCGTCGCCGCCCATGCGCGCATGGCGATCCTTCTGTTTTCTTGGTTTTGACGACATCGCCGACGAATTTTGTAAGTACGTACATCTTTGGGCATCGATCAGGTACAACTTTTACGAGCATCTTTGGGCATCGCGTCACCGCATCCATGGAAATTTCTCGAAGGGGCGGCGCCAGCTTGCCTTGCCCGTCTCGGATCGAGTTTATCCCAACAGAAAATACTAGTCCCCAGCCTCAGCCATGGACAAGCAATGCTCTTTGGCTGCTTGTTCTGACTGAATAATCCATTGCTGCTCAGTCACCTGCACCTGTCCCTGAATGATCGCTTCATACACCAGGCTAAACGAACACATGTCAGCTACTCGGAGGAGCACGCAGCAAAGCGTGCCGCAATAATCTTCTGCTGGGAGAACCGACTAGATCGGGCAGATACGCGGACGCATCAGCAAGCTCGCACCCATGTGTGCTGCGCCGAGAAAGCGCACATACCCAAAGAAGCAAAGACAAATAAAGGAAAGAAGCATATCTTATTCGAGATCACTGTCAGATTATAATATACAAAACATGAGCACACAGTTCCCTGTTTGACCATAATTAGTAGGTGTACGGCAGCGATGGACTGGTAAAGCAGCGCGCGCTCATGTGGCCTCCTCTCCCAGGTGAACAACTGGAGCTGGATTGGAACATGCGAGATACTTTCTTTCTGCCTAGAAATGGCAAAATATCCTAATAATAATTGGCAAAAAAATTAAAGGTAGGAAAGCGATAGATGTTGTGCCTGTTGTTTCAGCTGCTTGTTGGTCTCCTTGAGCGACATGTACTGCTCCAGAACCAGGTCCTTCTCCTGCAAAACATTCGCAATTTCGAAGATTGACAGGTGAAGAACATTACAGAAAGTAATAAAAGCTTTGATTCAGGCTGAAAGTCGAAGTACCTTCTTCATGTTCTCGTTCTGCGACGCCAAATCCGCGACTTTTCTCGCCAGCTCGTCACGGATCGCCTGGGCGACACGTAAGAGGATCAGATCAGATCAGGAAAGAGATCGAAAGGAGGATTCTTTTTTGTTAAGTTCAGCAATCACCTGGCGGCGGAGGATGGTTTGCCGGGCCGACTCCCGGTTGGCGAGCACGCGCCGCAGCCTCTTCGCCTCCTTCTCCGCCTGCAATGGTTCCGTCGGACGGCGGATCAGGGCCACGCCAGTTCGATTTTCAGTTGCAGAGCTAGATAAAGCAAGCGACTTTACCTCGGTGAGCACGTTCCTTGGCCTGTTGGGACCGTACCCGGGCACGGCCGCGGACGACGCCGCCGCCGCCGCCGCCGCGTGCGTCGGGGGCTGCTGCCCGGCGCCGCTGGAGCTGCTGGAGCAAGGGGACGACTGGATTCCCACGTTGCCCAGCTCCAGGCTCAGCCTCGTGCTCGCCAGCTCCTCCGTCGGCGCCTGCAACTGCAAGCGAAGCGAAACGGCCGCCGTCGAGAAACGGATCCAATTATTTCGAGACTCGGGGTTGGTAGGAATGGATCGAGGCGCAGAGAGTAGATGTAGATCAACGAAATCGATGTATTACCTGAGTAGGTAGTACGGCGGCGGCGGCGTGATGGTGGTTGTGCGCAAGGATGGCGTGCTCGACCCCGGCCATGTCGGCGAGCGCCATGGCGGCGTGGAGCTCGACGTCGGCGCTGCCGACCCGCCGACATTGCCTCTGGTGCTGGCCGTCGTCGCGATCAGTGGTAGGCATGGGGCGTGGCGAGATCTCGTCTCGTATCCGGTGGAGCTTGGCTAGGTAGCAGGCCAACACAAGGCGGGGAGCGGTGCCAAGCGAGAGTACGGCGGGGCCCCTGCCCCCCTTTAAATATCCTACCGGCGAGGCGGCGCACAGGTGGTACCCTTCACCCGGCGCCCCATCTGCTGGATGGGGAGCATCTGGCCCGTCCGCGGCGGCCACGTCGCGCCTGCACACAGGGGAGCTCCACGCAGCGGCGGGCGCGAGGACACGTGGAGAACGCCGCGTGCCGTGCCCAGCATGCAGCGCAACGGCTCGAGCAACGAGGCGGGCGGGCCCGGGCCGCCAGTGGGAGCCCAGACCCAGGCCCGTGCTGGGGAGGTGCCGACGTGGATTCTGCGGCGGTACACGTGGGCGCGGTGGCTCGCCGGTGACTCGTCGCCGGCAGGTCAGCGGGGCCGGAGGAGCCGCCGCGTGTGGAGCCAACTCCGGCGAGTGGACGCGCCTAGAAGACCACGCATTTGGCCGCAGTCGGAGCTGCATCGCATGCACGGGCGCAGCCAAGCCTCCCAGTTCCCATGCCATCGAAATGCCATCCAGCGAGTCTAGAGAATCGGGGTTTACCTGCCTCTCCTATTCTAGGCAATCGGTGATTTCGTTTTTTTTAACGAGGCAAAAGATTTATTATTTTTATTAATTAAGAAGAAAAGGGCTGGTCGTTTGATTCGGCTAAAAACTGATACAAACATCTTCGACGACCGTTATGGAACACGACTATCGCGAAGCCACACACAACCATCCTAACTACCAAACGCAAACCGCACACACACCACTGCAAACAATTTTGGTTTCTCGTCCGAATCTGTTTCCCTGCGCCGGTGCGAAGCATTGCTTCTTAAGTAAGCAAGCACAGGCGTTTTTGATTTCTCGAACGTGCATGTTGAAACGTGACGACGATGGTACCATACAGCACTACTAGTCGGCTCAAACAATTGGCATGTTTAGTTTAGGTTTTTGGTACCTGTGGTTGCTTTCGTTTCTACTTCCTTTCCTTCATTAGATCGTGTGCATGATATTATTTCCTGCTGTCCGCCCGGCGCGGGGTTGAGAATTGGGATAGGTCGTGTGTTCAGATCTTCCCACTCCAGAGAGGGAATCAGCAGGTGTCTTCCCCTTCCCTTTCAGAAGTGCAGCAATAATCTACACTAGCTGCAGCTCCAGGTGTTGTTTCAGCTATAAATTAAAATGCTTTCACGAAACTGTGCTTGCTTTTTTTAATTGACATGGAGTATAGAGCAATCAGTCTCTAAAAGATTGGCAAAGTCCCCAATGATAGACATGCAAGCGAGATCTAGCTTATAGTTGATTTTATGATAGAGATGCCAAAAACATGAAGTGTAGCCCAGGCTACATGTAGCTTGGTTATCTTTTTCTTCTTTCAAATTTCAATTTTTTTATTACGGTTTATTTTTTTATTGAAATTCATTTTATTCCACCCTCAGTAAAAATGATAAAATCTCACAAAATGACAAATTCTAGATTATAGTGCATTGTTTATCACTGTTCACCGAGGATAAAATCGAGATTTGTTATTTTTGCTGAGCCAACAATACAAGATTCTAAAAATTTACACACTTGTAGATGAAAATTGTCTACATCCTGATATATTTTTTTTCAATTTCTTTTCAAATTTCAAAATTTGAATTTTTAGGGGTTTAAAAAGAGCCTAAATGTAGGTCGAGCTACAAAAGTCCACACTCACAGAGATGCAAGACATATATCATTTAGGTCGAGACACTATGCTTTTTCAATAACATAGAGTATAGTGTTGGCATGCGCGCGCGCGCGCACACACACACACACACACACACACACACACACATGTATTCAAACAATTACGGATCATAGTAATCAAGCTATAAAAGATTGACAAAGTCCCCAACAAAGTCCCCAACAACGTTCTTTCAACTACAAGCTTCCTTTCATTTGTCAAAACAGCTGGGTACATAAACACTTCTAGAGAACGAACTCGTCGATGCATGTCACACATGTTTGGTTCGAATGATTTTTAAATAGCCGAAATAGAAAAGAAAGGTAAAGGTAAGATGTGATTAACTGACTCATGTTCAGAACAGAAGACACAAGTTCTATCCTCAACATGTTGCATCTCTGATGCGTGCTTCGACATTGTTTCGCTAAACATTTTTTTTTCCTAAAGCAAGGGGCACGTGACATTCTATCTACAGAAATGACGGGGGCAGCTCAGTCGTGCAAAATCTCTACTATGTAACGCATGGTGTAAACTGGAGGTGCTGAGAACGGAATAACCGTCGGTACACATACACTGAATCGGAACGTGTGGCTGCGGGTGAATGGCGACGCAGACCTACGCCGATCCGACGGTTCCGATCAGGGAAGCGGAGGCGTGCGCTGACCGTAGATTAGCGGGTTTGTTCCCTGGCGCCTCGTGCTTGGCGACACTGTATCGGTCCGAGCTGTGGCGTACGGCGCGTCCGTGTGGTCTGGGATGTCGATCCGCCGGGAGCAGAGAGCAGAGGATGGGGTGGTCCTGGTGGGCCCGGCGTATGCCGACTGACGCGTCATGTGGGCGACACGTGGTTCGTCGCCAGACGCAGAGTTGGCGGTCGGCGAGCGCATGCCTGCTTCCATCTGCGTGCATGGTGGCTGGTGGGTGCTTTGCCACGAGTTGACGTCATTGGTTTCTTATTCTTTTTTTAGAGCACTGGTTTCTCATTCAGTGATGAATGTTGACAGAAATAGTACTGTAATGCACTAGTAGTACTTGTGTTCTTTCATGGGATACTTTGCGGCGTATTATAAGTTACTCTTAAACTACCCGTCACAGCATGTCTCAATCATGAAATCTTCTGCAGAGGAATCTAATGAATAATGCGGAGGGAGTACACGCACTCTTCTTCTCGAGACAACCATTGATCCATGAACCTTGCTATACGTACGACAGTTTACTGTCCGATGCTTGTACGACGTGCATCAGAGCCATCTGAGCAAAGCAATGCATAAAGGTGGGCCGACGGATAACATTATCGTACGTGAATCGTACACAAACTGTCGTACGCAGAGCAGTTCCGTTGATCCATCTGAATTTTTGACAGAAGAGACCACCTGCACCAATGAAATGTCAAAAGAGACCACCTCTGAAAATATTTGTCAAAAAAGACCCCCTCGGAGTGGCGGCACCCCTGGCCAGGCGACACGTGGCACGTGCCGCCTGGGCCGGTGCCGGCAGGGGCCTGCCGCCAATGCCCACGCCGGCATGTTGCCGTTCCACGCAGTGGCAACGTGCCGCCAGTGTGATCGCCGGCACCCTGGGTGCGATGATAGATAGACAACTTTAAAACACTGTTTGATACAGAAAATAAACCATTAAAAACCAGGGTGCCGCCACCACCGTTGCCGGCATGTGCCACGTGGACATGCCGGGCTTGCCATTGGCGGCACGGCAACATGCCGGCTTTGGCATTGGCGGCACGTGCCACGTGTCGCGTCGGACCATCCTTTTTGACAAAAATTTTCAGAGGTGGTCTTTTCTAGCATTTCAGTGGCGCAGGTGGTCTTATTTGTCAAAAATTCGATCCATCTAGCCATCTACGGACTGCTCCTCACCAGCTACACATATATGCGTCCCAAAAAAAAAACACTACACTACTCGACTGAAAATAGTGCTTGGAAAGAAAAATCTAGCATAGGTCCGTCCTGGCCGGCGCCCGGCCCGGGCTAGGCCCAGAGTTGCGGCGGGCCAGTCTGGCAGCATGAGGCTCGGGGTTAGTGTGGCGTCGAGGGTAAGTGCTGCTGGCGGGTCTAATCTAACACAGAGCGGGTTGCGGCCTTAACATGCGGTTGTTTGGTTGTGCCATAGAGTGCACTTACAAAGCATGTTGGTGGAGGCGGTGCTCAGTTGTCGACGCATCCGATCTGCCCGCTTTTGTTGGCGGGCAATGTGACCAGGGAGCATAGGCATGGGTATGTGCGAGGTGCTAGGCCTGACTGCCAAGTTTTGACCTTTTGACGGCAAACATCATGATCTATTTGTGGCGATCATCGACGAATCTTGGAGGACTCTCACCTTGTTGCGACTAGGCATGACACCCAGATGTCGGTGCAATAACTTGAGATTGCGGTTTATAAACTCACGATGAGCTAGAATGATGCTCACCGTGTGTCAGACCTTGGTCCCGATGCCTAGTTCTGATGGTGGCCAACTCTCTCAAGCAGGTGGGTTGGTTTTCTTCATGCGAAGTTACATCGGTGGTCTTGTGGTCCTCGTGGGGCGAGCATGTGGTCGGTGACTAGCCGCCCACCAAAAACCTTTCCTCGGTCGCCGTCTAGGATAGAAGGGGGCATTACCCTTGAGTGTCATTTGAAGGAAAAAATTGAGGTTCTGCTCTATTTTCTTCGCTTGAGAACCGCCCGGGGGTACCCACAGATCCCATGCAGGATTGGGTGAGGCGGGTGCTTTTGTGTCACATGACTCTTGGGGCCTCGTCTTGAATGTTCCACATACTGGAGGGACCCATGGGAGTGTGCTTGTGGTGGTCAGAAAAGGGGTGAGTTGTTTGGTATCCCTTTGCAACTTTCAACAGGAAAGCGGATGCAACTTTGGCTCCAGTGAGCTTCGCGAGAAAACTCATCACCAATTGAGGTTGATGGCGGTGTTCTCAGATGTCGCTCGCATGCTAAGAGGCATTATATGCGGATCGCCTTCAAAAAACATTGATTGTGCATGTCGGTTTGTGATGGATCATGATGCCTTGCAACTTCGTTGGGCTAAGTGGGTGCTAGGCCCTAGGGCCGGGGTGGAAGTCATATGGCAGCTCTAAAAGACCGCCTCATCTGTGTTGATGTGTAGGGTGTCGGCTTTGTTTGCTTGGGTAGAAGAGTCTGGAGGCGCCCACGAGACCAGTATCATTTTTGTGTTGTATCGATTTTATGTCAGATTTCCTTACGAACTTACCATTTCCTTCTTATGTACAATGAACTGGAAAATCTTTTGCCTTGCTTCAAGAAAATATTCAAGTATTTGTTTTGTTGTTGTGTGTTCCATTCAAACTAACTAATTTGTTTTGTAGGAAAGAAGTGATTAATGTGTCACATAGCAAGCACAAATTCTGCTTTTTATGGGTCCAAAGATTCTTCCGCAAAACAATCCATATTTTTCTAGTTTATCGTTTTTATAATGAAAATTAGAGAACCTTCTGACCTAGGTAGGCTTTCTGAGACGGTTAGGGTCTTGGTCGAGGTTGATAGACAGGGGTGAGGCTGAGTTCTAAAATGATCTCAGAGCTGGGTTTTGGAGCTTTCTGGCCGTATCGATTTGTAGCGAGTTGCCACGGTGAAAGGTAGAGAAACATCGAGACCGACGCTCACCATCCGTATGGCGACGCCGAAAGAACAGGTTGCGGAGGCAGCCAAGCAGCAAGGTATACATTTTTTTATGTATCATTTCCTCTAACATTTTAGGGTTGTAATCTCTTATAGAAGCTACACGGTGCAAAGTTTCATCATTAGAAAATATAAGTCAAATAACTCTAAAAAGTCGAATACACGAGAACCTTTTCCGAGAAGAGTCAAGCTAGGCATAGGATAGATGAACATGTTTACACCTTTATCTTGCTTTTAGGGATTCATTTACAATTTCTAAGGCTTCGTTTTCTCCGGCAAGCTGCTAGGGAAGCATTTATTACCACATTTATGCAGCCCCTGTTCATCTGGTCATAGATTGGAGCCCCAAAAAATGAAGTGAACTAATCTTTGTTCCTAAAGTTCTATGCACGCGCAGAGATTGGCATACAGTGAAGTGTGTGTGCTCTATCAGCTTATGTTATTACAGTCATGACCGAACTCATTTTTTTGTCCAACTTGTGCAAGTTTGGTTCGGTTGGTTTCCCGTAGAGAATGTTGGTCTGGCCAACCACGAATTCTAAAACACTCCATAGTCAGACCCGACTAGGAATGACTGACTCAACATTTCTTTGGAGCCAGACTCACTATGTGCAAGGGAGGGGAAACACACCTATTTTGTGCGATCTCACACGGGACAACACAAAGTTGGGGGTTGAGGGAGAATTTCGATCACCTCGCACCAAAATCCTCACCATATTTACCCATCCCGGTATGAAACTCTCACAACCCTTTCCCCCTCTTTAACTTTATATCACTTGAAGCTTCTTCACCTCCGAGCATGCAAGCGACACCATCTTCTCCAATCGATGTCAATCGCCGGAGGCAAGCCTTCTTATTCCTCTATTCCAAGTTTTCCTTTGCATCCTCGCGCTCATCTGATGGGTGTAAACAACATCAAACCCTAAAACTATGAGCTCTTGGAAATATATCCTAAAGACAACCCTGTATTCCAATAATTTGAAGGCTATAACATAGTTGATGTTGAATCTAAAGGATCTACTGCATGGACTGTGTCCTAGGTAATGTTGCTGGTAGTACAGCTGGTAATGGAGTTGCTCCTGGTAGCTCAGTTATTTGAGTTTGAGGACCAATTGCTTGCCCTTGGCTACTAACAATCAATGCTCCCTCTATAGAGGAAGGGGCCACTGCCGCGTTGCTTGTTGTGGTTGCACCATATGAACTAGTCAACAATGCAGATGGCTGTCCTATAGTAGGAGCTGATACAAGAGTGCGTCGTTTTGGAACACGAGCTCCATAGAGCCCCTTATTTAAACCTTTAAAATTCAATTTCAAAACCTAAAAATATTCAAAAAAAACCCTGGATATAGCCAACTGTAAACACTATGATTGTGAAAATTTAGAATTCAAAATACCATGTATTATGTCCTCAGCAAAAATAACAAAAAACCAAATCTGGGAGCATGAAAAGTTTGACTTTTTTCTTCCAAAATTTGTTCACAATTTGTCTTTTTTCCTGAGCCTACACAGCAAGGTATTTTATATTGAATGTTTGCACGATTATAGTGTATACATTTGGCAACATCTAGATTTTTTTGTATTTTTTGAAGATTTTAAATTGAATTTTTTTTGTATGGTTAAAAAGCTGAGCTCCATGGAGCCCGGGTGCTAATTGCATTTTTCGCTGCTACAAGAGCTACTTAAGGTGTCGCTGAGTTGGCTGCATGTATATATTGGGCGTCAACATGGGGTTGTTGCAGCCGTTTACAATGTCTGTGTTTGACGCTGCCCCTGTAAATAACACAAAGGGGGGAACAGCGGTTTATGCTAGGAAAAAGTTTTTGACATACATACAAGTCACTATAAATATTAATTACAGACATATAGTGCAGAGTTGACCGTGTTCTTGCATTTGAAGATGTACGATCTGAGTACCAACTGTTACAAACATGGGAGTTCCCATGAGCACAAGCGGTACCATGTGTGGTACAATGAAATAGTTGTTCGTGATATTGGTAACCACTCTTACGATACAAGCAATGGACTATTACTTTACCAACGGTCTCAGTAAGGAATTTATTTATTAGATTCCATGAGAGGCTGAAAACTAAAAAGCATGCTGTAAAGAAAGGGATGTCTTGAAACATACTTAGCTCACAGATGTTGTTAAAAATAGTAGTAATACCTTGGAATTAGCTTCTGTCACCAAGTAGCCATCATAAGGGCAAGCATGTGTTGCTACCACAAAATAGGACAAGCAGGGTTTGCAATAGAGTTGTGTGCACTGAGCTTGCAGGGGATCTTTGGGGCATATGAGTGTCCGACAAACGGGGCAAGACTATTCACTAGCAAGAGATGCAATATTCACAATATATTTATAGTTGAAACGCATTCTCAAATCTCACCAAGTTATAACCTAGTCGGAGTTATGGTGCCTGCACATCACTTATAAATGTAATTTTATAACCTAGTCGGAGTTATGGTGCTTGTCACTTATTATGCACTGAACACGTGTGAATGTTGAAAACAGAACCCCAATGAAAGTACAAGCGGTAAGAATTTATTGGTGTGTCAATCATCATTCAATAATAAGTGACAATAAAATGATGCATGGAAATTGCCACAAGTTATATGCAATGATTGAAGTTTTGAACAATAGCCACGAGTCCAATGAATCGAATGAAGAAGCATAGAATGATACTTCCGTCAATCTTAAAAATCAATGAGAAAAAACAAACAAACTACAAATATAGTAGGGTTACCGTAACTTTAAGGGCAACAAAAGGCACCATGTAATTCATAAACAAACACTGAAAGTATGCTGTGGGACATGTTGGAACATGGGTCGATACACAACACAGTGAGGCACAAATTCTTGCCTATGAAGTGCATACGTTATTTGGTTCACCAAGTAAGATAAAGTTGGCTAAGAAACTGAGTTACCTAGCAATAACCCTAGATCGACGAATGCATGACACAGAAGGTAATTTAGATACACAACACATGCGTCCTCTATACAGACACTAATTAGAGACACTCGCATGCTATCAAAACCAGATAATTAGTGTAGCAGAAAACAACAAAATAATCTTAGCGGTAGAAATAATTCATTGCAATTGGATTAGCAACATTAACCAACTACAATTATCAGGCTAAAATGATCACACTAAGTACCTGAAATGAAGAAATATCGAAGGTAATCAAGCTAAAAATATTAGCGACTTATACCACACAATCAGACTGTAATGGACCACTTAAGTAAAGTTATAATTTTATTGGACGCAACTATATTTAGGGTGCCCTGAGAATAGCTAGCCACATCCAGCGGACGTTCTAACATCTCAACTCTTCCGACAAAAGCCAGCCATGAATGCGGTAAGAGAGCCTCGTGGGAGCTGGTTCAAGCATGATTATTAGCACATGTTTAATTCCTATATACAAAAGGACAAAAATGCTGACATCATTGGTATTAATACGAAAATGTAAAAATTCAAAATATTTTGTAGGTCAAATCATTTATTTGATTTAGAAACTGTTTTTACCGTTGGGCTAGTGGCGACAATTTCTTCAATACTAGATACCATATTGATATGTTCTGACAACTTTTTTCAGGCCCAAAAGTTACCTATCTCTAACACTTAAGTTATGCAGCTGTACTAGTTAAGTTATGCATCTGTAACATATAATTTACCCACCATATAAATAGGCTAGACGGAATCATTTTCACGAAGATAAAAATATTGTACAGACAGAATGTTTTTTATAAATTAAACCACTAGTCTAGCGGTTCGGTTTCATCGCCCGTCACAATTCTCGTGGTTTACGAGCAACTTAGCCTCCAAAAGCTACCACGTCAAGCATCAAGCATAATTTTAAAGGAATTAAATCAAAGCTTTTTTACATAAAATATATAAATTGGAGTCTTACGCCTCATCCACCCCCACCACCTAAGTCACAGTGAACAAACGTAATCACAACAAGTAGTCTAGCGGCCTGACTTCGCCACCCGTTGCCACTACCATGGTACGAGTGATGAAGTCTCGAAAGGTGTTACTGTACTAAGGTTTTATTGCTCGTCGACGCTACAGCGTCGACGGTGATAAAATCTCGGAACCCTAACACCTACGCTACCGCGTCTAAACCAAATAAGTCCATCTCACATTTAATTAACTAAAAATAGGGGTAACCAAGGCTTCATGAGGAATGGGATTACAAAAGTAATCCACGTGAAAATAAAGTAGTTACAAATGGGTAACTTACTTGCAAAAGATTTTCCGCACATCCGTTCATAGGGGTGGGTCTTATATGTTATTTAGTTGGTAACTTATATGCTACAACATGGATAACTATTGAGTTATACGTGGGTAACTTTTAGGTCAGAAAAATATCGTCAAAACATATCAACATGGGACTAGTTTCAAAGATCTCGCCGCGACTACTTCATCGATGAAAATGGTCTGTAAATCAGATAAGCTGTTTGGGCTATAAATTTTTTTGAATTTTTAGATTTTGCATTTAATACGGATAACTTCAGCAATTTTATCTTTCTGCACCCATATTGACAAGGGTATAGTTAATAGAGCCCGTTAGTTAAGTACCCCTGAGGCCCGTTTAGCTAGGCCCAATTGTAATGATAGTCGAGTACGAGTCTTTACCGTATGTCGATATTGTAATCTGTATCGGACCCTACCCGATCCTCGAGACCTGGCCATCTATATATAGGGGTCAGGAGGGGACGGTATAGGCCAGATTGAAAGCAAGCCAGGTTGAACACCCAAGTTTACTTTCGACACACACCTATTTCGACTAACTTTACCTTCGAGTTCATCCGACGCCCTATCTCCCCGATCCTAAGTCCTTCATCTAGGACATTTGTCGAGTTAACCCTCGTCAATTGGCGCCGACCGTGGGGATCTTGGGCATTGGAATCATGAATTCGACGGCTTTTTCGCTTTTAGCCAGCAGCAGTACAGAAGTCGACGAAAATCAAGAGATGGAGTTGACAATCGGAAGTTTAAACATCCTCATCGGACCGTCGGGCTCATCTCGCCTTTCAGATCCGACGAAACAAGATCCGTCGGCAAGTGAGCCCAAAACAACAGCACTGATGAAATATTCTGAAGGCTCTTCCAGCGAGGTAAACTCGTCGGTCAGCCCAGAGGAAGTGCAAAAAGGAAAGATCACAGAGGACAACGAAGAAAAGGAAAATTTTGACGCAGGAGTCCAACTCGAAGATCTCACGATCTGCCTCGACGATATTGCGGACAAGTCAACAGATACATGGAAGACAGGATTAGAGCTTTCTGAGGATAGTAACTCGATCTTCTCAAGCTTCAAGGGTAACATCGGCAAACAATGCCAGGTGCTCGCCATTATAGGAGATAACTCAGAAGAATTCGACGAAAACGACAATCCAGTGCTAAACCCAGCAAATATCGACAGATGGGCAAATCACCTAGCAGAAGGGCAAACACCGGAATCCCTCACAACCAGGGAAAAAATTCGACTATCAGTCGACGAATGGAGGATAATAAGAGAAGCCGTAGAACACGACATGCCAATACCATCAAATTCTAGCAAAGACATGCTTTTGGGGTATCATTACGCCCTAAGGCAGCAGGCCAAGCAATTAATAAAGGAGAAAATAGAGATACAAAGAAGAAAAGATTCAGCCATTGCAGCTAGCGAAGCTGCTCGAAAAGCACGAAGCGACGCATCATATAGCAACGCAAGGAAAAATCGTCAACACGGCTCAAGGTACGATAACCTAGAGTACTCCGACAGGCAAAGTATATCCAAAAACCTCGACTCGTCCTTCTTATCAGTCGACGAGCAGGGGAATATCCTACCAAAAACCCCTGAAGCAGCATTAGTAGCAACGCAAGCATATTTGCTTACAACTCGGCCAAGTCCAGGAGATCCCAGGGAACATATGCATAGAGCAGCATTGAACAGACTCAACATGGTGGGCCACAAGCTATCAGCAAAAGGAGAAGAAGCATATCACCACAAGGAAGTGCACAAGGCAAGGTCACCTCGCCGTCACAACAGTCCTCGGCGCAGAAGCAGCAAGCACCGATCTCGATCGCCATCACCGAAACAGCACGGTGGAACTCGAAGATCGCGATCACCAAACGAAAAACGCGACTATGAAGACGACGAGAAAGAGATGGGGGCATCGTGCTTTACCCGAAGGGTTCGCACTACTCCAGTTCCCAAGGGATTCAAGCTACCTCATGATCAGCAAAAGTACGATGAATCACAGGAACCACAATCATGGCTCGCGGATTACTTACAAGCAGTGCAAATATTAGGAGGAACCAAAGAAACAGCAATGCAAAGTTTGCAACTACACCTCACTGGCGCAGCAAGGTCATGGTTGAGCAAACTAGAGAAAGAAACTATTGGAAGCTGGGAAGACCTCACAAAGCAATTTACAAGCAACTTTAGGTCGACATACAAACGGCCAGCATCAATAGAAGAAGTCAAAGCGTGCGTGCAGCAACGCGATGAAACACTGCGGGCATACATCCAAAGATGGAGCCTTATCAAAAATTCGGCAGTCGAAGTTTCAGACGAAAGAGCAATAGATGCATTCATCATTGGATTAAGGCGAAGGGACCTAGTTGAAGAGATGGGCAGAATCAAGCCGAAAACAGTGTCAGACCTCATGGATGTAGCAAACAGATTTGCAGATGGAGAAGACGCATGCAACAACAAATGGACGCGATCCCCAGAAGACGATAGAAGAAATAGATATGGAAGTCAAAGGAGACGGTCCAGAAATTATGACAACTATGGCCCTCATAGCCAAGTCGCCGCAAGATACAAAGACAACAGCTACCAAGGAAGTGATCGGAGAAGTTCAGGATATCGAAGCTACGGAAAAGAGGACTATAAAAAATTCGCCGTAAGAGAATCCAGAGAATACAACCCCTCGCCAGAAGACATGCTCAACGGACCTTGTCATATACACTCAGCGTTTGTCGATGGGAAGCGAGTATCAAGGCATGCAATGAAAGATTGCACAACATTCTTAAAACTTCAAGAGGCAGCACTAAACAAGCAAATTGAAGCAAGGCGACAAGGATTCGAAGGAAGCAACAACCCTCCGGCAAAGCAGCAAGGAAACAATGGAGCTCCTCAAGGACAAGACCAGCAAAACCAGGGACACGACGACGACGAAGGGTATGTTCCATCAAAAGGACACATCACAACAATGATACAACCTGTACCCAAGTCGAACAAAGAAGAGAAGAGCATAACTCGACAAGTCAACCTAGCAGTCATCTCACCTCCAGCCACAACGGAGTATCTGCACTGGTCAGAACAACCGATAGAGTTCAACAGAGAGGATCACCCTATAACAGTACCTCGGCTGGGAAACGCGCCTTTGGTACTCAAAGCTCAAATCGGCGCGTATGATGTCGACAGAATATTCATGGACGCAGGGAGTGGAATTAACCTGATATACGCAAAAACACTCCGAGCAATGCATATATCACTAGAGTTCCTGAAGCCAACAGATTGCTCCTTCCATGGAATCGTGCCAGGAAGTGCCAATTACCCACTGGGTCGAATAGCACTCAACGTTTGCTTTGGCAACCGACAAAACTACAGAAGAGAAAAGCTAGATTTTGAAGTCATGGACTGGCCATCTCAATATCACGCGATCCTCGGACGACCCGCGTTTTCGCGATTCATGGCAGTACCTCACTATACATATTTGGTACTTAAAATGCCAGGACCAAGAGGAATAATTACAGTGAAAGGAAGTTTTGAAGTTTCAGATCTCTGCGACAGGGAGTTCCACAAAATGGCGCAAAACTTCGGCATGATAGCCAACTACGCAGAGAAAGTGAAAAGCACGACTACAGAAGGCGTCAAACCACTCGAAGGACACGCTGCGGAGCCAGAGATGAAGAAACTGCGAGTAGGAGCATCAGGAGAGGATAAAAATACAGGAGAAGAGGAGAAAGCTATGATAGCATAAGCATCAAAAGCACAATAGAGTAGAAGAATAAGGCTGTAAAAGCCACGAGTTATGCCAGGGGCAATGCCCTCTAGATCCAGAACATGGGCCATAGGCCGGATCTTTTGGGTCACCCCATGTATCTTACATTACAAATATAATGAAGACAAAACGTTCCTCATATTCGAGTTTACGAGTCTTCCAAAGAGAAAATGCGGCAAAACGCACGAGTCATACAATAACGCTCTGAGAACAAGTTTTCGTCATGAAGTCGCGAAATAAAATACTCTCGCGTTACACACATACAAAAATATATTACAACATAGGGTTGTCAGAATCATCTACACCTAAAGGGTCTAAGTAGTGAAACTCGCGGAAAAACGCGGAGTCTTCTTGCAACAACCTGGCTATAATTCGTCGGGCGGGCTGCAAGGTACTCTCTAAGTGTACTCGAAGGCTTGCCCCCACCAGGAGGATAGCTCAGCGACATAGAACTATAATTGAGTCTTGGCTGCCACTTGCGTATCCACCCAAGAGCAAAATTGGCACCTGCCACTAGGTTTAGTTCTATCAACCGATGAATTCTCTGGCTGGACATGAAAGTGTCAAGGAGAAGTGGGAAAGTAGCAGGCAGAGGATTGCGAGGAAGCATGACCGAGTGCATAGTAACGAGAGCTCTCCTACAGCCATCCACTGCCTCGCCAATATGCTGGGCACGGTCCTGAAGCAATACAATATCGCTTCGGCATCGAGGATTCGACCATAAATTTTCAACACCTGCGGACATCTTTTCCAGAGCCGCACTTCGCTCGGTAACCCGACGATCTTCAGCAGCGAAATCCAAGCAAGTGCCTATAAGGGCAAAGGATATCATAAAGTAACAGTAGAGCAAAAAGCGAAGAAAGTAACTCGAGAGGAAACTTATATCGCAACATCTCACAGGCGGATTCGATGATACCGAGAATAAAAGAATTGCATTCTTTGTGATGCAAAATCTTTGCCGTCAAGCTGGACACTTCATCACCAAGAATCGATACCTGCTTCGTCAGGGTAGAAGTTTTGCTAGCTTTATCAAACGCCATCTGAGCTTGGCGTTTGGCTGAAGTCAAGCGAACCTCCAGGTCAGAAATCCTTGAAGAATATTCTGCGCATTGATCGCATCGACTAGGAGGCGATGGAATCCTCGAATTGGACGTATTGACAGAGAAAGGAGCAGGACCGCAAGTCAAAGGGTCATCGACATGTGTCAACTGAAAACGAAAGAAGAGGAAGAAGAAACATTTCAGAAAAGCAGCGCAGGACTTCATAAGAAGATATATTTACATGAGATCACAACCCTATGACTAAAGTTCTCGGGTTGCACGCAACTAAAAGTCTTTACATTCAAAAAGGAGAAACTTGAAAATACAAAAGAGCCGAGTCTATGCCACCTCAGCATTTTGCTCCGTGGCAGAAGAGGGCACGGCAGATTCCTCGCCAGAAGTCGATGGCGGCACTGGATCTTCCACCGCTGGAGGAGGTGCAGCAGATGCCGCAGAGGACGCCGAAGGGGAAATAAGCGTCACCAATGCAGGTGCCAACTTCTTCGCCTTCTCAAAAAAAGCCTTCATCTCGTCGTGGGTGCGGCCATGGGAAGTGCTCACCCTCTCCCAGTCGAAGTCCATACCATGCGCAAGGGACAGTGCGATAGCACCCTCGGCGCCACGCTTGATAGAAAGCCCTTTCAGCTGGAGGGTGGGGTCTTCAGTTGTATCAAAGGACTTGGCAAGATTACTCAAGTCGTCCTTCGGAACTGCTGCCCTTTTCTTCGGCCACAACCCGACAAACAGTCGTGATAGAACACGGTTAACTAACTCGAAAGTTTCCTGGATAGATATCCAGTTTTCCTCGAGTAGGTTAACCGCAGTCATCAGAGAGTCATCATCCGGATGCAGGGCCGACGGAGATACCCCGGTAAATCCTGCATGACACAAAGAAGGTAGAAAAGAAAAAAAAGGAGGAAGATGTCAGCACGTACAACAGTGCAACAGAAGTCGAAAATAGGAGACAAGGCGAAACACTTACTTTCAGCAGCAGCGGACATTGTGTGGAGACGCTCCGCCACGGCTTGCTCTCGCTGGGCATGATCCTTGTTGGCATCAGCTAAAGCTTTTTCAGCTTTCTTCGCCTTACCAAGCACAGATTTCTGCGACTTCTCAACGTTTGCCTTGGCAGTGGCCGCAGCATCGTAAGCTTTCTGTGAGGCACGGAGCTCCGCCTCCAGCGACGCAATCTGAGCGTTAGCCATCGCCAGAGAAACTACAGAAGAAGAGGCAAGCATGTCAGATAAGAGCAAAGTATAAGTACAAGGAAAAAGTTGTGACTAGACATCAAAAGTGCACCTTCGGACGCTTTCGCAACCCTCAGGTACCCAGCACATTCCGTGCCTAAGGCGACAAATCTCTTCAATAATGCCTACGAGAAAGGAAGTGTAAGAGCACAAGTATATACAAAGGAAAGACAAGAAAAGGAAAAGCAAGAGGAGTCGCTCACATCGTCGGGAGAACCCGTCGATGCATGGGCCTCAAGAGAAACGTCGGGTTCCTTGGCCTTCTTTGGGCATTTGTTGCTTCGAGTTTCCAGAACCTTCTTGACAGAAGCCCTGGTGACCCTCGGTGCGGCAACTGGCTCAGGGGGCTCGGCAGCGGTCATTGGCGAAATCAAAGGAGCAGCTGAATCATCTTTTGGCGGCTCTTCATCATCTCTATAAAGAAGAAAGTACGTTATATGCCATACTATAGAAATAAAACAAAGAATAATGCAAATGAAGAACTCAAATACAATACTTACGACGCCAGGAGGTCGAAGAGATCCATATCTTCTGTCAAGACAGGAGATTTCTCCGCAACTGTTTGTTGCAAAGAGGAACTCGAAGAAGCAAATTCATCGACTCGTTTCCTCTTCTTGTCCAAGCTAGTGTCTTCAAGCCGCACAGGAGGAAGCGATGTTAACGAACTAGTATCCTCTTCTGACTCTTCGGCATCATCTCCGTCCTGATTATCATCAGCCTCGGGGGCTTCAGATACAGACCTGGCCAGATCAGCCGGAAGGGGCCCTGCCTCTGGAAGAGGGGGGCGTGAGAGGAGAAGTTGGTGTCCCTGCACGCGAAGGCGTTATTAGAGTAAGTAAGGAAAAAAGAAAACATAGTTTGAGAAACACGAAAATCGACAACAAGAAGCCACGAAGTAAGCAGATATATACCTCAGGAAGAGGATGTACGGAGTCAAAGAAATCAGCAGTTAAATCAGCAACTGCATGATCCTTGGTGAGCTTGGTGAGACTCCTGACCCGCTTGTCGACATCTTCTTTCGATATCAGATCTTCAGAGATGCGGGTAGGATCTTCCAAGCCGGAGTAACTCCAAAATTTGGTAAGGCGGTGTTGTAGGGGTTGAACTCGACGTTGAATGAAAAATGCCATAAGTTGAATGCCCGACAAAGCGCCTCCTTGACCTCCTTTTAAAGCTTTGATGCGAGAAAGAAGAGGAAGAATTTGTTCGACTTCCGCATCTGAGGGAAGCATATCCCACGACGCTAATTTCTTTACCTCCTGGGAAGCATCAAAAGGAGGTAGGTCGTATTCATCTTCAGGAGAGGATTTGCGGTCCTTGATATAGAACCACTTGGTCCTCCACCCTTGGACAGATGCGGCCATGGAAAATTCAAGGTATTGTGCTTCAGGGCGCACATAAACAACGGCTCCGCCCAGTTCGGGTTTTCTAGCCAACGCAACATTGGGGCGGAGCCGAAAGATTGACCTCCAGAGAAGAAAGTGGGGCTCAATGCCCAAGAATGACTCGCAAAGAGTCACGAAATACGCAATGTGCAGAAGAGAGTTAGGTGTGAGCTGGTGAAGCTGCACACCGTAAACAAAGAGAAGCCCACGAAGGAACTCATGGGCAGGAAGAGAAAGACCACGGAGGAGGAAAGCGAGGAACATTACCCGATAACCATTCGGGGGCTTCGGGATCCGCTCCATGCTTGGAAACTTGATCGAATCTTGGGCGGAGATGAGGCCGTCCGTCCGGGCCTTCTCCACCTCCTTCTCCGTGATGGCAGAGGTCACCCAGCTGGTCGCAGCGTTCGATTTTCCTTTGGCCATGGCGTTCTTGCTCGCTAGGTGCTTCACGCGCATCTATCAGATCTATGCCTGGGGGCTATGCACGAAAGGAGAAGGAAGCATGAGCGACAATGGCGGCGGTGGCGGAGAGAAAGAGCTGGTAAACAGTAAAATTCTCCATGATCCCCTTTATATATCTTCTGGGAGAAGGATCGTGGGCTGAGACATGGCGCAAAGATAGGAAACGGTAAGCCCACTAACGGTCAAAAGGTTAAGAAATTTACAATACTGTCCATGCAACGGTTCGCAATGGTACAGAGTGACGTACTCATTGATGTCATAAAGAAGATAATATAAGAAAGAGGAAAAGATGGCGCCGACAAGTGCAAACTACGTGCACAAGACTGCATACGAAGGAGTTTCAATTATAGCCATGGGGGCTACTATTTTCAAGAATGGTGAATACAACTTCTCTTTGAAGTAGTGAATTAGTATTCGACGACAAGATGTTCTTAAAAATATCTCGAAGTTGAAGTATCTCGAGTTGAAGTATGATGGACTACACTATATTTCGAGCCTATACTCAAAAAAGTCTTTTTCGACTATAGCCTCGGGGGCTACTCCCATCGGGAGCGCTGAGCGCGCACCCGACGATATTTCTTGATAAAGCATTAAAGTTGGAGAAGTGCAGGAGTGTTACTCCCATCGGGAGCGAGTTTTATGGTTGAATAAACCCGAATATTTTCAGTCAAAATTTGACTGCGACATAAGATTCTCGAGTTGCGTTATCGCAACGCAACTCGAATGCCGTGACTTGTCACGAAGGTAAGACCCCGGGATCCGTCCTGTGTGGCCTGGTATACGCACATGGATGCGCTCTGCTGGTATGTATCCGTGTCTACGACGCAAAGAAAATCCTGGTGGACGCACTGGGTACCCTGAGAATCACTGGGATTCACTCTTTGTAAGTCCTAAATGCGGCAAAAGAGTGGGTTTGACCGGTATCCCGAATTCAAGTCCAAGGGGATTGAATTTGAAGTAGGTGGCAAGTATCTGTTCCGGCAGTTAACTGACCTCTTGATCCATCAGAGTTGTCAAGCTTGTTCATCAAGACCCCTTGCGAGCAAATTATCATGAAAATATAAGTCGAAAGACCAAGTCAAAGATTTGAAGATAAGAAGAAGTCGAAGATTCGAAGATTAGAGATTTAACCCGAATCTACAATTCTAATAGAATCTCAGGGGCTACTGACAAGGGTATAGTTAATAGAGCCCGTTAGTTAAGTACCCCTGAGGCCCGTTAAGCTAGGCCCAATTGTAATGATAGTCGAGTATGAGTCTTTACCGTATGTCGATATTGTAATCTGTATCGGACCCTACCCGATCCTCAAGACCTGGCCATCTATATATAGGGGCCAGGAGGGGACGGTGTAGGCCAGATTGAAAGCAAGCCAGGTTGAACACCCAAGTTTACTTTTGACACACACCTATTTCGACTAACTTTACCTTCGAGTTCATCCGACGCCCTATCTCCCCGATCCTAAGTCCTTCATCTAGGACATTTGTCGAGTTAACCCTCATCACATATAAAACATCTCTATGTTCCATTCATAAGGGTGGGTATCTTAGCATAGATAACTACTGTGTTAGAGGTGGATAACTTTAAGATTAGAAAAAAGTCGTTGAAATATATTAACATGAGATCTAATTTCAAAGATCTCGTCGCGACTAGTCTAACGATGAAAACAGATTTCAATCGATTAAACGGTTTGCGCTATGAAACATTTTGAATATTCAGAATTTGTATTTAATGCGGATGAAATTAGCAATTTTGGATTGTAGTGCATGCATACTGACGAGGGTTAACTCAATAAATGTCCAATAATAAGGACTTAGGATTGGGGGAATAGGGCGTCGGATGAACTCAAAGGTAAAATCAGTCAAACAAGGTGTGTATCGAAAGCAAACGTGATAGTGAACTTGGCTTACTTTCAATCTGTCCCTTACCGTGCTCTCCTGGCCCCTATATATAGGTGGCCAGGTCTCAAGGAACGGGAGGGGTCTAATACATATTACAATATCGGTATACGACATGAACTCGTATTTCGACTAGGATTATACTTGGGCCTAGCTTAACGGGCCTCAGGGGTATTTAAGTAACGGGCTCTATTATCTATACCCTTGTCAGTAGCCCTCGAGATTCTACCAGAATTGTAGATTCGGGTTGAATCTCAAATCTTCATATCTTCGACTTGATCAATCTTTCGACTTCTCCTTCTTCTTGTACTAAAAAATAAACATTTTTCATTATATTATCTCGCAAGGGGTTTTGATGAACAAGCCTGACAACTCTGATGGATCAAGAGGCCAGTTAACTGCCGGAACAGATACTTGTCACCTACTTCAAATTCAATCTCCTTGGACTTGAATTCGGGAAACTGGTCAAACTAATTCTTTTGCCGCATTTAGGACTTACAAAGAACGAGTCCCAGTGGTTCTCAGGGTACCCAGTGCGTCCACCGGGATTTTCTTCGTGTCATAGACACGAATAATTACTAGCAGAGTGCATCCATGTGCATATACCAGGCTACACAGGACGGATCCTAGGGTCTTACCTTCACGATATGTTTCAATCATGGCATTCCAGTTTTGTCACGATGACGCAACTCGAGAATCATATGTCGCAGCCTTGTTTGACTGTTTCATCTCTAAAAATCTTTGGGTTGTCCAACCTTGACTAATATAAATTCCCTCCCGATGGGAGTAATTGCTCTATTCAAATATTCTTTTGACCTCCTTTACTCTGTGAGGAATTTAAGAATTTCGTCGGGTGCGCGACCAGTGCTCCCGATGGGAGTAGCCCCCGAGGCTATAGTCGAAAATGTGTTTCGAGTATAGGCTCAAATAAATTTTTCTTCCTTCATCCATCACATAGTAGCTCATTTAATAATATCGTCGGGTGTGCGACCAGCGCTCCCGATGGTAGTAGCCCCCGAGGCTATAGTCGAATATTTTCGGATATAGACTCAAAAGATGAATTTTCTTTCCTAATGCTTCTTTATCTTGCATAACAGATTTCGTCGGGTACCTTAATCAGCACCGATAGGCAAAGTGGCATGCTAGACTTTTTGCTAAACTTTCTATGAGTATCCACAACTGTCGCGCTGTATCTTAATGCTTTTATTTCCCGTTACTCGAACGCTCATGATGTCATTATTAGAATCACTCTGTGTGTGATTTGACTGGGCGCTCACCGTTGCTCGTGGGCAGTGCAGTAATTTTACAATTTTTCCTACCCGTTAGTGGGCTACCGCTTCCGCTTCTTGCGCCACGTCTCAGCCCACGTTCCTTCGTCAGAATCTTTATAAGGGGGATAGTGGGGTTGTTACTGTTTACCAGTTCATTGTCCTTCCGCCGCCACCATTGCTGCATCTCCTTTGCGCTTTCGAGCTCATTCGCAGCCCCCAAGCGTAGCTTTTGTAGATGCGCGTCAAAAGTCTTGCCCACAAGAACCAGATGGGGAAGAAGAAGATCACCAACGTGTCGACCAGCTGGGTGCCGTCGGAGTTCAAACAGTCCGATCTGACCAAGGCCAAGGAGAATGGATTTCTCACTAAAGGTGATGAAGTCATCTTCCCCAGCACCGATCGCATCCCCAAGCCCCTGAGCGGGTATCGGGTGATGTTTCTTGCCTTTCTTCTGCGCAGCTTATCCCTTCCTGCCCACGAATTTCTTTGTGGGCTTCTCTTTATTTACGGCGTGCAGCTTCACCAGCTCACGCCAAATTCCATATTGCACATCGTTTGTTTCGTTATTCTTTGCGAGTCTTTTCTGGGGATCAATCCTCATTGGACTCTCTAGAAATTTCTCTTCCGCCTTCGCCCTAGTGTCTCTTTGTCAAAGAAACCTGAGCTAGGCGGGGCTATTTTTTCTGTCCGCGCTGAGGTGCACTATTTGGAGTTTAACATGGCTGCCTCAGTGCAAGGTTGGAGGAAGAAGTGGTTTTATATCAAATATCAGAAAAATTCTTCCTCTAACCAATACGGCATTACCCCCTTTGATGCCAATAAAGAGCTAAAGAAATTGTCGTCGTGGGATTCTCCTCCCACGGAAGCTGAGATGGAAGATATCAAGCCCTTGCTGGCCCGCATCCAAAGTCTGAAGAGTGCAAGTGGAGGTGCGCTATCGGGGATGCAGCTTATGGTGTTTTTCCTGCAGAGGCGAATTCAGCCTCTTGAACATCGTGTTTCCAAACTGTGGTCATACTCTGGCTCAGAGGATTCTTCTCGAGTGTCCGCAGAAGACATAGATAAGAGGGATCTTGACAAACGAGTAAGAGCTTTGACTACTCTTACAAAGGATGACGAGATTCCAGTGTTAGCAGCTGATTTCTTCGACTCCGAGCATCCCTTGCCTGCGGTATGTGCTCTTTCATTCACCAACTATTTATTCACCTTCTTTTGTTTTGTTGCTGCTTTCCTGATAGTTTTGCGACTTACTCTTGTGCAGGGCCACCAATCCTTTGTTTCCCGTCCTCCTCTTCTAGAAGGAGGACCTATTCAGGCTGATCCTGTTTCTGCAGCTTCCGAAGCCCCCAAGGCTGACGAAAGCCAGGACGGAGATGATGCCGAAGATTCGCTGGAAGGAACTAGTTTGACTATGTCGCCTCCTCCTGCACATTCGGAAGAACCTAGCCTTGATAAGAAGAGGAAGCGCATCAAAGAGCTTCTTTCTACGAGTACCTCTGCTCCCAAGAATGCGGCCAGGGAGGCCTCTGCTCCCAATTCTGAAGTTGAAATTTTTGACTTCTTGGACTCGTGAGTCTTTGCTGATTTGAATACTTATATTTTATTTGTTTTCTTTCTTTTGATTTATGCAAATTTTTTGCTTTTTGTTCCCTTTTCAGTGACGATGAGGACCCGAAAAGGGATGCTGCCACTGCTTCCCTCATTGATACTTCTGCTGCCAATGAACCGCCTTCTCAAGAGGCTGCTATGGTGGTGAAGTCGCCAGAAGCCCCTGTTAAGAAGGGTACCTCTTCTCGTGCTTCCAAATGTCTAAAGAAGGCGATGGAGGCGAGCGCTTCCCTTGACACCCATCGACCAGTGGGTTCTCCTGATGATGTAAGTACTGCTTCTTGTGGCTTGCTCTTTTGATTGCTTGATTTTTTCTTCTCATATCTTCCTATAACAAATTCTGATGAAAAAAATTGTCTCCTTGGGCACCGAGTGCGTCGAGTTCTTGAAGGCTGCTCAGGCTTCTCGGGGTAAGCTCTTTGTTATGTTGTGTCTTCTTCTTGTCTCATGTGTCTTTCCATGGTTCTTTATTCGACTTTCTTTTCCCTGTTCCATACTGCAGATGCTTTGACAACGACAAATGCTCGCATAGCGTCCCTAGAAGCCGAACTTGAAGCCTCCAGAAAAGCTTGGGATGTTGCCACTGCTGCCAAGGTCGCTGCTGAGAAGTCTGCTAAATCAGCAGCAACCAAGGCGAAGAAAGCTGAGAAGGCACTTGCTGATGCTGATCAGGGGCATGTTCAAAGAGAGCAAGCCATAGTCAAACACCTCAATCAGATTTCGGCTCTTGCTGGTGGTAAGTATCGTGCTGTTTTCTTTTTGTCTATTTGCTCATTCTTCTACTTGCTGGTGTTTGCTCATTATCTCTTGTCTCTGTCTTTTGTGTTTCCGCAGAGAACACTGGAGTATCTTTGGCGCCTTTACAGCCTTATGATGAGGATCCTCTAATGGCTACGGTGAATTTGCTGGAGTCAAACTGGATATCGGTCCAGGAAATTCTTGAGCTGACTCGCCCCATGATAACGCGGATGTTTGTCGGGTTGTGGCCGAAGAAAAGGGCGGACATGCCAGCTGATGACCTCAAGAAACTTGCTGCAACCTTTGACACCGTCGAAGATCCTATTCTGGCGATGAAGAGCCGTTCGGTGAAGCGAGGTGTCGAAGGAGCCATTGCACTTTCTCAATCGCACGACGAGGAGGTTGATTGGGAGAAGGTTAGCTCTTCTCATGATCGACCTCTTTCGGAGCTGCTTGGTTTCTTTGAGAAGGCGAAGAAGTATGCGCCAGGCATCGTGTCGATTATCACTCCATCAGTGGCTTCTTCGACTTCCACGCCGGCCTCTTTGACTCCTGCGGCAAGTGCGTCAATGCCTCCGCCAAGCGCTGGTGCTACCTCTTCCACACCTTCTAACGCCACGGAGCCTGCTGCTGAGGTGGCGTAGATTTGGTCTTTCCTTGTAGTTTTCTTTTCTTTTGATGTAGTGAACTCGTTCATATTTTGCCTAAAAATCAATCAGGGAACTCTGTACTCTTTGTAAATACTTTGCCTTTATGAAATGTTGTGCTTGATTGTGTTTCTGAGTTGTTTCCTCTTGTCTTTTTGCCTTCTAGCATGAGTGTACTGGTGGATCGATGGATTTTGGTTGTGGGCCGCCTCCTGCCGATGCGTTTCACTTTGTGATTCCTTCTACTCCTCGTTCTCCTTGCCGATGCGTTGAGTACCTCTCGAGGATTTCGGACCTCGAAGGTCGTTTGTCTTTGATGAAGCGTCAGGCGAAAACTGCTATGGACCAGGCCAGCAAATCTTATGGCCTGCTGAAGCAGGTATCCATTCTTGAGGATAAAGTATCAGGTTTGCTGGCCCAAGTTACGCATCTGAAGGAGTGTGACTATTTCCTTGTTGATTTTATTGAATCAGCTTGTGAGCAGCTGAAGTGTAAGTTTCCTGCAGACCTTCTTGAATTTCTTGCTGCTACTTTTGTCTTTGTATTCTGATGAGTTTGCGTCTTCCAGGTACTTGCTTACATCCTGCTGAGGAAAACCGTCGAGTTGCCGAGCGAATCGCAGCTTTGGAGAGGGTGTCGAAAGATGCGACTTCTTTGTGGGCTGACCCGCGGCGCCCATTGCTGTTGTGCTCCTGCAGGATTGTGCTCAGAACATTGGGAAGGCTGTGGATGGTTGTCAAAGATCCTTGATGACCATGTACTCTGTTATGCTTCCCCGCAATCCTTCGTCGGGAAGCTTTAAGCAGCTACTCGATGTTTTTAGATCTAGTCAACGAATTCATCGGCTGATAGAGCTCAACTTAGTGGCTGGTGCCAATTTTGCTCTTGCATGGATACGCAAGTGGCATCCAAGGCTGAATTAGAGTTCCATGTCACTAAGTTTTCCCCCAGGGGGCGTGAGGCTGCAAGTCCATATGGATGCTACGCTTCAACCGACGAGGAGGATCATAGCTAGATTGCTTCGAGAGGATGTTGCGTTTTTCCGCGAGCACCATTACTTGAATCCCCTTAGAGTAGATGATTCGGATCAACCAATGTTGTAATGCTTTTATATATGCTTTGTATGTAAAACGCGAGAGTTTCTGTTTCTGGGTTCTTTTGCCAGAATTTTTTTTGTTCTCAGGGCGTTTTTTATGTTTGGTGCGTTTGCCGCAATTTCGTTTGAGATATTGAAGACACGTAGACTCGAATAAGAGGAACTTTGTCTTTATTTATGCTTGTAATTGAAGATACATGGGGTGTCCCAAGAGATCCGGCCAATGACCCGTGTTCTGGATCTAGAGGGCATTGCCCTAGGATAGCTTGTGGCTTTAATAGCCTTATTTTTCTATTCTACTTTTGCATGCTTGCTGCCTATGTTGCCGAAGTCTTTCCCTCTTCTCCTGTAGCTTCCCCTGGGTCTGATGGCTGTACTCACAATTTCTTTGCTTTTGGCTCCACCAGATGTCCTTCGAGTTGTTTTGTGGCTCCTGTAGTCACGCTTTTTTGCTTTGTCTTTGGGTTCTCCATAGTTGGCCATCATGCCAAAATTTTGGGCCATTTTGTGGAATTCCTTGTCGCATAGATCTGAGAGTTCGAAGCTTCCCTTTACTGTGATAATTCCGTTGGGTCCTGGCATCTTGAGTACGAGGTATGTATAGTGAGGTACTACCATGAATCACGAAAACGTGGGTCGCCCGAAGATTGCGTGATATTGTGATGGCCAGTTCATGACTTTGAAGTCGAGCTTTTCTCTTCTGTAGTTTTGGTGATTTCCGAAGCAAACGTTGAGTGCTATTCGACCTAGTGGATAGTTAGCACTCCCTGGGATGATCCCGTGGAAGGAACAGTCCGTTGGCTTCAGAAACTCTAATGATATGTGCATTGCCCAGAGTGTTTTTGCGTATATAAGATTTATTCCGCTTCCTACATCTATGAATACTCTATCGACGTCGTATGTCCCAATTTGAGCTTTGAGTACCAGAGGCGTGCTTTGATGACCCACAAGTATAGGGGGTGTATCGTAGTACTGCTGCGTGTGGTTAACGTGGGAGCAGACGGTCCTTGTGCGTGGTGGATAACCAGCCCGTTGGGAACCCCAAGAGGAAGGTATGATGAGTATAGCAGCTAGTTTTCCCTCAGTTAAGAAACCAAGGTATGTCGATCTTGGAGAGGAGAGACAAATGACTGAAGGTGATGCGGAACCTGCACACACACAACCAAGTACTTTGTTCCCAACTTGCGATGAGGTTGTCAATCTCACCGGTTTGCTTGAAACAAAGATTATGAGCGTATCGAGTGGAAAACAATATAGTATGCGAGTAAAGTAAACAATGCGAGTAAAGTAAACATGTGATAGCAATATGATGGAAATAGGACCGGGGTCCACAGTTCACTAGTGGTGTCTCTCCATAAGATAAATAACACATGCTGGATAAACAAATTACAGTTGGGCAATTGATAGAATAAAGATAAACGTGATATGTCAAGAAGATCACTATGAGATTTACTCTGGGCATTACAACAAAATACATAGACCGCCATCCAACTGCATCTATGACTAATAATCCACTTGTGGCGAATCAATCCGAGAACTCCACAAGTATTAAGTTGCGAACAACAGATAATTGCATTAAGCAAAGTGTGTAATGTAAACAAAGCATATGCCCTTGAGCATATGAATGTTGTTTTCTCCCTAGTAGCAATAGCACATCTACAACCTTAGAGGTTTCTGTCACTCCCCCAGGTTAAATAGAGGCATGAACCCACTATCGAGCATAAATACCCCCTCTTGGAGTCACTAGCAACTACTCGGCCAAGATAGCTACTAACAATGGAGAGCATGCAAGATCATAAACAACATAGAGATAACAAAAGATAATATTCAGTACAGCAACTTAATCATAAACACCAATATTCATCGGATCCCAACAAACCAAACATATAGAATTACATAACGGTGATCTCAATCATGTAGGGCAGCTCATGAGATCTAAACATGAAGCACATGGTGGAGAAGACAACCATCTAGCTACTGCTATGGACCCATAGTCCAAGGTAGACTACTCACTCATCGCTCCGGAGGCAAGCATGGCGATGAAGAAGACCTCCAGTGGCGATTCCCCTCTCCGGTAGGGTGCCGGGAAGAGCTTCTGGACCCTCCCGATCTTCGGGTCGACGGCGGCGGCAGATCGCGATGTGTTCTGGAAAATTGATCGGGTACCTAGGTTTTTTCCATCGGGGAGTCTTTATAGGCGAAGGGGCGATGTCAGAGGAGGAGCCAGGCGCCCTCACGTGGGACCCGCGCGGCCAGGGGCCTGGCCGCGCCACCCCTGTGTGTGGGCCCCTGGTGGCCCCCTCCTACTCTCCTTCGGATCTCTGGAAGCTTTCGGGTAAAATAAGACTTCAGGAACTTGTTTCGTCCAATTCCGAGAATATTTCCTGTGTATCACTTCTGAACCACAAAAACAGCAGAAAACAGGGAACTGGCACTGTTGCAACTTGTTAATAGGTTAGTTCCGGAAAATGCATAAAAGTGCCACTAAGTGTAACGAAACAATAAGCAAATGGTGTAAAAACAAGCATGGAGCATCAAAAATTATAGATACGTTGGAGACGTATCAAGCATCCCCAAGCTTAACTCCTGCTCGTCCTCGAGTAGGTAAGTGATAACAAAAGAATAATTTTTGAGGTGACATGCACCTACACAATCTTGACCATATATGTAAGCATTTGTGAGCTGGGATCATAAGAACTTAAAATATGGGCATGAAGATATAATCATGACAATAAGAAACTTAGCAACCATATTGTAAACATGTAAATGAACACAAACAAAAGATCATGAAAATGAAACAATAAAAGTCAAATGTGTGTTCAAATTATAAGGAAAAACATACAAATGGTTTTCAGCTTGTCCTTCAAAGAGAGCAAAACATAAATGCATAGGACACCTTCAAGTTTAAGAGGGCAACTAGATACAAATAATTTAAGAACAAGTGAAACCAACAATATGAATCAATCGATGAACTTTGGGACAATGCATATCACACTAAGAATGACAACTATGCTCTCTTAATGGTGCATAAAGAAAGAAGGTGGTGACTCAACATAAAAGTAGAAGAAAGGCCCTTCGCAGAGGGAAGCAGTGATTGCAAGTTTTATAACCTTCAAAAATTATGGTACTTACCGGCTTTGAGTTCTCATTGCCCCCATCATAAGCATCTTGAATGGTTAAAGTTAATGCGAGAACAATTATGATGCATATGCTTGACAAATCATAAGTTGAAAACCTCGTGCCCCGTGAATACGAGTACCCAAACCTCATGCTACTTTACTTAGAGTCCCAAGCAAGGCTCTTGTCATTGTAAGTATATGCATATCATTGAGAACCGCCAATGGGGTACCTCCGTGCCCGATGACATGGAACAAGCCCACACCAAAATGACAGGACAAGCAGATAATGAACACCTCGACATCTCTTTTATTTGCCTTTTGTTTAACTTTTTATTGTGAGATGCGTCGTCGAATGTTCACCATGGGTATGCTGCAAATTTCCACCATGAATTATGCATGGCTTAGATTGGCGGCCCAGCGTTTCCCTAACACATATACAAACTCCATGATCCCCACAAGATTCCCAATTCATTTCACACCGCGGGCATCCATAAACAAAAGATCACGATATCAACTCAAATAAGAAGTGCAATGTTGAAAGCTTGCCCCATGACAGCATGGATGGGCTAGAATCCAACTTACAACTTGCAAGCATAACAACTCAACATAAGAGACCACAATGTCAAATTTTTAAGAACAGGAAAAAGTAAAGTGTGCCTTCCGGTTCTTTAGAGCTTTACTGACCGAATTTCGCATAACACTTGTAAGAGTTTAATTTGAAGAGAAAATAAAAGCAAGTCAAATTTATTTGGAATAGAAAATTGCTAGTAGGTATGTATGGTGGACACTTTGGAAAACTTTGGTTTTTAGGAGTTGGATGCACGAGTAGAGCTCATACTCAGTACAAGGCGAGGGCTAGCAAAAGACTGGGAGCGACCAACTAAGAGAGCAGTAATGGCCATAATCATGCAAAGCGACAAAACGACATTAAAAGAAGCATAAGATGGCATCAAAAGTCAAAAACTAAATGATCATGAAGGCTATTGGCGACTTTGTAAGAGTCTAACATGTGTGAGCATGCGCCAAGTCAACCCAAATAAAGCATCAAGGAGAAAACCAAAATAATGCTTCCATACAATAAAAACAACGCATGATTTTTTCAAAGGCTCATTAAGCAATCTCAGTTATTTGAGACAAGTCATGCTACAGCAAAACCACTAAGCATACTATCAAAAATACATCAAGCATGACATGAAAAAGCCTAAGCCACAGTCTACACAAGCTCCTTCTTGTACCACTATTTTGCATAAAGCTTTTTCTCTTTTCCAACACCATTTGAAATTTTTATAAACACCACTTTTGATGAAAACCAATAAAGATCAGAGGCAAAAATACACCTTGATGAAAAGATATGACAAGGTCTGAATGCAAATCAAGGCAAAAACGAAAACCAAAAGCAGTAGCAGAAAAAGAAGAACACTCGGTGAAATTGTAAGAATAAAAACGGAGTGTTCTTTGCAAATGAAAACGAGTACATATCCTCCAAAGGAAATTTGTTGGGGTCCAACCATTTATTGTAGCAAACAAACAAACTAAACCAACTAAGAAAACTAAAACAACTGACGCTCCAAGAAAAACACATAGTGCATGAAGCAATAAAAATATAGTGTCTTGAAAGGTGACCTGATGTTTGCCGATGAAGAAGGGGTGCCTCGGGGGCATCCCCAAGCTTTGACGCTTGTACTTCTTGGATATTTCTTGGGGTGATGCATGGGCATCCCCAAGCTTGAGCTTTTGTCCATTCTTCAACTCATCTCATCATTCTCCAATCCCTACACTTGAAAACTTCCTTCATACAAAACTAAACACAATTCTATTAGCAACATTAGTGTAAGCATACATATAATCAACCTCTTTTTGCTTCAGGTTTCAACTCAAAACCACCACATATATAGCAAATACTACTGTAGCAACTTCTCTAAAAAGTTCCGTGATCAAAAGAAAGCGATAAAGTGGCAAACATAAATATTGGCAGAAATCTGTCAAAACTGAACAGCTGACAAAGGTCGAATTTTTGAGGGATTTGCTGTTGCTCAAATCAAAAAGTTTTCAACTAACGAAAGTTTGGATATAACCTGGGTCATATGCACAAGAAATCGCAGGTCCAAAATATATACATAGAATTTTCACGAATTTTTACGGTGCAGCACCGAAAACAGTTTCAGGACAGCAACATCCCCAAATCTTTACCTCACTCAAATTAGAGGCTTCTCTTGGCACAAAAACGAAATAAACAAGATAAGGAGCGGTCATTACAGTAGTAATGACTTCCAAGACTCAAATAAAAGAAAAATTACTGAAAAGAAAACATTGGGTTATCTCCCAAGAGTGCTTTTCTTTAACGTCTTTGAGCTAGGCGCAGAAAATTGCAAATCAAGTAACATCAGAAGAAGCATTAAGATCCACAGCAGAGGTCTTGTAAATAAGGCATTGTATTTCATCCACATAAGTTTTTGAAGACCCTTTGTGATCATGCTTTGGTACACTATTTTCATCAAAAAGATTTTCAGGACAAATCCAACTAGTATTAGCTACCAAGGCATTATGAATTCCTACAAGCTTACAAAGTATTGGCAATTTAGATTCTTCATTGAGTGTACCAACAATTTCAACAGGCGAGCCAAGCTTATTAAACTTCTTAAAAACTTTCCTAGCCTCAATTGCAACATCTCTAAATTCTATGCGCAAAGTTTCCAAGATAAAAGCTTTCTTTTCGGGATCCTCAATTTCATGAAGCTTAAGGAACATGTATTGCATAAAAGGATTAAGACTAGCAAACCTAGCTTCTAACATGTGAACTAAATGAGCAGAAGCAACTTCATAGCTAGGAGCTAACTCAACCAAAGACTTTTCCTCCACTTCCTTATGCATACTAATGTGATTAAGGAACTCCTCAATGTTACTTTTACCAATAATCGAATCACTACCTACTGAGAGGTCCTCTAGAACGTACTTAGGGATCAACATGATAAACTATAGTAAAGAAATAACAACTACCAAGGATTCTAATTTTTTTTTGGGTTTTTGATATAAAACGATGCAGGTAAAATAAATAAAGTAAAGCAAAACAATAACAAAGTAAAGGATGTGCGTGCGAAAACTCCCCTCGCAGAAGTCTTCTACTTCCTCCCCGGCAACGGCGCCAGAAAATTAGCTGCTGCGTGTGGTTAACGTGGGAGCAGACAGTCCTTGTGCGTGGTGGATAACCAGCCCGTTGGGAACCCCAAGAGGAAGGTATGATGAGTATAGCATCTAGTTTTCCCTCAGTTAAGAAACCAAGGTATGTCAATCTTGGAGAGGAGAGATAAACGACTGAAGGTGATGCGGAACCTGCACACACACAACCAAGTACTTTGTTCCCAACTTGCGATGAGGTTGTCAATCTCACCGGTTTGCTTGAAACAAAGATTATGAGCGTATCGAGTGGAAAACAATATAGTATGCGAGTAAAGTAAACAGTGCGAGTAAAGTAAACAGGTGATAGCAATATGATGGAAATAGGACCGGGGTCCACAGTTCACTAGTGGTGTCTCTCCATAAGATAAATAACACATGCTGGGTAAACAAATTACAGTTGGGCAATTGATAGAATAAAGATAAACGTGATATGTCAAGAAGATCACTATGAGATTTACTCTGGGCATTACAACAAAATACATAGACCGCCATCCAACTGCATCTATGACTAATAATCCACTCCCGGGGATATCAATCCGAACACCCCAAAAGTATTAAGTTGCGAACAATGGATAATTGCATTAAGCAAAGTGTGTAATGTAAACAAAGCATATGCCCTTGAGCATATGAATGTTGTTTTCTCCCTAGTAACAATAGCACATCTACAACCTTAGAGGTTTCTGTCACTCCCCCAGGTTAAATAGAGGCATGAACCCACTATCGAGCATAAATACCCCCTCTTGGAGTCACTAGCAACTACTCGGCCAAGATAGCTACTAACAACGGAGAGCATGCAAGATCATAAACAACATAGAGATAACAAAAGATAATATTCAGTACAGCAACTTAATCATAAACACCAATATTCATCGGATCCCAACAAACCAAACATATAGAATTACATAACGGTGATCTCAATCATGTAGGGCAGCTCATGAGATCTAAACATGAAGCACATGGTGGAGAAGACAACCATCTAGCTACTGCTATGGACCCATAGTCCAAGGTAGACTACTCACTCATCGCTCCGGAGGCAAGCATGGCGATGAAGAAGACCTCCGGTGGCGATTCCCCTCTCCAGCAGGGTGCCGGGAAGAGCTTCTGGACCCTCCCGATCTTCGGGTCGACGGCGGCGGCGGATCGCGATGTGTTCTGGAAAATTGATCGGGTACTTAGGTTTTTTCCATCGGGGGGTCTTTATAGGCGAAGGGGCGATGTCAGAGGAGGAGCCAGGCGCCCTCACGCGGGGCCCACGTGGCCAGGGGCCTGGCCGCGCCACCCCTACGTGTGGGGCCCTGGTGGCCCCCCTCCTACTCTCCTTCGGATCTCTGGAAGCTTCCGGGTAAAATAAGACTTCAGGAACTTGTTTTGTCTAATTCCGAGAATATTTCCTGTGTATCACTTCTGAACCACAAAAATAGCAGAAAACAGGGAACTGGCACCGTGGCAACTTATTAATAGGTTAGTTCCGGAAAATGCATAAAAGTGCCACTA
Source organism: Dactylis glomerata (assembly GCA_007115705.1). Lineage (NCBI taxonomy): Eukaryota > Viridiplantae > Streptophyta > Magnoliopsida > Poales > Poaceae > Dactylis > Dactylis glomerata. The sequence goes on from QXEO01000647.1 coordinate 5,361,056, forward strand.
AGTGTAATGAAATAATAGGCAAATAGTGTAAAAAGAAGCATGGAGCATCAAAAATTATAGATACGTTGGAGACGTATCAAGTACTTTTGACAAATAAGAGTGTCGAACCCAACGAGGAGCAGAAGGTGTTGACAAGTGGTTTTGATCAAGGATTCACTGTAAATACTAGCAAATGGGTTTTCAGGAGTATTTGATAATGCAAGTAAATAAAGTACGAGTAAATAAAAGACAGTAATAGTAATTGCTGCAAGTGGCCCAATCCTTTCTAGAGCAAAGGACAAGCCCGTTGTGTAACTTATGATTACCAAACGTTCCTGAGGACGCACGGGAGTTTCTGTCGAGAGCTTTTGCTTCATGCTGCTAAGTAATCTTCATTGGTTTGATAATTGTTATGGGGGTGAACCTGTGCTAGCGTACTACCCTTACTAGGACTAATACACACTTGTGATTATACCCCCCTGCAAGCATCCACAAATACAAGAAAGTAATTAAGATAAATCTAACCAGAGGCTTAAACTCTGAGATCCTACGCTCCCTGGTGCAATAGTTTCCCAACGGGGGTTTGGGTTTCTGTCACTCCGGCAACCCCACAATTAGTAGCCATATGCACAATGCATTCCACTAGGCCCATAAATGGTGAAGTATCATGTAGTCGACGTTCACATGACACCACTAGTAGAAATACACCATAACAGAAATATCAAACCATTAAATATTACTCAACATAGTTTCACTACTAACATCTCGACTTCTCCCATGTCCTCAAGAACTAAACGAACTACTCACAAGACATCATATGGATCATGACCAGAGGTGAAATAATGGTAAATAACAATCTAAACATAAACCTTAATTCAACGGTTCCACTCAATAGCATCAACTATGAAGGTAATCAACATCGGGAAAGTTTCCCCTAAGAATTTGACAAGATTCAACCCAAGATGTTACAGCGGGATGGTGTGGTGATGGTGCAGATGAAGGTGCTGGTGATGAGGATGATGGTGATGATGATCTCGATGAAGTCCAGCGTGATGATGATGACGATGGCGATGATCTACCCTCTCCAGGAAGGAATTACCCCGGCAGATTTCTGCCTACCGGAGAGCTTTTCTCTCTCGGTGTTTTCTGCTCCACAGAGGCGGCGGTGTCTATCTCTGAGCCCCCCCTTTGACTTAGGTTTTCGAGGATGACGATATATGCAAAGGGGCGATGGCAGTGGTGGGCCTGGGTGGCCTCACCACAAGTCGGCGCGGCCCATGGGTCGGCCCGCACCCCCTGTGGGTGAGCCCACCCTGTTGCTCCTCTTGCCTCCTCCTTCTAGCTACTTTCGTCTTCTGATATTATAGGAACTTTTGGGTATTTCTCTGGAATTGTTGATCTTCAGAAATATGGTGTCTTGACTGTCCTTTTTCCAGCAGAATCCTGACTCCGGCAGCAAGTCCTCCAATGATCATCAAACATGTAAAAACAGAGGAAACAACATAAGTATCGTCTCTGAATATGAAATATATCAATGAATAACAGTAAATTATGATACAAAATAGTGATGCAAAATGGACGTATCACGCTTCCCGACCGAGGTACTTTATGGGGTGATCATCCCTGCTGAATTCTATGGGTTGTTCTGACCAGTGTAGATATTCCGTGGTTGCTGGAGGTGATGTTACTGCTAGGTTAATTTGGCGAGTTATGCTCTTTTCCTCTTTGTTCGACTTTGGCACTGGTTGCATCATTGATGTGATGTGCCCTTTGGACAGGACATATCCTCCATCATTGTCGTGTCCTTGATTTGGCTGATTTTGACCTTGAGAAGCTCCATTGTTTGCCTATTGAGCTATTGTAGGCGCATTATTCGTGTTCCCTTCGTATCCTTGTCTCTTTGCTTTGGCTTATTTACTTATTGCTGCCTCCTGGAGTTTCAAGAACGTTGTGCAATCTTTCATTGCGTGTCTGGACACTCATTTTCCATCGACAAACGCGGAGTGTATATGGCATGGTCCATGATGCGTGGTGGATGACCAGCCCGTTGGGAACCCCAAGAGGAAGGTGTGATGAATATAGCAGCTAGTTTTCCCCCAGTTAAGAAACCAAGGTTATGTCGATCAGGACAAGAGCAGACTATAACGACTGAAGGTGATGCTTGCTAGTTTGCGACAACTTCGGACAATTTATATATGACGCCTCGTCCAAGCTTTGCTTGCTAGCTGCAACGCGGAACCTGCACACAACACAACCAAGTACTTTGTTCCCAACTTGCGATGAGGTTGTCAATCTCACCGGTTTGCTTGAAACAAAGGTTATGAGCGTATCGAGTGGAAAATAGTAGAGTATGCGAGTAAAGTAAACAGTGCGAGTAAAGTAATCAGGTGATAGCAATATGATGGAAATAGGACCGGGGTCCACAGTTCACTAGTGGTGTCTCTCCATAAGATAAATAACACATGCTGGGTAAACAAATTACAGTTGGGCAATTGATAGAATAAAGATAAACGTGATATGTCAAGAAGATCACTATGAGATTTACTCTGGGCATTACAACAAAATACATAGACCGCCATCCAACTGCATCTATGACTAATAATCCACTTGTGGCGAATCAATCCGAGAACTCCACAAGTATTAAGTTGCAAACAACAGATAATTGCATTAAGCAAAGTGTGTAATGTAAACAAAGCATATGCCCTTGAGCATATGAATGTTGTTTTCTCCCTAGTAGCAACAACACATCTACAACCTTAGAGGTTTCTGTCACTCCCCCTGGTTAAATAGAGGCATGAACCCACTATCGAGCATAAATACCCCCTCTTGGAGTCACTACCAACTACTCGGCCAAGATAGCTACTAACAATGGAGAGCATGCAAGATCATAAACAACATAGAGATAACAAAAGATATATTTCAGTATAGCAACTCAATCATAGCACCAATATTCATCGGATCCCAACAAACCAAACATGTAGAATTACATAACGGTGATCTCAATCATGTAGGGCAGCTCATGAGACCTAAATATGAAGCACATGGTGGAGAAGACAACCATCTAGCTACTACTATGGGCCCATAGTCCAAGGTAGACTACTCACTCATCGCTCCGGAGGCAAGCATGGCGATGAAGAAGACCTCCGGTGGCGATTCCCCTCTCCGGCAGGGTGCCGGGAAGAGCTTCTGGACCCTCCCGATCTTCGGGCCGACGGCGGCGGCGGATCGCGATGTGTTTTGGAAAAGTGATCGGGTACTTAGGTTTTTCCCGTTGGGGGGTCTTTATAGGCGAAGGGGCGATGTCAGAGGTGGAGCCAGGTGGCCTCACACCAGGGCGGCGCGGGCCAGGCCCTGGCTGCGCCGGCCTGGCATGTGGGTTCCCTGTGGCTCCCCTCCTACTCTCCTTTGGATCTCTGGAAGCTCCCGGACAAAATAAGACTTCAGGAACTTGTTTCGTCCAATTCCGAGAATATTTCCTGTGTATCACTTCTGAAACACAAAAACAGCAGAAAACATGGAACTGGCACTGTGGCAACTTGTTAGTAGGTTAGTTCCGGAAAATGCATAAAAGTGCCACTAAGTGTAACGAAACAGTAGGCAGATGGTGTAAAAACAAGCATGGAGCATCAAAAATTATAGATACGTTGGAGATGTATCAGTCCGTTTAGCATATCCTCTGGTGATGGGTTGCATTCTCTAGGTTCTCTTGTCTGAAACCTTTTGTTGCTCCCATAATCTTCTCTTCCATTGCTGCGGTATCCCGAATTTCTGCGGTCATTTTCTTGATAAGTACTGTCTTTGTATCCCGCGGCTACTTGGCTGTGGGAGCCGTGGTTGTCGTAATTGCAGGATCTCCTCCTTTGTCCATCGTATCTGTTTATTCTGTCGTCCTCTGGTGATCGTGTTCGTTTGTTGTTGCACACATCTTCAGCTTTGGCAAATCTGTTCGCTATGTCCATTAAATCGGATAGTGTCTTCGGCTTGATTCTACCCATTTCTTCGACTAGGTCTCCTCGCCGCAACCCGAGCGTGAAAGCGTCTATTGCTCTTTCGTCTGAAACTTCGACTGCGGAATTTTTGATAATGCTCCACCTTTGGATATACGACCTTAGTGTCTCATTGTGTTGCTGTACGCAGGCTTTGACTTCCTCTATCGATGCTTGTATGTCGACTTGAAGTTACTCTTGAATTGTTTCGTGAGTTCCTCCCAGTTTCCAATTGTTCCTTTTTTTAACTTGCTCAACCATGACCTTGTTGTGCAGGTGAGGTGTAATTGCAAGCTTTGCATTGCTGTTTCGTTTGTTCCCCCCAATATTTTCACTGCTTGTAAGTAATCCGAGAGCCATGATTGGGGCTCCTGAGATCCATCGTATTTTTGCTGATCATGGGGTTATTTGAAACCCTTGGGTACTGGCGTGGGGCGAACCCTGTGAGTAAAGCACGCTGCCCCCATCTCTTTTTCGTCATCTTTGTAGTCATATGCTTTGGTGGGGGTCCTAGATCTTCGGGTTCCTCCATGCTTTGGACTTTTGTGTCGCCTTGGTGATGGTGTTCTAGATCGTCGGTTGCCACTTCTGTGCCGAGAACTGTTGTGACGGCGTGGTGACCTTGATTTATGCATTCCTTTGTTGCGATGTGCCTCCTTTTCTTTTGCTGTCAATTTATTGCCTACCATCCTTAGGCCTTGTAGTGCTGCTTGGTGCATATGTTCTCTTGGGTCTCCTGGGCTTGGCCGTGTTGTGTATAGATATGTTTGTGCTGCCACGAGCGCTGCTTCTGGCGTCTTTGGTATGATGTTGCCTTGCTCGTCGACCTATAGGAAGGACGAGTCGAGATTTTTGGAAAGGCTTTGCCTCTCGGAGTGCTCGAGGTTTTCAAACCATGATCCATGTTGATGATGCCTTCTGCTATTTGTGTATGATGCGTCGCTGCGTGCTTTATGATAAGCTGCGCTTGCTGCAATTGCTGAATCTTTCCTCTTCTGTATTTCAATTCTCTCTTTCGCTAGTTGCTTTGATTGCTGTCTTAAAGCGTAATGATATCCAAACAGCATATTCTTGCTTGCATCTGTTAGTATTGGCGCGCCGTGTTCCACGGCTGTTTTGATTATCCTCCACTCTTCGGCTGATAGTCAAACTTTCTCCCTACTTGCAAGGGAATCTGCAGTTTCTCCTTCTGCTAAGTGATTTGCTCCTCTATATATATTTGCTGGGTTGAGCACTGGATTGTTGTTTTCATTGAATTCTTCTGAGTTATCTCCTACAATGGCAAGTACTTGATACCGATTGTCGAACTTGCTATTGAAGCTTGAGAAGATTGAGTCGTCATCCTCATGAAGCTCTAGTCCTGTCTCCCAGGTGTCTGTTGACTTGTCTGAAGTATCATCATGGCAGATCATGAGGTCTTCGAGTTGATCCCCTAAGTCGAAATTTTCCATGTTTTTGTCGACTTCTGCGATTTTTTCCTTCTACAATTTCTGTTGTTGCGACGCTGACCGGCAAATTTGCTTCGCTGGAAGAGCCCACTGATGATTCTGACATTGCAACTGTCTTGGCTTCGCTTGCCGATGGATCCGGCAAAACCGGATCCGAAAGGTGAATCAAACCTAAAGATCTGATGCGAAAGTTTAGGCTTTCGATCGTCAAGTCCATGTCTTGATCCATGCTCTCGAATATTGGAGTGAAGTTTGACAGGTGAGGCTGAAAATCGACGGTTCCGAAGGATATCTGATTTTCGTCGACTTTTGAACCGTTGTTGGCTAAATGCGAAAAAGCCATCGAATTCATGATTCCAACGCCCAGAGTCCCCACGGTCGGCGCCAATTGATGAGGGTTAACTCGACAAATGTCCAATATGAAGGACTTAGGATCGAGGGAATAGGGCGTCGGATGGACTCGAAGGTAAAATCAGTCAAACAAGGTGTGTATCGAAAGCAAACGTGATGGTGAACTTGGCATACTTTCAATCTGTCCCTTACCGCCCTCTCCTGGCCCCTATATATAGGAGGTCAGGTCTCAAGGAACGGGAGGGGTCCGATACATATTACAACATCGGTATACGACATGAACTCATGTTTCGACTAGGATTACACTTGGGCCTAGCTTAACGGTCCTCAGGGGTATTCAAGTAACAGGCTCTATTATCTATACTCTTGTCACATATAGACTCCCGTATGTGAAAAAATGTGAACAAGTGTGAACACACGGAGGAATCATGTGGTTTTTAAGACATGCATGCAATTAAGAGGGAATCAAGAGAAAAATCTTGATCGTACGCTTTCGATCTGATGGCCCCAAATTTCTCGCTAGATAAGAACATTTTCAGGATGTCCTGAAAATAGATTTCCCTTATTTTCAAGTTTTTTTATAGCAAGAAAATGGCACATGACTGAGCCTCCACTTACATTGATAAGGCGGGTGAGACAAACAACACGAATGGAAGTGGCACTAGCAGAACACATTATTAAGTTGTTTTTTTAACACGGGCGGTTCCAAAGGACCTATATCTTATCCATTTCACTCAGTGGTGGGGTACATTCTACAAATAAGGACCTAAAATAAAAATAAATTGCAAATAGGTCCCTAGAAAATAGCACATAAGTCCTCTATGGATTCCTAGAATTGCCGGTGAGGATAGCTCCTCTACCACCGCTTGAGACCCTAGCACAATCACCATTTTCGGTGATAGGGATGAAATCACTTGGAGTCGGTAGGGGGTGGTGGTGCGGTGTTGATGTAGGAGTTTTGTAGATGACCGCCCAGTTGGAAACCCCAAGAGAAGGTGTGATGAGCACACCAGCAAGTCTTCCCTTGGTATGAAACCAATGTTTATCAAACCAGTAGGAGAAAGAACCAAACTTTAGAAGGTTGATGCTCGCTAGCTTCGCGATAGCTCCGGACAATTTGTAAGGCACCTCGTCCAGGGCGTAGCTTTGCACCAGTAGCAACGTGGAACCTGCACACAACACAACCAAGTACTTTGTCCCAACTTACAGTGAGATTGTCAATCTCACCGATTTGCTGTAAACAAAGGATTAAGAGTATTGAGTGGTAAAAGATAGTAGTTTGCAAGAATGTAAATAAAATAGGTAAATAGTAAACGGTAATAGGAATGTAAAAGAATGGACCAGGGTCCACAGTTCACTAGTGGTGTCTATCCATAAGATAAATAACATGCTGTGTAAACAAATTACAGTTGGGCAATTGATAGAATAAAGAAAGCGTACAAATGTCATGAGGATCACTATGAGATTCACTTGGGCATTACAACATAATACATAGACCGTAATCCAACTGCATCTATGACTAATAATCTACCCTTCAGATGTCGTCCAAGCAACCATTGGGTATTAAGTTGCAAGCAACAGATTATCGCCTTAAGCAAAGTGTGTAATATAAACAATACAAATATCCTTGAACACAAGATTGTTATTTTCTCCCTAGTAGAAACAGCACATCTACAGCCTTAGAGGTTTCTATCACTCCCCCAGATTACTAGAGGCATGAACCCACTATCGAGCATAAATACTCCCTATTGGAGTCACTAGCATCTACTCGGCCAAGATATCTACTATCAATGGAGAGCATGCAAGATCATAAACAACATAGAGATAACATAAAGATGATAAATCAACAATTCAACTTGACAAAGAACCAATATTCATCGGATCCCAACAAACACAACATGTAGAATTACATAACGATGATCTTGATCATGATAGGCAGCTCACAAGATCTAAACATGAAGCACATGGAGGAGATGACAACCATCTAGCTACTGCTATGGACCTGTAGTCCAAGGTAGACTACTCACACATCACACCGGAGGCAGGCATGGTGATGAAGAAGGCCTCTGGTGGTGATTCCCCTCTCCGGTAGGGTGCCGAGAAGAGCTTATGGACCCTCCCGATCTCGCATCGATGATGGCGGCGGCTTGCAGTAGGTTTTGTGGAAAATTGATCGGGTCTTTTAGGTTTTCCCATTGAGGGGAATATATAGGAGGAAGGGCGGCGTCAGGAAGTGGACCAGGGGCCCACACCACTGCCCGGCGTGGCCAGGGGGTGGCCCGTGCCGTGGCATGGTGCGACCAGGGGGTGGCCCGTGCCGTGGCATGGTGCGACCGCCTCCTGGCACCACTCCGTCTCTCCTTTGGACTCCGTGACGCTTCGGGGAAAATAGGAATTTGGCTTTTGTTTCGTCCAATTCCGAGAATATTTCCTGTGTAGCTTTTCTGAAACACAAAAACAGGGAACTGGCACTGTGGCATCTCATTAATAGGTTAATTCTAGAAATGCATAAAAACGCCACAAAGTGTAATAAAACACAAAGCAAATGGTGTATAAACAAGCATGGAGCATCAAAAATTATAGATACGTTTGAGACGTATCAAGCATCCCCAAGCTTAACTCCTGCTCGTCCTCGAATAGGTAAGTGATAACAAAACAATAATTTTTGAGGTGACATACACCATCACAATCTTGATCAACAATGTAAAGCATTGAGTGCTGAGATCAAAGTACTCTAAACATGGGCATAAAAGACATAATCTTGACAATAAAACTTTAGCAACCATGTTATAACATGAAAAGTAACACAAACAAAAGATCATGAGTAATAAAACATTGAAAGTCAAGTGTGTGTTTCAACCATATAGAAAAACATAGCAAAGTGGTTTTCAGCTTGTCCTTCATGGAATAGCAAAACAGAAATGCATAGAACACCTTCAAGTTTAAGAGGGCGACTAGATACAAATAATTTAAGAACAAGCAAAACCATAATCATGAATCAATCAATAATAAATTTTGGGACTATGCACATTAAACTCAGAATGACAACTATGCTCTCTTAGATGGTGCATAAAGGTAGAAGGTGGAGACTCAACATAAAAGTAAAAGAAAGGCCCTTTGCAGAGGGAAGCAGTGATTGCGAGTTTTATAAACCTCCAAAAATTATGATACTTGCTAGCTTTGAGCTCTCATTGCCCCCATCATAGGCATCTTGAATGATTAAGGTTAATGCGAGTATAATTATGAAGCATATGCTTAACAAATCATAAGTTAAAAATCTCGTGTCCCGTGAAGTACGAATACCCAAACCTCATGCTACTTGACTTAGGTCCCAAGCAAGTTCTTGTCATTGTAAGCATACATGTATCATCGAGAATGCCAACGGGGCACCTCTTGCCCGATGACATGGAACAAGCCCACATCAAAATGACAAGACAAACAGATAATGAACACCTCGGCATCTCTTTTATTTACCATTGGTATAGCTTTTTATTATGAGATGCATCGTCGAATGTCCACTATGGGCATGCTGTAAATTTCCACCATGAATGATGCATGGCTTAGATTAGTGGCCTAGGCATTTCTCTAACACATATACAAACTCCATGAGCTCACAAGTTTCCAACTTATTTCAAGTCGCAGGTATCCATAAACATAAGATCACGATATCAACTAAATGAGAAAAAGTGCAATGTTGAAAGCTTATCCCATGATGGCATGGCTGGGCTAACTTCCAACTTACAACTTGCAAGCATAACATCAACATAAGAGAGTCACAATGTCGAATTTATTAAAAGCAAGAAAAGTAAAGTGTGGCGTCAGGTTCGTGAGAGCTTTACTGACTAATTTTCACATAACACAAAAAGTTTAATTTGAAGGATATATAAAGGAAAGACGAATGTGCTTGGAATAGCAAATTGCTAATAGGTAGATATGGTGGACACATTGGAAAACTTGTTTTTTGGTAGTTGGATGCACGAGAAGTATTCCCTCTTAGTACAAAATGAAGGCTAGCAAAAGACTAGGAGTGACCAACTAAGAGAGCAATAACGGCCATAATCATGCATAGCGACAAAACATCATTAACCAAAGCATAAAGTGGTATCACAAGTCAAAAACCAAATGATCATAGAGGCTTATGGCGACTTGTTAGAGTCAAACATGTTGTAAGCATGTGCCAAGTCAACCCAAATAAAACATCAAAGGAGAAAACCACAATAATATGCTCCCATATAACAAAAACAACGCATGATTCTTTCAAAGGCACATTAAGCAATCTCAGTCATTTGAGACAAGTCATGCTACAGCAAAAACTACTAAGCATACTGTCAAAATAACATCAAGCATGAAATGCAAAAGTCTAAGCCACAGTCTAAACAAGCTCCCATTTGTACCACTATAGGCATGAAACTTTTTTCTCTTTTCCAACACCATTCAACCTTTTTGAAACCACTCTTTTATATGAAAACCAACATAGACCAGTGGTCTAAATACACCTTGATACAAAGATATAACAAGATCAAAACAAAAATAAAGGCGAAAAACGAAAGCTAAACGCAGTTCTAGAAAAAGAGAACACTCGTTGAACGATAAGAGTGAAAACTAGAGTGTTCTTGGCAATGAAAAACAAAGTGTGTCTTCTCCAAAAGAAATTTGTTGGGGACCAACTATTTATTGCAGCAAACAAAACAAAATAAAACTTAAAGCAAAAGTAAATACGCTCCAAGAAAAACGCATAGTACATGAAGCAATAAAAATATAGTGTCTTAAGAGGTGACCTGATTTTTGCCGACGAAGAAGGGTTGCCTTAGGGGCATCCCCAAGCTTTGATGCTTGTACCTCTTGGATATTTCTTGGGGTGACATGGGCATCCCCAAGATTGAGCTTTTGTCCATACTTCATCTCATCTCATCACTCTCCTTTCCCTACACATGAAAACTTCCATCATACAAAACTTCACACAATTCTATTAGCAACATTAGTGTAAGCATGATAGTAAATCTACTCTTTTGGTTCAGTTTCAAACCCAAATATACCATGCATTAAAGCATAAGCTACTGTAGCAACTTCCTCAAAAGTTCCGTAATCAAAAGAACTCAAAAAGAAAACGATCGAGAGGCAAACACAAATAGTGGCCGAATTCTGTCAAAACAGAACAACTGACAAAGATCGATTTTTTTGAGGACCTTCTGTTGCTCAAATTGAAAAGTTCAAAACTGATAAAAGTTTGGAAATAACCTTGGGCATGGGCACAAGGAATTGCAGATCAAAAAGATATTCTGAGAATTTTCAAGAATTTTTATGGTGCAGCACAGAAATCTGTTTCAGGACAGCAACTTCCCCAAATCTTACCTTCCTCAAATTAGAGGTTCTTCTTGGCACAAAAAAAAATAAAAAAAATGATAAGGAGAGGTCATTATAGTAGTAATAACTTTTAAGACTCAAATAATAAAAGTACTAAAAAGAAAACATTGGGTTATCTCCCAAGAGTGCTTTTCTTTAACGCCTTTGAGCTAGGCACAGAAAGTGAAAATCAAGTAATGTCAAACGATGAAGCATCAAGTTCATAATTTGCTCTAAGAATAGAGTCAAAAAGCAATTTTTCCCTCTTTCTAGGGAAGTGTTCCATACCTTTCTTTAGTGGAAATGTATATTTGATGGTATCTTCCTTCATATCAATGATGGCACCAACAGTTCTAAGAAAAGGTCTTCCCAAAATAATAGGACATGAAGCATTGCATTCAATATCCAAAACAAGGAAATCAACGAGAACAAGGTTATTGTTTACCATAATAAGAACATCATTAATCCTTCCCAAAGGTTTCTTCTTAGCAACATCAGCAAGAGGAACATCAAAATAACACTTCTCAAGCGGAGGTAAACCAAGCATATCATAAATCTTTCTAGGCATAATAGAAATGCTTGCACCAAGATCACATAAAGCATGACAATCAAAATCATTAACATTCATATCAATGATGGGCTCCCAACCATCTTCTAACTTTTTGGGAATAGAAACCTTTTATTTCAACTTTTCTTCCCTAATTTTCATGAGAGCATTTGTAATATGCTTTGTAAAAGCAACATTCATAGAACTGGCATTAGGACTCAAAGCAAGCTTTTACAGGAACAAAATAACTTCAGATATATTGCAACCATCAACATCAAAATCATTAAAAGAAGTAGAGCTATTGTCTTCCATTGACAAGGGTATAGATAATAGAGCCTGTTACTTGTGTACCCCTAAGGCCCGTTAAGCTAGGCCCAGGTATAATCATAGTCGAAATACGAGTCCATGTCGTATATCGATATTGTAATATGTATCAAACCCGACCGGTTCCTTGAGACCTGGCCACCTATATATAGGGGCCAGGAGAGGACGGTCAGGGATAGATTGAGAGTAAGCCAAGTTGACCACCACATTTATTCTTGATACACACCTTGTTTGACTAATTTTACCTTCGAGTTCATCCAATGCCCTATTCCCTCGATCATAAGTCCTTCATCTAGGACATTTGTTGAGTTAACCCTCGTCAATTGGCACCGACTGTGGGGACTCTGGGCGTTGGAATCATGAATTTGACGGCTTTTTCGCTTTTAGCCAATAGTAGTCCAGAATTCGACGGAAATCGGATATCCTTCGGAACCATTGATTTTCAGCCTCATCCACCAAGCTTCACTCCAATATTCAAGAGCCTGGATCAAGATACGGACCTGACGATCAGAAGCCTAAACTTTCGCATCGGATCTTTAGGTTCAATTCGCCTTTCAGATCCGGTGAAACCGGATCCGTCGGCAAGCAAAGTCAAGACAATTGCAATGTTCGAATCATCGGTGGGCTCTTCCAGCGAGGCAAACTCGCCGGTCGGCTTTGCAATAACAGAAATTGTAGGAGAAAAAATCGTAGAACTCGACAAAACCATGGAGAATCACGACTTAGGGGATCAACTCAAAGACCTCATGATCTGCCATGACGACGCTTCAGACAAATCAACAGACACCTAGAAGACATGACTAGAGCTTCATGAGGATGACGAAACAATCTTCTCAGCTTCTTAAACAAGTTCGACAACCAGTATCAAGTACTCGCAATTGTAGGAGACAACTCAGAATAATTCGACAAAAACAACAATCCAGTACTCAACCCAGCAAACATAGGAGCACATAGGAGCAAATCACTTAGCAGAAGGAGAAACTGCAGATTCTCTGGCGAGCAGGGAAAAAGTTCGACTATCAGCCGAGGAGTGGAAGATAATCAAAACAGCCATAGAACACGGCATGCCCATACCAACAGATGCAAGCAAAAATATGCTTTTAGGGTACCATGATGCCTTAAGACAGCAATCAAAGCAACTAGCAAGAGAAAGAAGCAAAATACAAAAAGGGAGAGATTTAGTCATTGCAGCAAGCACAACTCTTCATAAAGCACGCAGCGATGCATCGTACACAAATAGCAAAAGGAATCATCGGCATGGATCAAGGGTTGGAATCGTCGAACACTCAAAAAGGCAAAGCCTCTCCAAAAACCTCGACTCATCCTTCCTATCGGTCGACGAGCAAGGCAACATCATACCAAAGACACCAGAAGCAGCGCTGGTGGCAGCACAAATGTACCTATACACGACCCGACAAAGTCCAGGAGACCCAAGGGAACATATGCATCAGGCAGCACTGCAAGGATTAAGGATGGTAGGCAACAAATTGATAGCAAAACAGGAGGAGGCACATCGCAATAAAGGAACACATAAACCAAGGTCACCGCGCCGTCACAACAGTCCTCAGCACTGGAGTGGTAGTCGACGATCTAGGTCACCATCGCCAAGACAACATAAAAGCCCAAAGCATGGAGGAACCGAAAGGTCCAGAACTTCTACCAAAGCATATGACTATGAAGACGATGAAAAAGAGATGGGGCGTCGTGCTTTACTCATAGAGTTCGCACCGCACCAGTACCCAAGGGTTTCAAACTGCTCCATGACCAGCAAAAGTATGATGGATCCTAGGAGCCGCAGTCATGGCTCTCAGATTATTTGCAGGCAGTAAAAATACTAGGAGGAACAAAGGAAACAGCAATGCAAAGTTTGCAATTACACCTCACCGGCGCAGCCAGGTCATGGTTGAGCAAATTAGAAAGAGGAACAATCGGAAGCTGGGAGGAACTCACAAAGCAATTTACAAGTAATTTCAAGTCGATGTACAAGTGGCCAGCATCGATAGAAGAAGTCAAAGCCTGTGTACAGCAACGCAATGAGACGCTAAGGTCATATATTCAAAGGTGGAGCATTTTCAAGAACTCTGCAGTCGAAGTTTCAGATGAGAGAGCAATCGATGCCTTCACGCTCGGGTAGCGACGAGGAGACCTAGTCAAAGAGATGGGTAGGATCAAGCAAAAGACAGTATCAGATCTAATGGATATAGCAAACAGATTTGCAGATGGCAAAGATGCATGCAACAATAAGCGAACACGATCACCAGAAGACGACAGAGGAAACAGATATAGTGGCCAAAGGAGGAGATCCCGCAATTACGACAACTACGGCTCTCACAGTCAAGTAGCCACGGGATACAAAGATAATAATTATCAAGGAGATGACCGTAGAAACTCAGGGTACCGCAGCTACGGAAGAGAAGACTACAACAAAAGATTTTAGTCAAGGGAACCTTGAGAATACAATCCATCACCAGATGATATGCTAAACGGACCATGTCATATACACTCCGCATTTGTTGACGGGAAAAGGGTGTCTAGACATGCAATGAAAGATTACAAAAAGTTCCTGAAACTTCAGGAGGCGGCAGTCAACAAACAAGCCGAAGCAAAGAAGCAAGGATATGAAGGGAACACAAACAACGCACCTACAATGACTCAACATCCAAACAATGGAGCTTCGCAAGGACAAAACTAGCCAAGTCAAGGACAGGACAATGATGGAGGATATATCCCATCCAAAGAGCACATCACAGCAATGATACAACCAGTCCCAAAGTCGAACAAAGAAGAAAAGAGTATAACCTGACAAGTGAACCTAGCAGTAACATCGCCTCCAGCAACCACGGAATATCTACACTGGTCTGAACAACCCATAGAATTCAGCAGGGACGACCATCCTATAACAGTACCTCGGCTGGGAAACGCGACTTTGGTACTCAAAGCTCAAATCGAGACATACGACATTGATAGAGTATTCATGGATGCAGGGTGCGGAATAAATCTAATATACGCAAAGACACTCTGGGCAATGCACATATCACTGGAGTTTCTAAAGCCAACAGATTGTTCTTTCCACGGGATCGTACCAAGGAGTGCTAACTATCCATTGGGTCGAATAGCACTCAACGTTTGCTTTGGTAATCGCCAAAACTACAGTAGAGAAAAGCTCGACTTCGAAGCCATGGACTGGCCATCCCAACATCACGCGATCCTCGGGCGACCCACGTTTTCATGATTTATGGCAGTACCTCACAATACGTACCTGGTACTGAAGATGCCAGGACCAAAAGGGATTATCACAGTAAAAGGAAGCTTCGAACTCTCTGGTCTATGCGACAAGGAATTCCACAAAATGGCACAAAATTTTGTCATGATAGCCAACTACGGAGAACCTAAGGGTAAGGTGACAAGCACGACTACAGGCATCACAAAGCAACTTGAAGAACACCCAGCAGAGCCAGAAGCAAAGAAACTGCGGGTACAACCATCAGACCCAAAGAAAGATACATGAGAAGGTGAAAAGACCTTAGCAACATAGACAACAAACATACAAGAGTAGAGTATGAAAAATAAGGCTATTAAGCCACGAGTTATTCTAGGGCAATGCCCTCTAGATCCAGAACACAGGTCACTGGCCGGGTCTCTTGGGACACCCCATGTATCTTATATTCAAGCATAATAAAGACAAAGTTCCTCCTTTTCGAGTTTACAAGTCTTAGCGAAACAAACCCTACACTATGGAATTGTGGCAAACGCACTAACAAGCACAAACGCTTTGAGAACACGAAATTCTGGCAAATAGCTCCAGAACACAAAAACTCTCGCGTTCCATAAGCAAAAACATATATCCCACAATAGAGTATTACAGCATGGGTTGATCAGAATCATCTACCATAAGAGGATTCAAATAATGATGCTCGCGGAAAAATCCAGCATCCTCTTGAAGCAACCTACCTATGATCCTCCTCGCCGGCGGAAGCGTGGCATCCATATGGACTTGCAGCGTCGCGCGCCCTGTAGGCAAACTTAGAGACATGGAACTAAAATTCAGCCTTGGATGCCACTTGTGTATCCATCCAAGAGCAAAGTTAGCACCTGCTACTAAGTTTAGCTCAATCAAGCGATGAATTCATTGACTCGACCTAAAAGGGTCAAGCAGCTGCTTAAAACTTCCCGACAGAGGATTGCGGGGAAGCATAATGGACTACATGGTTGTCAACGATCTTTGACAACCATCGACAGCCTCCCCAATGTGCTGAGCGTGATCCGGTAGAAGAACAACAGCGTTGCGACACCGCGGGTCAGCCCATAAAGAATTTGTATCCCTTGACACCCTTTCCAGAGCTGCGATCCACTCAGAAACCCGACGGTCTTCATTGGTGGGATGCAAGCAAGTACCTAGAAGATGCAAACTCGTCAAAATACAAAGCCAAGAGAAGCAGCAGGAAATTTGAGAGGGTATGCAGAAAAACTCACATTTTAGCTGCCTGCAAGCTAACTCGATAATCTCAACAAGATAGGAGTCACATTCCTTTAGGTGCATAACCTGGGCCACCAAACCAGACACCTTATCTTCAAGCGCAGATACCTGCCTCATCAAGCCATAAGATTTGCCAGCCTGGTCCAAGGCAAATTTTGCTTGACGCTTCATCAATGACAAGCGACCTTCGAGGTCTAAAATCCTCGACAAATACTCAGTGCATTGGCAAGGAGAACGAGGAGGAGAAGGAACCCCAGAGCCGAACACATTGGCAGGTGGCGAGTCGCGATCATGATTCGACGACCCACCAACATATATAGGCTGGAAGTCAAAAGAAAGGAAGGAGAAAACAACTCAGAAATGCATCCAGTAATCAAGTGCAACATTTCATAAAGCGAAATATTCACAGGAAGTACAGAGTTCCCTGATAGATTGTTAGTCAAAAGATGAACAGGTCTGCTACATTAACTCAAAGGAAAGAAAATTACAAGAAAAGGCTAATTCTACGCCACCTCAGCAGCAGGCTCCATGGCGGTAGAAGGCGCGGAAGAATCAGCACCGGCAATTGGTGGAGGCATCGAAGCGCTTGCCACAGGAGTTGAAGAGCTAGGCGTAGGAGTCGAAGAAGCCGCCGAAGGAGTGATAATCAATACAATGCCTGGCGCGTACTTCTTCGCCTTCTCGAAGAAACCCAGTAGTTCTGAAAGAGGACGAGCACGGGAAGAGCTAACCTTCTCCCAGTCCACTTCTTCGCCGTGCGATTGAGCAAGCGCAATCGCCCCTTTGACACCCCGCTTCACCGACCGGCTCTTCATCGTAAGAACAGGATCTTCAACAGTGTCGAAGGCCTCAGAAAGCTTCTTGAGGTTGTCGACCGGCATCTCCGCCCTCTTCTTCGGCCACAACCCAGAGAACATCCACATCAGCACGCGATGAGTTAGTTGGAGAACTTCCTGGACTAATTTCCAGTTTGATTCTAGCAAATCCATAGCAGCTAGCAGAGGGTCCTTGGTGTCTGGCTGCCGAAGCTTCCAAGATACTCCAATCTTTTCTGCTGCACCACAGAAGGAAAAGGCAAGAGAAAGCGAACAGATATCAGCGACTAGAAGTATGAGCAAATAAACAAAAAAGAACAACGCGACACTTACTGCCAACAAGAACCGAAATCTTGTCGAGATGTTTGGCTACAGCTTGCTCTCGTTGGACCTGCTTCTAATTAGCATTGGCAAGTGCTTTTTCAGCTTTCTTCGCCTTGGTTTCCGCTGACTTAGCAGTCTTTTCAGCAGCGACCTTGGCAGCATTGGCAATATCCCAAGCTTCTCTAGAGGCATTAAGTTTGGCTTCCAGAGCCGCTATGCGAGCATTGGCCGCGGTCAAAGCGTCTACAATACAAAGCAGGAAAAGGAAAGGGAGTAAGAAACCACGGGAAGATGCATGGACAAGCAGAAGCTACAACACAAAAAGCATACCCTGAGAAGCCCGAGCAGCCTCCTGAAACCTGACGCACTCAGCGCCAAGGGAGAGAAATTTTTGCATCAAACTCTGCAAAACAAAAGTATGAGAGGAAAGTTCAAGCAATGAAAAATCAACTAAACAAAGCAATACTCACATTTTTAGAAGGAGCTGCTGGTTGATGGGTCTCAAGAGAAGTACCCAACGCCGCTGTCTTCTTCAAATGCTTGGAAGCATGAGTAGGAGTACCTTTTGTAGGAGGAACTGTGAATGATTTTGTCACCACAGTTTCCTCCTGAGGGAGCTCCTTAGAAGTAGTCAGAGCATCAAGAAGAGGAGCAGCTGCAACATCTTTCTTCAGCTCATCATCGTCCCTGAGACAGACAAACTTGGAGTCAGCAAAACAAAAGGGGAGAGATAAGGTTCAAGGATAGGAAAAAGTATGGATACAAAAAAGTAGCAAAACTCACGAGTCTAGTGCATCAAATATTTCAATAACAGGAGCCTGGGCAGAGGAAGTCTCCCCTGGCGCATCCTTCGGAGAGGAGGTACTCGAAGAAAGCAATTCGTGGAGACGTTTTGGAGCCGCTTTCCTCTAGAGAAACTTCGGCATCATCTCCGTCCTGGCCATCGTCAGCCTCGGGGGCTTCGGAAGTAGCAGAAGCAGGATCAGCCTGAATTAAACCTTCCTCTGGAATAGGGGGACGAGAAACCAGAAATTGATGGTCCTGCAAATGAGTAAGTCACAAAACTATCTGTTCACAACAGCAAGCCACGAGAAGGCGAAGAAAAAAGATGTCAACATAAATAAATTACAAAGCACATACTGCGGGTAATGGATGAGTGGAGTCAAAGTAACTACCTGCCAAAGCTGGGATCTCGTTCTCCTTTGTGAAAGTAGTCAAAGCTCTCACTCGTTTATCAAGACCCTTCTTATCTAGATCCTCCTTGGACACTCGAGAAGGATCTTTTGAGCCAGAGTAAGACCAAAGCCTTGAGGCACGAGCTTGGAGAGGCTGAATGCGCCTCTGCAGGAAGAAAGCCATGAGTTGCGTCCCTGTTAGTGCGCCTCCAGCTGCGCTCTTCAAACTCTGAATATGAGACATCAGAGGCTTGATGTCTTCAATCTCAGCGTCCGTGGGAGGGGAATCCCACGACGTTAGCTTCTTCAAACTCTTGTTTGCATCAAAGGGGGCAATCCCAAATTGATCAGAGGAAGCAGTTTTCTGGTCCTTGATGTAGAACCATTTCTTCCTCCAACCTTGAACTGATGCAGCCATGCTAAATTCTAGATAGTGTGCCTCAGCATGCACAGATACAACATCGCCGCCCAGTTCTGGGTTCTTAGATAGAGACAAACTGGGACGGAGGCGAAAAAGGAATTTCCACAGAATCCAATGGGGCTCAACCACGAGGAAAGATTCGCAAGGAGTGACAAAGCAGGCGATGTGCAAAATAGAGTTGGGCGTGAGCTGATGAAGTTGCACGCCGTAAATAAAGAGAAGCCCATGAAGAAATTCATGGGCAGGGAGAAAAAGACCACGCAAGAGAAAAGGGAGAAACATCACCCGATGGCTGCTCAGGGGCTTGGAGATGCGCTCGGAGCTGGGGAAGATGACCTGGTCCCCTTCGACAAGGAACCCTTCTTTCTGAGCTTTGGTCAGATTGGCTTGTTCGAATTCCAATGGCACCCAGCTGGTCGCCACGTGAACGCTCTTCTTCTTCGCCATCCGGTCCTTATGCGCAACCCTCTTCACGGGCATTTGCAAGAGCTGCGCTCAGGGGCTGCTAGGAAGTTTAGGAGCGCAAGGGAGATGCAACAATGGTGGTGGCGGAGGAACAAAGAACTGGTAAACAGTAAAAACCACAGTCTCCCCCTTATAAAGCTTCATGTGAAAGGAACATGGGCTGAGACGTGGCGCACGAAGCGGAAGCGGTAAGCCCACTAACGGGCAGAAAAACTATAAAAATACTGCTCTGCCCACGCGAAACGGTCAGCGTCCAGTCAAATCACGCATAGAGTGACTCCCCCAATGATGTCACAAGCGGTACGTTGATGAAAAACAAGGAATCAGATACGACTCGATGATTATGGGAACTCATAGAAACTTCAGCGATAGCCGTGAGTACTACTCTACTAAATCGGTGTTGATCAAAGTACCCAGCGAATATCAAACAACAAATGCAAGGCACCAGGGAAAACTTGTTTTTGAGCCTATACCCGAAAATATCTTCGACTGTAGCCTCGGGGGCTACTACCATCTGGAGCGCTGGGCGTGCACCCGACGATATTATTGAGCAAAACAAGTAGCTGTGAGTTAATGCAAAGAAAAAAGTATACTTGAGCCTATACCCGAAAAGACTTTCGAGTATAGCCTCGGGGGCTACTCCCATCAGGAGCGCTGGGCGCGCACCCGACGAAATTCCATTGTCAAGAATAATAATAGAGGTGAAAGAAGGCTTATTTATTGATGTTACTACCATCGGGAGGGAATTCATATTAGTCAAAAATTGGACAACTCGAAGATTTTCAGTATTGAAACAGTCAAACAAGGTTGAAACAATTGCAGTATATGATTCTCGAGTAGCGTCATCGCGACAAAACTCGAATGCCATGATTGAAACAGATCGTGAAGGTAAGACCCCAGGATCCATCCTGTGTGGCCTAGTATACGCACCTGGATGCGCTCTACTAGTAACTTTTCGTGTCTATGACACGAAGAAAATCCAGGTGGACGCACTGGGTACCCTGAGAACTACTGGAACTCTTTCTTTGTAAGTCCCAAATGCGGCAAAAGAATGGGTTAGACCAGGTCCCAGACTCAAGTCCAAGGGGATTGAGTTTGAAGTAGGTGACAAGTATCTGCTCCGGTAGTTAACTAGCCTCTTGATCCATCAGAGCTGCCAGGCTTGTTAACCAAAACCCCTTGCGAGATAATATAATGAGAGTTATTTTAATTGAGTACAGGGAGAAGAAGAAGAAGTCAAAGATTGATCAAGTCGAAGATATGAAGACTTGAGATTCAACCCGAATCTACAATTCTGGTAGAATCTCGGGGGCTACTGACAAGGGTATAGATAATAGAGCTCATTACTTGTGTACCCTTGAGGCCCGTTAAGCTAGGCCCAGGGATAATCATAGTCGAAATACGAGTCCATGTCGTATATCAATATTTTAATATGTATCGAACCCGACTGGTTCCTTGAGACCTGGCCACCTATATATAGGGGCCATGAGAGGACGGTCAGGGACAGATTGAGAGTAAGCCAAGTTGACCACCACGTTTATTCTCGATACATGCCTTGTTTGACTGATTTTACCTTCGAGTTCATCCGACGCCCTATTCCCCCGATCCTAAGTCCTTCATCTAGGACATTTGTCGAGTTAACCCTCGTCACTTACCGATGAAGTCCTTGAGCATGACCTCAAGCTCAGAGGGCGCGTCCCTAGTGTTGTTGGAGGAATTACCATAAGAGTTGCCATAACCATTACGATTGGTAGAAGGATACGGCCTATAATTGTTGCTAGCAAAATTGTTCCTATAAGCACTATTGTTGAAATTATTATTTCTAATGAAGTTCACATCAACATGCTCTTCTTGAGCAACCAAAGAGGCTTAAGGAACATGATTAGGATCAACATGAGATCTATCATTAACAAGCATAGCCATAATAGTATCAATCTTATCACTCAAGGAAGAGGTTTCCTCAATAGAATTTACCTTCTTACCTTATGGAGCTCTCTCGGTGTGCCACTCAGAATAATTTACCATCATATTATCAACAAGCTCTGTTGCGGCGCCTAAGGTGATGGACATAAAAGTTCCTCCAGCAGCTGAATCCAAAAGATTTCTTGAAGAAAAATTTAGTCCTGCATAAAAGGTTTGGATAGTCATCCAAGTAGTCAGTCCATGAGTGGGACAATTCTTTATCATAGATTTCATTCTTTCCCAAGCTTGAGCAACATGTTCATTATCAAACTGTCTAAACTTCATAATATCACTTTGCAAAGCTATAATCTTAGCAGGTGGATAATATTTTCCAATAAAAGCATCCATACACTTAACCCAAGAATCAATACTATTTCTAGGCAAAGATAGCAACCAATCCTTAGCTCTTCCTCTTAAAGAGAAAGGAAACAACTTAAGCTTAATAATATCACCATCTACATCCTTATACTTTTACATCTCACATAGCTCAACAAAATTGTTGAGATGAGCTGCAGCATCATCAGTACTGGCACCAGAAAATTGCTCTTTCATAACAAGATTCAACAAAGCAGGTTTAATCTCATAAAAATTTGCCTCAGGAGCAGGTGGCACAATAGGAGTGTAGATAAAATCATTGTTGTTGGTGCTAGTAAAATCACACAGCTTGGTGTGCTCAGGAGTAACCATTCTAGCAAAACTAAAAGCAGGCAAGTAAAAATAACAACTATAAAGGAACTATTTTTTTGTATTTTTGATAAAAAGATGCAAGCAAAAATAAAATAAAGCAAAACAATAACAAAGTAAAAGATTGGAAGTGAGAGACTCCCCTTGCAGAAATCCTCTTTCTCCCCGGCAACGGTGCCAGAAAACTTGTTGGTAGTGCGGCGTTGATGTAGGAGTTTTGTAGATGACCGCCCAGTTGGAAACCCCAAGAGAAGGTGTGATGAACACAGCAGCAAGTCTTCCCTCAGTATGAAACCAAGGTTTATCGAACCAGTAGGAGAAAGAACCAAACTTCAGAAGGTTGATGCTCGCTAGCTTCACGACAGCTCCGGACAATTTGTAAGGCGCCTCGTTCAGGGCGTAGCTTTCCACCAGCAGCAATGTGGAACCTGCACACAACACAACCAATTACTTTGTCCCAACTTACAGTGTGGTTGTCAATCTCACCGGTTTGCTGTAAACAAAGGATTAAGCGTATCGAGTGGTAAAAGATAGTAGTTTGCAAGAATGTAAATAAAACAGGTAAATAGTAAATGGTAATAGCAATGTAAAAGAATGGACCGGGGTCCACAGTTCACTAGTGGTGTCTCTCCATAAGATAAATAACATGCTGGGTAAATAAATTACAGTTGGGCAATTGATAGAATAAAGAAAGCGCACAACTGTCATGAGGATCACTATGAGATTCACTTGGGCATTACAACATAGTACATAGACCGTAATCCAACGGCATCTATGACTAATAATCCAACCTCCGGATATCGTCCGAGCAACCATTGGGTATTAAGTTGCAAGCAACAGATTATTGCCTTAAGCAAAGTGTGTAATGTAAACAATACAAATGTCCTTGAACACAAGATTATTGTTTTCTCCCTAGTAGCAACAGCACATCTACAACCTTAGAGGTTTTTGTCACTCCCCCAGATTACTAGAGGCATGAACCCACTATCGAGCATAAATACTCCCTCTTGGAGTCACTAGCATCTACTCGGCCAAGATATGTACTAGCAACGGAGAGCATGCAAGATCATAAACAACATAGAGATAACATAAAGATGATAAATCAACTATTTAACTTGACAAAGTACCAATATTCATCGGATCCCAACAAACACAACATGTAGAACTACATAACGATGATCTTGATCATGATAGGCAGCTCACAAGATCTAAACATGAAGCACATGGAGGAGATGACAACCATCTAGCTACTGCTATGGACCCATAGTCCAAGGTTGACTACTCACACATCACTCCGAAGGCAGGCATGGTGATGAAGAAGCCCTTCAGCGGTGATTCCCCTCTCCGGTAGGGTGCCAGAAAGAGCTTCTGGACCCTCCTGATCTCGCGTCGACGACGGCGACGGCTTGTAGTAGGTTTCATGAAAAATTGATCGGGTCTTTTAGGTTTTCCCATCGAGGGGAATATATAGGCGGAAGGGCGGCGTCAGGAAGTGGACCAGGGGCCCACACCACTGCCCGGCGTGGCCAGGGGGTGGCCCGTGCCGTGGCATGGTGCGGCCGCCTCCTGGCACCACTCCGTCTCTCATTTGGACTCCGTGACGCTTCGGGAAACATAGGAATTTTGGCTTTTGTTTCGTCCAATTCCGAGAATATTTCCTGTGTAGCTTTTCTGAAACACAAAAATAGTAGAAACAGGGAACTGGCACTGTGGCATCTCATTAATAGGTTAATTCTAGAAAATGCATCAAAACGCCACGAAGTGTAACAAAACACAAAGCAAATGGTGTATAAACAAGCATGGGGCATCAAAAATTATAGATACGTTTGAGTCGTATCAGGGGGAGCCAGCTGAACTGAAGCAGATGGTCCTCCGATATGGCAACTTGTCCTGGAGGAAGTGTAGAACATGGATGCATCGGCCGGATCTTGCCGACATCCATGCCAAAGAGTGGAGTGGCTGCCCGATAGCCGAGCAGAGCACCTGTGAAAGCTTCGTCGGTGTGAAGAAACTCCACGGAGAAGACACGCTTCTCCCCTGCCGCAGCTCCACCAGCACGCCACTCCCCAAGAAGAACATCTTCAACACCTCGCGACTGAAGTGAGAGAGAGGAAGCAGTGGCACCATAGGAGTAGCCACCAACAGACTGCAAGAAGAACATGCCAAGAACCCTAGATCTAGATCTAGGGGCTGGGCTTGAAGCCAGCTTCTCGTCGATGCAGAGGTCGTCATGGTGCAAATTCGCTCCCCCCATCGCCACGGCCGGCAAGGAGCAACTTCGCAGGAACGCAGAACTCGCCGCCATGCCCTCCACCCTCGCCACCATGTCCCGCCAGGAAGGGAAAAAACGGATTGCATCTCGGAGATGCCAGCAACAACTTTATTAGGGGAGATGGCGGCTCTCCTCTCCACCCCAAGATCCAGCTAGAGGAGCACCGAGGTGAGGAAGAAAAAGAACCCTAACGCCAAGATCTGGCTGCTCAGATCTCGATCTTGTCTGTAGCTATCGGGTAGAGCACCCACTATTGGCCTAAGGCCCCTAAACCTAGCTACTCCAGGGCCACCCCTCCACCATCTCCGATCGGCCTCACCGGTGAAGAGAGCTCCCTCCCTCTCCTAACACCAAATTTACGAGGGGAGCTCCCTCCCCTACTCCCTCCGTCCACAAAAGAGTTTACGTTTGAGTGTTCCAAGAAAAATAAGCTTTTTGTACTGGGAATGTGACATCCACCATATTTCTCCTCTTTAATTCTCCACCTCCAATGAGCTAGGTGCATGTAAAAAAAAGAGGAAATACTATTGGCCTTGATTCCCGTGTGATGAGAGAGAAACAAATTTTAGTACTTAAAAGTGCATTAAAAAGAGAGTACTACACTCTTTTGTGGACAAAATTTTAAGCTAGATGTACACTTATTCGTGGACAGAGGGAGTATTCTACAACAGCAGTGACAACGAGTTCCAATGGCAATGACCAAGAGCTATGACAACGGTGACTGTGAGTTTGTGATGGTGGTAACCACGATCTATGAGGACGGTTGTGACATCATGTTGTTCAAGCGACGCGAAATGGTTAGAAAATAGATATGTGCATTTCATGCATGCATGTATATTATGTGAAAATTTAAAACTTTTCGATAGAACTTATCAAAGTGATTGAATTTTTACACAAGTTGATAACTTGGAACTAGTTCATCAAGTTGAGCATTATAAACTTGGAGATGATCTTTGTTAATACTCTATTTAGAAGGTAGAAATAATAATCGTTAATAAAACTGAACTATAACACAAACACATCCCCTTAAGGAACAAATTTTAAATCTACTTTTCCCCATTAAGATATGATCGAAGATTTAGCTTATGTACCACACGAGTCATTTTCAACTCAGTTGACCATTTTGTTTCCCAAAATGGCCCATCTATCCCCCTCCTTTGCAAAAATAAGACTCCATGCAACCGGCCAGGGAGCTCCTATAAATCACCTTTATCGACACACATGATGCATAGGAATGGAATTCAAGTCGGGTCGAGGCAACTCGGCTTGACTTGACTTGTCCAAACTCTTTCAACTAACGAGTTAGCTCAACTCGATTTGACTCGTTCAACTAGCAATTCTAAAACTGAAATTTTGTTCGCCCGCAAAACACGCGAGTTTGCTTGTTTTGCTCAGTAAAATTCTCAACAGTTAACATTCATAGTTTGTGTATATGACTGTTCCTATTTTTTGGGGAATGTATCATTCAATCATGACCACAATAAATGAAATTATGACACCATCAAGTAATTGTAATCGATAAACTATAATAATACAGAAAAATTAGTTACATAAATGAAAGGTTTAGTGTTACCTTTACCGAATTAAACACATTGGGTAAACCTGGCTCGTTAGCTCAAACCCCTTTAACGACTAAAATTAAAACTTGTCTAGGCTTGTTTTACGTCGACTTCAAGTTGAGCCAAGTCGAATTGTCATTTAGCTTGCAAGTTTCAAGTTTTAGTTCGAGGCCTAACAATATGTGTTTATTTTATTAAAAACTTTTA
Organism: Dactylis glomerata; assembly: GCA_007115705.1. Lineage (NCBI taxonomy): Eukaryota > Viridiplantae > Streptophyta > Magnoliopsida > Poales > Poaceae > Dactylis > Dactylis glomerata. Next base: position 5,387,395 of record QXEO01000647.1, read on the forward strand.
AACATACAAATTTCTTTGAATGTTTAAAAACGAGCTGCATGTAGCTTTGGGCTACATTTGTGGAAGCCTCTTAAAACAAATGTTCATGTTGTTTTGTACTCCCATCGGAAAATAAGTGTTAGTGGTTTTATATTATCTATAATAAAGTTATTACTAAGGTATCAAACACATAGTGGGCCGTGCTAGGGAGGAGTAGGGGAGTGGGCCCGCTTTAGACTGTATTCGGTATTCCCATCGGAAACGACTCCCTGGCGCGCGCGCGCCAGGTACCACTGTTTCGCTGAAGGGCGTAGGTCGTGGGCTCGGCCCGTTTCACTTCGGTGTATTCGTTCTGGTTCGTTGGCTTCTTCGGTTTCGTTCCGGTTCGTCCACGTAAGAGTACTCCTGTTTGTTCACGTAGGCCGTTTGATTTTTGTACTCCTGTTCATTCACGTAGGGCATTTGATTTTCGTTTTTTTCTACTACGTTCCACCTCTTTCAGGTATAGGTACGTTCTGTTTTCTCTTTTCCTCATTCTTCTCATTTTCATTTTCTATTTTCTTAATATTTAAATTATTTTCTTTTTTTCTTTCTTGCTTTTTCTTAAATTTTAATGTTTAAAGTATGGAAGTGTGAGATTTGATCCTTAGACAATGTCCAAATTATTATCATGATTTTTTTGTTCCACTTAGTCTTAGATTTTTATTTCTCCTATAGATGTGATTTGTTCCTCGGCGGTACTCGTGTTGTTCCTGCTGTAGACGTAATTTGTTACTTGGCCGCTACAACATTTGGTCCATCGGCCGCTACAATATTTGGTTCTTCGGCCGCTACAATTTTATTCATTGGCCGCTATAAGTTTGTTCCTACATGGATGAGATTTGTTCCCCGGGCACCACAATTCTTATCCAAACTATAGGCATAATTTTTTTTCCACTTAGTATAAGCTTTTTGTTCTTCCTAAATATGTGATGTGTACCTCGGCCACTACAATTTTGATCTTGATCTTGAAATTTTTGTTCCTGGATTTTTGTTTCTAGAATTTTGTAACTTTTGTTCCCAGATTTTGTAATTTTGTTTCCCAGATTTTTGTAACTTTTATTCCCGGATTTTTTAACTTTTGTTCCTAGATTTTCTAATTTTAGTTCCCGGATTTTTGTAATTTTAGTTCCCGGATTTTTGTAATTTTTGTTCCTGAATTTTTGAAATCTTTGTTCCTGGATTTTTGATCCCATAATTTTTTTAACTTTTGTTCCTGGATTTTTGAAATTGTTATTCCTACATTTTTGTAACTTTTATTCCCAGATTTTTTAAATTTTTGTTCCCGATTTTTTGTAATTTTTCCCGGGTTTTTGTAATTTTTGTTCCCAGATTTTTGAAATTTCATTCCTGGATTTTGTTCCCCAATTTTTTTACTTTTGTTCCTAGATTTATGAATTTTGTTTCTAGATTTTTGTTCCCATATTTTTTTAACTTTTGTTCCCAGATTTTTGTAACTTTGTTTCCCAAATTTTTGTAAGTTTTGTTCTTGGATTTTTGTAACTTTTGTTTCCGGTTTTTAAATTTTTATTCCCGGATTTTCGTAATTTAAGTTCCTAGATTTTTGTAATTTTTGTTACTGGATTTTTGAAATTTTTGTTCCTGTATTTTTTATCCCATATTTTTTAAACTTTTGTTCCTGGATTTTTGAAATTTTTATTCCTAGATTTTTGTAACTTTTGTTCCCAGATTTTTATAATTTGTTTCTTGGATTTTTGTCAATTTTGTTCCTAGATTTTTGTAATTTTTGTTCCCAAATTTTTGTAATTTTTGTTCCCGGATTTTTGAAATTTCATTCCTGAATTTTGTTCCCCAATTTTTTTTAACTTTTGTTCCTAGATTTGTAGAATTTTTATTTCTGGATTTTTGTTCCCATATTTTTGTAACTTTTGTTCCTAGATTTTTGTAATTTTGTTTCCCGGATTTTTGTAACTTTTGTTCTCGGATTTTTGTAACTTTTGTTTCCGGATTTTTTAATTTTTGTTCCTAGATTTTTATAATTTTAGTTCCTGAATTTTTTTCATTTTTGTTCCCAGATTTTAGCGAAACGGCAAAGGAACAAAACTCTAAAAAAGGAGCACTGTCAAATTTTGATTTAGCACAACTACACGATAAACAATAAACCTCGCCCCCTAAAAAAAAAACTCAGCACACTCGTACGTTCATGCTGAGCACTGTCAAATTTCTGGTAAAATATGTGTCAAAAAAAATTTCTGGTAAAATATGTGTTGGTTCCACTCCATGTATTGATTCCGATCAAGTGCTCGATCTATCCCAGACCAAGCTAAGTAGCCTTGATGATTGATGCCATGCAAGATGGTCACACTCTCTACTCTCTAGTAGTACTTTTTTTTTGGTTGCCGTTGAGTTGAGCCTAGCTCTAGCTAGCTAGCTATCCATCGATGAGCTATAATCATTGTCAGTCACTGCTTTAAGTACGTGCACGTGCAGTTCTAGCCGTCAAACGACGATTTGGACAAAAATAACCTAAAGTTTAAACTAATTTAAAAAATAAACCTTTTGTAAAAAAAATTCACTTGGATAACCCTTTTTTGCCGCGCCAGTTGCAACGACACGGCATAAAGAGTTGCGACGCCATCGGTGCTGGCGCGGCTAAGCTGCCACGCTAGACGTGTGGGTCCCGCCTGCGGCGCCGCTGTGCATGGCAGTCCGTGCATATATTCATGTGATAAAAAATAATAACAGAATTGACCCATTTAATTATAGCTAGCTGTTAATACGTACTTAGATCGATTTTTTTCCTTCCTTTTGCCTTCGTACACGAAATTATATATCTTGTATTAAATGAAGTACAAGATGTTCTGATAGCATAAAATAGGCTATTAAAACATCTTATATCTTTTAAAAGTGGACAGGAAAAATTAAAATGTGCAACTAGTATATACCATGTGACAGGTCAAAATTAAAATTTGCAAAAATATAGTTGCGTACTAACATTAAAAGTGCAACTTAAGAGTGTGGTTCGAGTGATTCGGTCAGCATAAAAAATAGTAAGTTCTCATGCATATAGGAAGTCAGCCAATTAATTTGGTCCGTCATATGTTAGTGGGTTTCTAATGTGAAAGCGAACTAGCCGAACTATATCAGATCCACGAGCTAATTTATTAAATATTTTTATATGACATCAGATTGCTAATTTTCTTTAAATTATAAGTTCACATTTTTCTCACTTCAATATTGTTTTTGCGTGGAATTAAGTCATTAATTAGTGAAATATCTCATTTTTTGTATTTCACTATTATGCTAGCTTCTTATAAATAGCTGAATTATACGATGCGTTCCCTCAGGACCTCCGCGAAAGAAAGAGCAGCGGCTAGGGTCGAAACCCTAGCAGCCGCCGCCACTTGTAATCGACGGTCCCTGCCTCCTCTGCTTACCGACTTCAGTAAGGGAGCGGCGACAGCGGCGCGTCAGAGGCTCGCTTAGGCCGACCTCGACATAATTTTTTGTTATATTTGGGGTACTTTGTAGTTGTTGTGAGCTTATGGAATAGATTCGGATCTTTTTCGCAAAAAAGGTTGGATCCATATAATTTTAAAATGTCTATTTTTTCATACAGTCGATTGATATTTAATTGTTTGTTTTTCATAAGTTTCACTTTTAATGTTAATGTGCAACTTTTTTGCAAATTTTAATTTTGGCATGTCACACAATATATACTAGTTGCGCATTTTAATTTTGCATGTCCACTTTCAAAGTATAAGATGTTTTAATAACCTATTTTATGCTATCAGAACATCTTATACTTCATTCAGTAATACAAGACATATAATTTCTTGTACGAAGGTAAAAAGAAGGAAAAACCGATTTAAGTGTTAACAGCTAGCTATAATCAAATGGATCAATCCTATTATTATTTTTTGTCACATGCATATATGCACGGACTGCCGTGACCAATCGCCTTTTTCTTTCATGTGGTTTCATTCATTGCGCTCGGTAGGGGCGGAGCCAGCTATATACATGGGTGTACAAATGTATACCTATTATTTTGGGGGAATAAGCTATACATCTATAAAACAGCTATATATTTAACATTATCTCTATGAAAAAATGGATTATTTGAGTAATTTTTTAAAGCTATGTACGCCTATTTGCTAAAATCTGGCTCCGCGACTGGTGCTTGGACAATCAGTGTGCAACTGTGCATGCATGCCACACTCGAGCTAGCTAGTAAGCTAGTAAGAACGAAAAAGTTAGTCTGAGTATTAGGAGACAGCTGGTAATGCATGCATGCATCCTAATTAAGCACACACACAAGCCTAGTACAGATCAGGTAGAAGTACAAGACATGCATGCATGTGCAGCGCCATGCACAGCGGCGCCACAGGCTTGTGTGCCGCGGCACGCCGGGTGGCGCCGCACAGCCCGATACGGGACCCACACATCCAGCGTGGGCAGTTTAGCCGCGCCGCCACCGATGGCGCCGCAACTCTTTGTACTGCGCCGTCACAACTAGCGCGGCAAAAAAGGGTTATCTAGATGAATTTTTTTGACAAAAGATTTATTTTCAAAAATTATTTGAACTTCGAATTATTTTTGTCTAAATTGCCCCGTCAAACACGGGCCCGTAATGTGTGGGGCAACATTGGCCAGCGCATGCATCCCCCGATTCGTGCAGCTCTGATCTTTAGTCCCACATCGGGAGATTAACAAGAAATTCATCTGCTTAAATAGAAGATCTCACTGACCTTGAGCAGACGAGACGTGTGTGAAAGGAACAACGCACGCAAGCGCCGAAGCAAAGGTTACCGGAGACGTGGGCTGGCCCAAACCCGCGATTTCTTGTGCGAAATGGAAGCAGTAGATCGCGCGAGCGGCCACGGAGTCGTTTCCCGTTTTGTTAGTCCGAAACGAGTCCATGGTCCACGAGCTAACGATCAATTTCCAATTATACCATGTCCATGTACCCAGTCCGACTTCGTTTCAGGACCGAAACATACTCATGTCTTTGTGTCGGGTATGTTCATAAATATGCGCTCCAGAGCGTCGTATTTGAGACATTGAGTCATCATCTGTTCCTTGGTTTTCCTCATCTCTGACCTGTGCAGCTCGTCGGGCCGAGCAATCGCTTCCTCGAATCCTCGCCCTAGGCGGCTGATCTGCAAGCATCCATGGCAATGCTAGTAGCTTCTCCTCTTCCGCCGCTGCTTCCGACCCCACCGAGAATAGAGATGGTGCCGATCCTCCCGACACCGCCCAGGAGCAAGATGCTTCCGCTGCTGCCGACGCCGTCCGTCGTCGCCGCGCTGGTGGCTCTTTCCACCATGCCCGGACGTGCCGACTTCGTCCAGAGGTGGGACGCGATCAAGAAATACACTCCCGGCAGCTCAACCTCGTCATCCTCCGATTCCGAAAGCGGCGGGAGCTTCAGCCGCGCTGACTCCGTCGACAGGTGGGACGCGAACAAGAACCACAAGAAGACCAGCTCGGTGTCATCGTCATCGTCGGACAGCGGCGGGAGTCCAGGACGCGCCGACTCCGTCGAACGTTGGGACATCAGTAAACTCAAGACTCCGAGCAAAATCAAAACGTCGACAGATCGTGGAAGCCTGCAGGACGGCAGCAACAAGCGCCCGTCCAGCCGCCCGTCCTCGGCCGAGCGCTGGGACTTGCACAAGAAGCATCGCCCGGAGGAGATGAAGTATCTGCCTCAGACCGTAGAGACGACGACAGAAAGCTTTGCAACGACGGCGGCGGCGCACAAGGAAACGGACAGGATGCAGCAGTCCGCGTTCGCCGGGCCGAACTTCTACGCCTCGCCTGATCCGATCATGCTCCCCATGCCTTCCTTCTTTGTGCGGGCGCGCTAGCTGTTCTCCGATCGATCCCGACGATGTTGTAGTTATCTTAGTTCGATCCCCTAAGATTTGGTGATAATTTCTACGCAACATCATTTATTTGATTGATATATGTCGCTTGTATATTGTTGCATTTGATGAAAATTAAGAAATTATTTTAGGATAAGAGTACTTTAAAGTTCCACGTTTAGACTCCTATCGTAAAATTCCCCCACGGTACGACATTACTCCCCTGTTAATTATGTTCAGTTTGCAAATCACGATTTCTTTATAGAGCACTGCCATGTACTTCGCAACTGCGGGAAAATTGAACAAGAGGTATTAGCACCCGTCATACATAAACTTGTCAAGATGGAGCAATTTGATATAAAAACTCTCAAAATGGGGCCGGGTGGTACATAAACTTGTCAAGAAACCAATCAGTTGCTGACACGTGTGTTGCCATGTTGGAAAGTAGGTCCCGCTCAGGTTCTTTTCGTTTTGCAGACAACCCCCTAGACTAGTACCGTTTCGCGGAATGGAAACATAACTCGCACAACGCTCTCCCCTATTCCCCAATTCGAAGTAGAGCCCGGAGAATCCCTAACCCTAGGAGCACAACGGCGGCGACGATACTTCAGCGGGCGATTGGCTTGGTGCGACACGAAAGGGGCAGAGGGATCGTGGTGGCATGGGTTCGGCTACTGAGGCGTCCAGCAGCTGGCGGAAGAAGGTTGGCGCAGCAACGGTGGGAAGCAGCTCTGGCGGCAATGTCGACGGCGGCGGTGACTGGGTGCTGACATCGGAGTGCTACTAGTCCATTGGATGCGCAGAGAAGGTAAGATTCGGCTCATTAGCTTCATCCGTTTGTATTTTGCCGTCAGTGAATCCTTGATTCAGTGATCAAATCACCCCCTTGCTGCATCATTGAAATCTTTTCGTTGCTTGCTCTATTAGTTGGACGGCAACATGAAGAAGCATGTGCAGGAAAGGGTGATTGCAGAGACATGAGCTTAGCTAGAAAGATATTTCAAGAGAATTTGCTGCTGTCAGAGGAGATTGATGCACTGAAGAACAAGCTGAATGAGATGAAGGCAGAGAGAAAGAAGATGGCAATTCGACAGAAGCAAGATTTGAAGAGTAGGGACATGAAATTTCTAGGTTTGCTTGCAGTGTTCAGTGGATGCATAATGTATGCATTTGTGGCTCTAGTCGTTAGAGGATTTGTGTGAGTAATGCCAACATGCTCTGTTAGTTCCATTGCCACTTGATAATCAATAATTTTTTTGTTCTTATCTTATATTTGATTCTACATTTGTGATATGACTGATAAGATGGCATTTTGATAGTGGCATTGGCTTGTTCCTTGCACTGTGGGCTTGTAGATCCAGGAGTGTGTAGCTTGTGTATGCTTTTGTCCTCTTCTTATATGCAGGACAGTGTCGTTGATCTGTGCTGGAAACAACCCTACCTACAACCTCGCCGCTGGCCAGGAAAAGCAGAGGATAGGAGGAACAAAACCTACCGTTGTCTGGCACCTCCATGTCCTAGAAATAGTACATGGGATCGTCCGCCATGATCACCGACGAGGCGCCGTCGTCTCAGCGATGTTGGAGCGGCGATGTAGAGCTCGAGGTGGAGGCCTAGGAGACGTCTGTTGCGGCGAGGAAGACGAGCGCCTTCCAATTAGGATCGCATCACAGCAACCGACCAGGTGGAACACATTAATGTCATAGATACAAGGGGGTTTTCATAAAATTGCACGTGGCATGTGCATTCCTGTGGAAAACATGCTATTTCGTCAGATATCAAGGGGTTTCCTGCACTTTTCCGAATCCTACATGGCGCTTGACAAGTTATTTTGTATGAAACTTGCCAACACTTCACAAGTTCATGTACCACCCGGCCCCATTTTCATAGTTTTTGTATAAGTTTTCTCCAACTTGACAAGTTTGTGTATGCCAGGTGCTAATACCTCATTGAAAACTAGTATGGATACAAACAAAATGCAAGCTGTATTATCTCATGGCGTCCACCAAGGATTCAAACATCCAAACTATTATAGAAAAAAGTCAATCTCAGTGAAAGTGTACAATGAGAAGAGGCAACTTATCTAAGGGCATCTCTAACGGGCTGACCCATTTCACATACCAAATTTGCCTATTTTAGTCTGGTTGTATCGACCCGCGGATACAAAAAGAGGTGACATCCGTTTAGAATGGCCTACGAATCCAAAAAGAGGTGCGATTCGTTTGGGCCTAGAGGTGAACCCAACAGCCTAAAACATTTTTCTTCATATTACTTAATATTTATTAGAATATATTAAATAGGGAAAAAAGAAAAAATAAGATAATATAACTAAAACTAAAACTCTAGCTAGGGTTCACGCCGAAGCCGCCTAGGCCTAGTTGTCGGTGTCGTTAGGGATGAAAACGGAGCAGAAACGGACGGAACTAACTGGTGCCACATTTGTTTTCATATTTTTATGCGGAAGCAGAAACGAATACAGAAACACCGAAAACAAATATGAAAATGGATACTTCCGGAAACAGACATGGAACGAATACGGCGCGAACACGGACGAAAAGCGGATGATTATCGGAACCAAAAGACCACCTGAATCATGCAGCAAAACTCAAGCAAGTCAAGTAAATCGAAAAACTTGTTCCTCAAACCTATCAAGATTACTCAGTGTAATGGGGGAGTAGGGGTGGGTTGCTTTGATAGTTCAATATGACAAGGTCACATATCAGACCTGCTAGATTGGCTATGCAAAACAACCATAAAACGGAAATTCCGTATTAGTCGAAAACGGAAACTTTCATTTCCGCATCTGTTCCGCCGGAAATCGCTGTTCCATTTCTGTTTCCACTTCCACCAAAAAAAATTTGTTTCCATTTCTGTTCCGCAGATTTCCGTTTTTGTTTCCATATTTTCATTCTGTTTCCATTTTTCCGTGGAAAAGTCGGAAAGTTTCTGATACTCCAAGTTGATGTGGGAGATCAGAGGTCCTTGTGCGTGGTGAATGACCAGCCCGTTGGGAACCCCAAGAGGAAGGTATGATGAGTATAGCAGCTTGTTTTCCCTCAGTTAAGAAACAAAGGTTTATCGTTCAGGAGAAAAGCAGACAATGACGACTAAAGGTGATGCAGACTGGCTTAATAACACTCCAACAAGGGCGCACTTGTTGACTCGTCTTCGGCCAGTAGCAACGCGGAACCTGCACACACACAACCAAGTACTTTGTTCCCAACTTGCGATGAGGTTGTCAATCTCACCGATTTGCTTGAAACAAAGGTTATGAGCGTATCGAGTGGAAAACAGTAGAGTATGCGAGTAAAGTAAACAGTGCGAGTAAAGTAAACAGGTAATAGCAATATGATGGAAATAGGACCGGGATCCACAGTTCACTAGTGGTGTCTCTCCATAAGATAAATAACACATGCTGGATAAACAAATTACAGTTGGGCAATTGATAGAATAAAGATAAACATGATATGTCAAGAAGATCACTATGAGATTTACTCTGGGCATTACAACAAAATACATAGACCGCCATCCAACTGCATCTATGACTAATAATCCACTCCCGGGGATATCAATCCGAACACCCCATGAGTATTAAGTTGCGAACAACAGATAATTGCATTAAGCAAAGTGTGTAATGTAAACAAAGCATATGCCCTTGAGCATGTAAATGTTGTTTTCTCCCTAGTAGCAACAGCACATCTACAACCTTAGAGGTTTCTGTCACTCCCCCGGGTTAAATAGAGGCATGAACCCACTATCGAGCATAAATACCCCCTCTTGGAGTCACTAGCAACTACTCGGCCAAGATAGCTACTAACAACGGAGAGCATGCAAGATCATAAACAACATAGAGATAACAAAAGATAATATTCAGTACATCAACTCAATCATAAACACCAATATTCATCGGATCCCAACAAACCAAACATGTAGAATTACATAACGGTGATCTCAATCATGTAGGGCAGCTCATGAGATCTAAACATGAAGCACATGGTGGAGAAGACAACCATCTAGCTACTGCTATGGACCCATAGTCCAAGGTAGACTACTCACTCATCGCTCCGGAGGCAAGCATGGCGATGAAGAAGACCTCCGGTGGCGATTCCCCTCTCCGGCAGGGTGCCGGGAAGAGCTTCTGGACCCTCCCGATCTACGGGTCGACAGTGGCGGCGGATCGCGATGTGTTCTGGAAAATTGATCGGGTACTTAGGTTTTTTCCGTCGGGGGATCTTTATAGGCGAAGGGGCGATGTCAAAGGAGGGCCCAGGTGGCCTCACACCTTGGTGGCGCGGGCCAGGGGCTGGCCGCGCCACCCTGGCATGTGGGCCCCTGGTGGCCCCTCTCCTTCTCTCCTTCGGATCTCTGGAAGCTTCCGGGTAAAATAAGACTTCAGGAACTTGTTTCGTCCAATTCTGAGAATATTTCCTGTGTATCACTTCTGAAACACAAAAACAGCAGAAAACAGGGAACTGGCACTGTGGCAACTCGTTAATAGGTTAGTTCCGGAAAATGCATAAAAGTGCCACGAAGTGTAACGAAACAATAGGCAAATGGTGTAAAAAACAAGCATGGAGCATCGAAAATTATAGATACGTTGGAGACGTATCAAGCATCCCCAAGCTTAACTCCTGCTCGTCCTCGAGTAGGTAAGTGATAACAAAAGAATAATTTTTGAGGTGACATGCACCTACACAATCATGATCATCTATGTAAGCATTTGTGAGCTGGGATCTTAAGAACTTAAAACATGGGCATGAAGATATAATCTTGACAATAAGAACTTAGCAACCATGTTGTAAACATGGAAATGAACACAAACAAAAGATCATGAAAATGAAACAATGAAAGTCAAACGTGTGTTCAAATCATAAGGAAAAACATACAAATGGTTTTCAGCTTGTCCTTCAAAGAGAGCAAAACATAAATGCATAGGACACCTTCAAGTTTAAGAGGGCGACTAGATACAAATAATTTAAGAACAAGTGAAACCAACAATATGAATCATTCAATGAACTTTGGGACAATGCATATTACACTAAGAATGACAACTATGCTCTCTTAATGGTGCATAAAGATAGAAGGTGGTGACTCAACATAAAAGTAAAAGAAATGCCCTTCGCAGAGGGAAGCAGTGATTGCAAGTTTTATAACCTTCAAAAATTATGGTACTTACCGGCTTTGAGCTCTCATTGCCCCCATCATAAGCATCTTGAATGGTTAAAGTTAATGCGAGAACAATTATGATGCATATGCTTGACAAATCATAAGTTGAAAACCTCGTGTCCCATGAATACGAGTACCCAAACCTCATGCTACTTTACTTAGAGTCCCAAGCAAGGCTCTTGTCATTGTAAGTATATGCATATCATTGAGAAACGCCAATGGGGTACCTCCGTGCCCGATGACATGGAACAAGCCCACACCAAAATGACAGGACAAGCAGACAATGAACACCTCGACATCTCTTTTATTTGCCATTTGTTTAGCTTTTTATTGTGAGATGTGTCGTCGAATGTTCACCATGGGTATGTTGCAAATTTCCACCATGAATTATGCATGGCTTAGATTAGCGGCCCGGCGTTTCCCTAACACATATACAAACTCCATGATCCCCACAAGATTCCCAATTCATTTCACACCGCGGGTATCCATAAACAAAAGATCACGATATCAACTCAATTAAGAAGTGCAATGTTGAAAGCTTGCCCATAACTGCATGGCTGGGCTAGAATCCAACTTACAACTTGCAAGCATAACAACTCAACATAAGAGACCACAATGTCAATTTTTTTAGAACATGAAAAAGTAAAGTGTGCCTTCCGGTTCGTGAGAGCTTTACTGACCGAATTTCGCATAACACTGGTAAGAGTTTAATTTGAAGAGAAAATAAAAGCAAGTCAAATTTACTTGGAATAGCAAATTGCTAGTAGGTATGTATGGTGGACACTTTGGAAAACTTTGGCTTTTAGGAGTTGGATGCACGAGTAGAGCTCATACTCAGTACAAGGCGAGGGCTAGCAAAAGACTGGGAGCGACCAACTAAGAGAGCAATAATGGCCATAATCATGCAAAGCGACAAAGCGACATTAAAAGAAGCATAAGATGGCATCAAAAGTCAAAAACTAAATGATCATGAAGGCTATTGGCGACTTTGTAAGAGTCTAACATGTGTGAGCATGCGCCAAGTCAACCCAAATAAAGCATCAAGGAGAAAATCAAAATAATGCTTCCATACAATAAAAACAACGCATGATTTTTTTCAAAGGCTCATTAAGCAATCTCAGTTATTTGAGACAAGTCATGCTACAGCAAAACCACTAAGCATACTATCAAAAAGACGTCAAGCATGACATGAAAAAGCCTAGGCCGCAGTCTACACAAGCTCCTTCTTGTACCACTATTTTGCACAAAGCTTTTTCTCTTTTCCAACACCATTTGAAATTTTATAAACACCTCTTTTGATGAAAACCAATAAAGATCAGAGGCAAAAATACACCTTGATGAAAAGATATGACAAGGTCTGAATGCAAATCAAGGCGAAAACGAAAACCAAAAGCAGTAGCAGAAAAAGAAGAACACTCAATTTTTAATAAGAGTGAAAACTAGAGCGTTCTTGGCAACTGAAAACGAGTACATCTCCTCCAAAGGAAATTTGTTGGGGTCCAACCATTTATTGCAGAAAACAAACTAAACCAACTAAGAAAACTAAAACAACTGACGCTCCAAGAAAAACACATAGTGCATGAAGCAATAAAAATATAGTGTTTTGAAAGGTGACCTGATTTTTGCCGATGAAGAAGGGGTGCCTCGGGGGCATCCCCAAGCTTTGACGCTTGTACTTCTTGGATATTTCTTAGGGTGATGCATGGGCATCCCCAAGCTTGAGCTTTTGTCCATTCTTCAACTCATCTCATCATTCTCCAATCCCTACACTTGAAAACTTCCTTCATACAAAACTAAACACAATTCTATTAGCAACATTAGTGTAGGCATAACATATAATCAACCTCTTTTTGCTTCAGGTTTCAACCCAAAACCACCACATATATAGCAAATACTACTGTAGTAACCTCCCCAAAAGTTCCGTGATCAAAAGAACTCAAAAGAAAGCGATAAAGTGGCAAACACAAATATTGGCAGAAATCTGTCAAAACTGGACAGCTGACAAAGGTCGAATTTTTGAGGGGTTTTCTGTTGCTCAAATCAAAAAGTGTTAAACTAACAAAAGTTTGGATATAACCTGGGGAATATGCACAAGAAATCGCAGGTCCAAAAGATATACAGAGAATTTATACGAATTTTTACGGTGCAGCACCGAAAACAGTTTCAGGACAGCAACATCCCCAAATCTTTACCTCACTCGAATTAAAGGCTTCTCTTGGCACAAAAACGAAATAAACAAGATAAGGAGCGGTCATTACAGTAGTAATGACTTCCAAGACTCAAATAAAAGAAAAAGTACTGAAAAGAAACATTGGGTTATCTCCCAAGAGTGCTTTTCTTTAACGCCTTTGAGCTAGGCGCAGAAAATTGCGAATATGCTCACATAAGAAACATGAATTGAAGCAAAAGAGAGCATCAAGGAGCAAATATAAAACACATTTAAGTCTAACCCACTTCCTATGCATAGGAATCTTGTAAGAAAATAAATCAAAGAAACACATAGTAACAAGTATGGATAGATAAAACAAGAGCAACTTTGGAAATTCCAATATAAAGAGAGGTGTTTTAGTAACATGAGAATTCCAACAACCATATTTTCCTCTCTCATAATAATTTTCAGTAGCATCATGAACAAACTCAACAATATAAATATCACACTCACCCTCTTTTGTTAAGCATGGAGGGCGATCAAATAAGGTATTAGTTAGAGAGTTACTCTTATTGGGAGGTAGACATGGGTAGTGTGGGGACCCCGGCTTACCACCCGGGATACCCGTTATGCATACAATTCACGATCCCAGGAGACCGTCGTGAATCCACATAACAGAGTTGGCATTACAGATACATCATCCATTACATAAATAAGTCGTTAAGTCTTACATAGCCGCTTGGCTGAATACACACGCCTCACAGGGCAAGTTCAACAAACGCACTAATAATATAGCAGCGGATACACATAGCGTAGTGGACCAAGTCAGGCCTACTACCCTACAGGCGACTGACCAGGAAACGAATCCTAATTCGCACCGGCGTCGTCATACTCCTCATCATCTTCATAGTAGTCATCTCCGAAATCTGGCCAAGTTAATAGCCAGGGACAAAGCCGTGAGTACATTTTGGAATTGTACTCGCAAACCATCTAAGAGAGAGAGTTCACATGCTATATGGCTGTAGCAAGGAGGTTGGGTTTCAAGTGATCATGTGCTACTAACTTCTCGTGTCGATATAGCATGTCCCACGACATTTCTATATCCTTGCTAAAGAAGACTTTTAGAAAACATTTAGTAAAATCTCTAGGGAAGGGGGAAACTCCTTTAAAGAATAGACCGGTGGTCAATCAAACATGACCACCCCAAAGCATCGGCAGTACCCTCCAAGTACTCCGATCCACCTCCGTGCCACGGCAGTACCCTCCAAGTACTCCGTCCGGCACAAAACTCCATTTTTCTAGTAAACCATTTATAAAACCAAAACCTGACATTGGGCAATGTAGTGATCTCCACAACCGTCCATGACCGAGGACGCGGCTATTCGAATAGTTTTACACTCTGCAGAGGTTGTACACTTTACCCACACCAAACGATCAATCCGCCGGGATACCACCACGGACCGTCATACACAAGTATGCGGGGTTCGGATAATCGATCAAAGCCGTCCATATATCCACCTTAATACGGGTGCCTACCCTATGGAGTATACATCCCCGGCAAACCCTGGCCGTCTACCTCTGCCGAGCGTAGTTCCAGTGCCACGGCGGGAGAAACCCAAGTGTCTTCCGGACGGGTAGCCTGTTGGCGGGCCCGCTACACTGTTGCCCATGACTTGCGACAACCCGGATTCTGGGGTCCTCCAGACCCTTATATAGTGCGAGGCTCCCCGCACTAAGGCAGATAGACTTCAAACTAAGCCCGTCCCATACCGGGTAATGTGGTTGCACTGTTTAATTGTTTCGAGCGACTACAAAGAAACACCGATGCCTTTTTCTAAATCCACCAACTCCTTTTCTCCATAACCCAAGTGTCCATTTGTCTAAAAATCATTTAGAAAACATTTCAGTGGAGTAGTTACTACTCCAAGGTTTTCGTAACCACTTTCGAAAACTTTTCCGGAAGTTATCCCATCCTAGAGTTTTTGGCTCCACTACAAGTGTTTCCCAAAGACGTCGATGTTAATCATCGAGTCTCTACTTTCAGGGTAAAGAGTAGGTGCTAAGGGTGTCATCCTTCCTGGATGATAACAATGTGACCCGTGGAGCTAAGCCACCATCTATTGCTAACTAGGGATAATTAGCAATATAAGAAAAACAATGCATAGTAGTAAGAGTAAGAGTAGTAATAATGCATAGTGCTGTGATAGGATTCAGATATGAGTCAAATAGATGGCTTGCCTTGATGGGCTTGTCCCTGATCACCCTCCTCCTGGTACTCAAACACTTCCCCCTCCTCTGCACAGTCGTCGTTCGAATCTATCGCCGGAAAAAGAAAAGAAACATACATACAATGAGCATTCATGCATACATGTGGTTTCATTCAACACATCAAACAACTCAAGCATTTGAGTATCAGAAGCAAACAAGTTTAGGTTCCTGAACACTTAACTAATTTAATAAAAAAAAATCACCAACATAATAGTAAGCAATTTCTAGATGCATGGTATTATTCAAACACAAGCAAGCACTTGCATGCACCAAGCATATCAAAACATGGCATCAGCACACTTACAGGTAGTTGATAACATTTCAGTAGCAACACAATTGGAAACACCCTAACATAGTATAAAGGTGATTTAATAAGGATTTAATAATTCTAGGAATCACTAGAGTAGCAATATAATCCTCTAAAATTCTCTGTAGGTCCTAAAATTCTAACAGAGGTCAATCTGAAAAGCTAATCAAATTCCTGATACACCAGAAGTGGAATCACTCCAAAATAAACAATATTTTGAGCACAATAAATCAATTACTGCAGGATATTATTATCACCAAAACATTTACTGCAAACAATTCACAGTTCCTAAAATAGTGAAACCAGTTCCTCTAAATCAAGAAAACTGTAGGGTGCCAGTGAAAATTGGATTCAACAAATTTCAGTAAACAGGATATCATATTTGCAGGTAATAGTGAAAATCAATAGATCTACTATTAATAATCCAAAGATAAAATCTAAGCTCCAATAAATTATGCATGCAGTACACCCAGGTGAAGATTAAGTCCAGGAACACACAGAAATTTAAATCACTAGATTTGGATGCATAAAATAATTCCTAACAATTTCTAAACTTGCAGGGATTTACAGAAAAGAGAAAATAATTCTCTAAAAAAAAGAAACTGGGCTGGGGGCGACGGATCTGGGCCAGGCCGGCCTAATCCCGGCGGCCTGCCCGGGCTGGCTAAGGCGAAGAGGTACGCTGCCGTCGGATTCAGATCCGACGGCGCGGCTGTTATCTTCCTCGCGCACACACAGCGCATGCAAGCGCGGGCGATGGCTAGCTAGGGTTTCGGCGAGGCGAATCTTACCAGAGGTCGCTGGGGTTCCGGTGATGTTGGGAATCGGCGGCGGAGGTGATCAGAAGGGGCTGGCGGGTGTTCTTGCTTGCATGCAGGGGTCGCAGGGCTCGGGATGCTGCCGATGTCGTCGCGGTGAGCTACGGCAGAAGGTTGGCGATGTCGACGTCTACGGCATTTCCTGGACCAAGTAGAGGGAGAGAGATGAGTTCTTGAACCAAGGAGGAGTCATTGATCCAGAGAGGAGGAGCAGGGAAACGGCGAGGTCGACTGCAACCTCCACCTCGGCCGATGGCGATCTACTCGAGTAGCTCGAGCTCTTTGACGGCGGTTTCTCTTCGGCGAGGTGACAAAGAGGTGCTGTAGATGAGTGGGAAGAGAGGCGGAGCAAATGAGGGGAAGGGGGTGGCTTCCAGAGGGTTGCTTGGCTTATAACCGTGGAGGTGGGTTCGGTCTATGGTGCACCGTCATCGGACGCAATTGGTCGCCGTGGGCGGCTCTCTGAGGGGGCATTGTACACTGAGTCTAGGTAGGTGGTCGGCGGTGTCGGTGGCGCAACGGTCTGGTCGGGGCGGCCTCGGGTTCAGACCGGGTGAGACTGAAACCAGGTTCGCCTGGGCTGGTACACGTGACCAGGGAGCAGGGCGATGGTGTCCGGGCGTCGAAGGCATCGTGCCGTGTCGGTTTGGGTGCAGGGCGAGGCTAGGAAGCGGGCTGGTGCACGGGAACGGCTCGGCGCTCTGGGCGCTCTGGCGGCTCGATCGACGCCGGTCTGGCACGGTCGGGGCGGCACACATGGTAGGCTTCGGGCTGGTTTGGCCTGGGGAATTGATACTAGGTGTCCAGAGGGCTCTGGTGGCGAGGTGACAAGGCGTGAGATGGACAGTGGCCTGCTGGCTCGGCCGGGTGTCCACGGTGGGCTTGGCTACGGCCATGGCGGCGTGAGGTGCTGCTAGCTTGTCGCTGCGAGGTGGGGTCGTGGAGGGTGGTCTGCAGGGTGGCGCACGATCACTGGGGGTTGGCAAAAAGGGAGGGAGTCACAATCGAAGAGGGAGGGAGAGGGAAACGGTCTAGCAGGGCCTCGGGCTACTACTCTCCCTCGATGCCAACTGAAAAACGACAAGGTTGATCTCTGCCAGGATTTTCTTGCTGGGCTTAGAAAGGACCTGCTGGGGAAATCACTTTGGTCGGTCTGCATTGAAAGAAAAGGAGATCAAGGGAAGAAAGAAAGAGAGAAACAATGGTGAGGGTATTTGAGTCCGAAATTCAAATTCAAATTTGAATTATTCAAACTTGGTTTGAAGGTTGAGCTAGGATCGTATCCAGAGGTATCCAAGGTGCTCAAGAGCATGGGACCAAAGTTTGGAAGTTTAGAGCTAGATAAACTAGGGTTTTGGAGAAGCTCCTAATTTCAAATAAGGGAGTAGAAATAAAAGAACAAGAAAAGAAAAGAGAGGCGATCTCACCAATGATCTATACTAAGATTTTTGGTGCACACAAAATGAGCTAGGGTCAAAATAGTTTGCATAAAATCATAGCTTACTTCCTAGGTGATTAGCACATGCGTTAAAGGAAGCAGGGCTAAATTTGAAATTTACACCCTCACATAAAATCATATGCACCTACACTAGCACTCACTTAGGATCATGCCTTCACATGAATTCATAGGCATGTATACTTGCTCACATGGATTCACGCATTCTTAAGATAACATCTATGCTTGCACGCATACATGAAATCAGGCATCATAGGACACAAACACAACGTTTACCAAAAGTTTAAATTTACCCTCTAGATACTTCACCAAGTGCAAAGATTTCCTGAATACTAAGAGTGGGATGTTACAGACCTTCCCCCCTTAGAAGAATCTCGTCCCGAGATTCTGTAGCTAAGCGTGAAGTAGACCGGGGAACTCCCGTCGAAGATAATCCTCACGTTCCCAAGTGGCTTCGTCTTCGGTATGATTACTCCACTGCACCTTATACATTTTTATCTTGCGTCTACGGGTAAGACGAATGTCTTCTTCAAGAATGCGGATAGGTCTTTCCTGGTAAGTGAGGTCGGAGTTCAGGTCGATGGAGTTGTGGTCGATCTCAGTGAAGGTCTCGGGTTTGTTGGGTACTTGAAGGCATTTGCGGAGTTGCGACACATGAAAGACATCATGGAACTCGGACAGCTCTGGGGGTAGCTCCAGTTTGTAAGACATGGTGCCTTTACGCTCCAAGATCTTGAAGGGTCCAAAGTACCGGGGTGCAAGTTTGCCTTTGACGTGGAAGCGTTGCATACCCTTGAGTGGTGTGACTCGAAGGTAGACAAAGTCTCCCACACTAAAGGTGACGGGTCTTCTCTTAGGGTCAGCGTAACTCTTCTGTCGGGACTGGGCTGCTTTCAAACGGTTGCGGATGAGCTGGACTTGCTCTTCGGCCTCCCTGATAACATCGGGTCCAAATACTTGACTTTCTCCAGTCTCAGACCAGTTGAGAGGGGTACGGCACTTGCGTCCGTAGAGGGCTTCAAATGGAGCCATTTGCAAGCTAGCTTGATAGCTATTATTGTAAGAGAACTCTGCGAAAGGTAGACAATCCTCCCACTTGGCTCCATATGAGAGGACACAAGCTCTAAGCATGTCTTCGAGGATTTGGTTTACCCTTTCGGTTTGGCCACCAGTTTGCGGGTGATAGGCTGTGCTGAAGGAGAGTGTTGTCCCCAAAGCTTCGTGAAGTTTGTTCCAGAATCTTGAGGTGAACTGAGTGCCCCGATCAGACACAATTCTCTTTGGCACTCCATGGAGGCTAACAATTCTGGATATATATAGATCCGCTAGTTCTCGGCCTTTATGGGTGGTCTTGACAGGTAGGAAATGAGCGACCTTAGTTAGGCGGTCAACGATAACCCAGATGGAGTCGTGACCTCGATTTGATCTTGGCAGCCCAGTGATGAAGTCCATTCCGACTTCCTCCCACTTCCACATGGGCACCTTTAGTGGCTGTAGTAAACCTGCGGGCCTTTGGTGCTCAGCCTTGACTCGCTGACAAACGTCACACCGAGCAATATAGAAGGCTATTTCCCGCTTCATACCATGCCACCAAAAATGTCCCTTCAAGTCCAGGTACATTTTGGTGCCTCCGGGATGAATAGAGTAAGGGGTATCATGGGCCTCCTTCAGGATGGACTGCTTCAACTCCTCGATGCTTGGGACACACAGGCGGCCTTTGTACCTTAGCACACCTTCCTGATCAATTGAAAACCCAGGTACTTCCTCTCGTCCTATTCTACGCTTGATGCCTTCGATACTCTCGTGTCCCTTCTGAGCTTCTTTAATGATGTCCGAGAGTGTGGGTCGGACTTCAAGGTTTGCCAGAAAACCATGGCTTACAAGCTGAAGTCCAAACCTTTCGAACTCCTCACATAGGGTTGGTTGGCTGGATTTTAATATGGCATTAAGAGAGCAAGGTTCTCGACTGAGGGCATCGGCGACAACATTCGCTTTACCAGGATGGTAATGAATGCCTAGGTCGTAGTCCTTAATGAGTTCAATCCATCTCCTTTGTCTCATGTTCAGCTCTTTCTGGGTGAAGATATACTTTAGGCTCTTGTGGTCGGTGTAGATCTCACAATGGTTTCCCATAAGGTAATGTCGCCATGTCTTGAGGGCATGGACAACGGCGGCAAGCTCGAGATCATGAGTGGGGTAATTCATCTCATGAGGGCGCAGTTGACGGGATAGGTAGGCAATAACTTTACCGTCTTGCATAAGGACACTTCCAAGACCAAGCTTGGACGCATCGCAGTAGACGTCAAAGCTTTTGGTAATGTCGGGCATGGTCAAGATAGGAGCTGACACGAGTCTCCTCTTAAGCTCTTGGAAGCTCTGCTCGCACTTCTCAGTCCACTCAAACTTTTTATCTTTCTTGAGAAGCTGAGTCAACGGGCGGGCAATGCTGGAAAACCCTTCTACAAACTTCCGATAGTATCCAGCTAAACCAAGGAATGCTCTGACTTCGGTGGGGTTGGTTGGGGCTGTCCTTTCCATGATGGAGGTGATTTTTGAGGGGTCAACGGATACTCCACCAGCTGAGAGTACATGGCCAAGAAATCCAACCTCTTTTAGCCAAAATTCACATTTGTTGAACTTGGCATAAAGTTGGTGTTCACGCAGGGTTCCCAAAACTAGCCGCAGATGCTCTGCGTGCTCTTCCTCGGTCTTAGAATAGACCAAGATATCGTCGATGAAGACCACTACAAACTTGTCGAGGAACTTCATGAATACCTTATTCATGAGATTCATGAAATAGGCGGGGGCATTGGTTAGGCCGAATGACATGACTGTGTACTCAAATAGGCCATAGCGAGTGGTGAAAGCGGTCTTGGGAATGTCAGACTCTCGAACCTTCAGCTGATGATATCCGGTGCGGAGATCAATCTTGGAGAACACTTTGGCTCCATTCAGCTGATCAAACAGGTCTTCAATCTTCGGGAGTGGGTACTTATTTTTGATGGTCACCTCATTTAGCCTACGGTAATCCACACACAGTCGTATGGTACCGTCTCGCTTGTCCACAAATAGAACAGGCGATCCCCATGGTGAAGCGCTGGGACGGATAAGGCCTTTGCTAAGCATATCAGCAAGCTGCTTCTTTAACTCCTCAAGTTCTTGGGGATTCATACGATAAGGTCGCTGAGCAATGGGAGCTGTTCCGGGAATCAACTCAATTACGAATTCGATATCCCGGTCAGGGGGCATACCTGGCAGCTCCTCAGGGAAGACGTCGGGGTACTCACATACCACCGAAACTTGATCAAGAGTCGGCCCAGAGACAGACTTCTTGTAGTAGGCTCTACGAGAGGGCATAGTCGCGATGTGCTCAATCTTAACTCCTTCACTATTGGTTACGGTTATCGCCTTCCGGGCGCAATCAATGTGCCCCTGGTACTTGGTCATCCAATCCATCCCAAGTACCATGTCCAATCCCTTGGTACCAAGAATAATCAGATCGGCTTGGAAAGATATACCATGAATATCTACGGGTACTCCTTCGCAGGTCAAGTGTGCCCTAACTTGAGAACCGGGAATTTGAACTATCATGTTGCGAGTCATTTGAGACGCGGTCAACCCACCCTTGGACACGAACCTCTCGGTAACAAAGGAATGCGAAGCTCCAGAATCAAATAACACTTTTGTGGGAACTGAGTTGACGAGAAACGTACCCAGAACAACATCAGGTGCTTCGGCAGCTTCCTCCGCAGTCACATGATTTAAGCGGCCTCTGGCATTGTTGGCTTGAGTCCTTGGGTTCCTTCCAGTGGGTCCACGGCCTTGACCCTGATTGGGCCTCGGCGCGCTGAGGCTCGGGGCTGATGGTTTCTTCAGGGGGCATTCCTTAGAGAAATGCCCGGGCTGACCACAAGTATAGCAGCCACTACCTTGGCTGCGGTTGGCAGGATTGAAAGTGTTGCGATTCCCTCCAGAAGGATTTCCGCCAGAGGGGCGGTTGCCTGAGTACTGGCGGTTGGGGTTGTTGGGCCTGGGAGCTTGAGAGGCGAACCTCTGAGGGGGTGGCGTAGACCTTGATGGGGGCATGCTGCGGGATCTCTGACTGCTTGATCCACCCTGATTCATCATCCTCCTCTTCCGGCTTTCACGGGCAGCCTTGTTCTTGTCCTCCACCATGATGGCGGCATCAACCAAAGACTCCATGTCGCGGTAGGGTACGGCGACCAGATAAGGCTGCAGGTCTTCCTGAAGTCCATTCAAGAAGCGCTCCCGCTTCTTCTCATCAGTGTCGATGTCGTTAGGGGCATACCTCCCCCAGGTGGTGAACTTGTCGAGGTATTCGGTGACACCCATACCTCCTTGCTTGAGGTTAAGGAACTTGTCACGCATGATCTTGATGAGTCCAGATGGAACGTGGGCCTTGCGGAACTTGGTCTTGAAGGCTTCCCAAGTCATCACTTGGCCTTCGGGCTGCATGGCACGGACGTTCTCCCACCATGCTCCTGCTCCGCCAGCTAGGAAATGGGTGGCGTAGAGCACCTTCTCGTTTGCTCCAACTCCCGCATACTCGAGCTTATTCTCGATGGTGCGGAGCCAGTCATCGGCGTCCAAGGGTTCGGTAGACTTGGTGAATGTGGGCGGGTTGGAGTTTTGGAAGTTCCTAAGCGTGTTGCGTGGTTCCTCATCATCGTGGCCACCATTGTTGGTGTGGTTGGTGGCCATCTGGGCGAGTTGCTGGAGTGTAGCTAGGTTAGCTTGACGCTCGGTGCGTGCGGCTTCACGCTCCTCCAACAGGAGCCGCATCACCTGCGTCATGTCGGGCTCAGGAGGTGGGGGCGGTTCGTTGCCAGAGTGGGCACCAGTCTCTGGAGCCATTCTGGAGAGGAGGGAATTGGTGAGATTTATAACAAGGGAACTTATGCAGATTTCATAAGAACGAAAGAACTACACTCATGCATAGCATACATCCATGGCAACCATACATAACATGCTCCAACAACCATGCATAACAAGTCCATGCATACATAATATATACAAACAAAAGGGTGCCAAACATGTCCAAGCACACACACATACCACACATAGTCGCATACAACAACATAGCAAATGGTTCTAGATAGACCATACAACACCGATACGTAGAGGGGTCAAACTAAACACTACGCGGCATCCTAAGTGAGAGGTAGAGTGGTGAGACCTACTCTTCGCCGCTAACGTCGGGAACTCGCTCCTCGGGGTCCTCCTCGCTAGGAGTCTCAGGAGCGTAGAAGTCGAGGATAGCGTTGCGGTCATCACCGCTCTCGCTACCACGGTCGTCGTCGTCGGTACTCGCGGGCTCCTCGTCGAACGCCTCCTGGTGGTCGTCGTCGCGGCCGAGTACCTCCTCGTTCTCCTTGCGGAGCTCGGCGGTCTCCTCCTCCAACTCAGACACGTGGCTCTCAAGAGAAGCCAAGTGGTCCTCCAGCTCGCGGACGCGCCTCCTCAGAGCCTTGTTCTTCTTCACGATCTTCCTCTTGGCAACGAGGAGACGGTGACGTGAGAAGATAGACTCCTGGAGGTCCTCGCGGAGAGCAGCGAGCTCGAGTCCCCTCTCGTCGGCGACCATCCGGACATGGTCCAGATGCTCCTGCGTGTGGTGCAGGTAAGCCTCAGTGTGGCAGAAGTGGCGGCTGAAGGGAGTGGGCACCGCGGCCTGGTGGGGAAAGCCATCGGCGTCGACTCTCCCGTAGTGCTCGTAACGAGTCCCAAGCAACTCGTCGAAGTGGAGGTGGACTAGGCGCGAGATGGCGTGACGCAGAATGCGCATCAGGCCATCGCCCCAGTTGTGCTCGACCACCTCGAAGGTGAACTCCGGTGAGGTGGGCGGAACCTCCTTCCCGCGGACCTGGCATACCACTCGGATAGCCAGCTCGCGGGTGCCCTCCTCGAACAGCTGATAACCGCGCACCTCGGGACGCGGTCGTCCAAGGAGCGCAGTCAACTCCACCAGGTCCCTCTCGAAGACCAGCACGTCGTTGTGGGTGCCGACCTGTCGGTGCGCGGTAGGAGGGTCCATCTACACAAATTTTAGAGTAGAGTTTGTTAATGACTTACCCAAGTGTGCAAAATTTATACATAAGTAAAAACTTGAAATTAAATGCAAGTAATTAAAGGTGCTTAAAGAGTAAGAGAAGAGATGAGAGCAATATATATTTACCTTTGATATATATAACCATCTCTTTTACTTTAAGAAAGTAGTTTTTGGTTCGGTCTAACGCCCATGCTAAACTAGGGTTTCCTAAGGTCAGGATGGCTCTGATACCAACTCTGTGGGGACCCCGGCTTACCACCCGGGATACCCGTTATGCATACAATTCACGATCCCAGGAGACCGTCGTGAATCCACATAACAGAGTTGGCATTACAGATACATCATCCATTACATAAATAAGTCGTTAAGTCTTACATAGCCGCTTGGCTGAATACACACGCCTCACAGGGCAAGTTCAACAAACGCACTAATAATATAGCAGCGGATACACATAGCGTAGTGGACCAAGTCAGGCCTACTACCCTACAGGCGAATGACCAGGAAACGAATCCTAATTCGCACCGGCGTAGTCATACTCCTCATCATCTTCATAGTAGTCATCTCCGAAATCTGGCCAAGTTAATAGCCAGGGACAAAGCCGTGAGTACATTTTTGAATTGTACTCGCAAACCATCTAAGAGAGAGAGTTCACATGCTATATGGCTGTAGCAAGGAGGTTGGGTTTCAAGTGATCATGTGCTACTAACTTCTCGTGTCGATATAGCATGTCCCACGACATTTCTATATCCTTGCTAAAGAAGACTTTTAGAAAACATTTAGTAAAATCTCTAGGGAAGGGGGAAACTCCTTTAAAGAATAGACCGGTGGTCAATCAAACATGACCACCCCAAAGCATCGGCAGTACCCTCCAAGTACTCCGATCCACCTCCGTGCCACGGCAGTACCCTCCAAGTACTCCGTCCGGCACAAAACTCCATTTTTCTAGTAAACCATTTATAAAACCAAAACCTGACATTGGGCAATGTAGTGATCTCCACAACCGTCCATGACCGAGGACGCGGCTATTCGAATAGTTTTACACTCTGCAGAGGTTGTACACTTTACCCACACCAAACGATCAATCCGCCGGGATACCACCACGGACCGTCATACACAAGTATGCGGGGTTCGGATAATCGATCAAAGCCGTCCATCTATCCACCTTAATACGGGTGCCTACCCTATGGAGTATACATCCCCGGCAAACCCTGGCCGTCTACCTCTGCCGAGCGTAGTTCCAGTGCCACGGCGGGAGAAACCCAAGTGTCTTCCGGACGGGTAGCCTGTTGGCGGGCCCGCTACACTGTTGCCCATGACTTGCGACAACCCGGATTCCGGGGTCCTCCAGACCCTTATATAGTGCGAGGCTCCCCGCATTAAGGCAGATAGACTTCAAACTAAGCCCGTCCCATACCGGGTAATGTGGTTGCACTGTTTAATTGTTTCGAGCGACTACAAAGAAACACCGATGCCTTTTTCTAAATCCACCAACTCCTTTTCTCCATAACCCAAGTGTCCATTTGTCTAAAAATCATTTAGAAAACATTTCAGTGGAGTAGTTACTACTGCAAGGTTTTCGTAACCACTTTCGAAAACTTTTCCGGAAGTTATCCCATCCTAGAGTTTTTGGCTCCACTACAAGTGTTTCCCAAAGACGTCGATGTTAATCATCGAGTCTCTACTTTCAGGGTAAAGAGTAGGTGCTAAGGGTGTCATCCTTCCTGGATGATAACAATGTGACCCGTGGAGCTAAGCCACCATCTATTGCTAACTAGGGATAATTAGCAATATAAGAAAAACAATGCATAGTAGTAAGAGTAAGAGTAGTAATAATGCATAGTGCTATGATAGGATTCAGATATGAGTCAAATAGATGGCTTGCCTTGATGGGCTTGTCCCTGATCACCCTCCTCCTGGTACTCAAACACTTCCCCCTCCTCTGCACAGTCGTCGTTCGAATCTATCGCCGGAAAAAGAAAAGAAACATACATACAATGAGCATTCATGCATACATGTGGTTTCATTCAACACATCAAACAACTCAAGCATTTGAGTATCAGAAGCAAACAAGTTTAGGTTCCTGAACACTTAACTAATTTAATAAAAAAAAAATCACCAACATAATAGTAAGCAATTTCTAGATGCATGGTATTATTCAAACACAAGCAAGCACTTGCATGCACCAAGCATATCAAAACATGGCATCAGCACACTTACAGGTAGTTGATAACATTTCAGTAGCAACACAATTGGAAACACCCTAACATAGTATAAAGGTGATTTAATAAGGATTTAATAATTCTAGGAATCACTAGAGTAGCAATATAATCCTCTAAAATTCTCTGTAGGTCCTAAAATTCTAACAGAGGTCAATCTGAAAAGCTAATCAAATTCCTGATACACCAGAAGTGGAATCACTCCAAAATAAACAATATTTTGAGCACAATAAATCAATTACTGCAGGATATTATTATCACCAAAACATTTACTGCAAACAATTCACAGTTCCTAAAATAGTGAAACTAGTTCCTCTAAATCAAGAAAACTGTAGGGTGCCAGTGAAAATTGGATTCAACAAATTTCAGTAAACAGGATATCATATTTGCAGGTAATAGTGAAAATCAATAGATCTACTATTAATAATCCAAAGATAAAATCTAAGCTCCAATAAATTATGCATGCAGTACACCCAGGTGAAGATTAAGTCCAGGAACACACAGAAATTTAAATCACTAGATTTGGATGCATAAAATAATTCCTAACAATTTCTAAACTTGCAGGGATTTACAGAAAAGAGAAAATAATTCTCTAAAAAAAAGAAACTGGGCTGGGGGCGACGGATCTGGGCCAGGCCGGCCTAATCCCGGCGGCCTGCCCGGGCTGGCTAAGGCGAAGAGGTACGCTGCCGTCGGATTCAGATCCGACGGCGCGGCTGTTATCTTCCTCGCGCACACACAGCGCATGCAAGCGCGGGCGATGGCTAGCTAGGGTTTCGGCGAGGCGAATCTTACCAGAGGTTGCTGGGGTTCCGGTGATGTTGGGAATCGGCGGCGGAGGTGATCAGAAGGGGCTGGCGGGTGTTCTTGCTTGCATGCAGGGGTCGCAGGGCTCGGGATGCTGCCGATGTCGTCGCGGTGAGCTACGGCAGAAGGTTGGCGATGTCGACGTCTACGGCATTTCCTGGACCAAGTAGAGGGAGAGAGATGAGTTCTTGAACCAAGGAGGAGTCATTGATCCAGAGAGGAGGAGCAGGGAAACGGCGAGGTCGACAGCAACCTCCACCTCGGCCGATGGCGATCTACTCGAGTAGCTCGAGCTCTTTGACGGCGGTTTCTCTTCGGCGAGGTGACAGAGAGGTGCTGTAGATGAGTGGGAAGAGAGGTGGAGCAAATGAGGGGAAGGGGGTGGCTTCCAGAGGGTTGCTTGGCTTATAACCGTGGAGGTGGGTTCGGTCTATGGTGCACCGTCATCGGACGCAATTGGTCGCCGTGGGCGGCTCTCTGAGGGGGCATTGTACACTGAGTCTAGGTAGGTGGTCGGCGGTGTCGGTGGCGCAACGGTCTGGTCGGGGCGGCCTCGGGTTCAGACCGGGTGAGACTGAAACCGGGTTTGCCTGGGCTGGTACACGTGACCAGGGAGCAGGGCGATGGTGTCCGGGCGTCGAAGGCATCGTGCCGTGTCGGTTTGGGTGCAGGGCGAGGCTAGGAAGCGGGCTGGTGCACGGGAACGGATCGGCGCTCTGGGCGCTCTGGCGGCTCGATCGACGCCGGTCTGGCACGGTCGGGGCGGCACACATGGTAGGCTTCGGGCTGGTTTGGCCTGGGGAATTGATACTAGGTGTCCAGAGGGCTCTGGTGGCGAGGTGACAAGGCGTGAGATGGACGGTGGCCTGCTGGCTCGGCCGGGTGTCCACGGTGGGCTTGGCTACGGCCATGGCGGCGTGAGGTGCTGCTGGCTTGTCGCTGCGAGGTGGGGTCGTGGAGGGTGGTCTGCAGGGTGGCGGACGATCACTGGGGGTTGGCAAAAAGGGAGGGAGTCACAATCGAAGAGGGAGGGAGAGGGAAACGGTCTAGCAGGGCCTCGGGCTACTCCTCTCCCTCGATGCCAACTGAAAAACGACAAGGTCGATCTCTGCCAGGATTTTCTTGCTGGGCTTAGAAAGGACCTGCTGGGGAAATCACTTTGGTCGGTTTGCATTGAAAGAAAAGGAGATCAAGGGAAGAAAGAAAGAGAGAAACAATGGTGAGGGTATTTGAGTCCGAAATTCAAATTCAAATTTGAATTATTCAAACTTGGTTTGAAGGTTGAGCTAGGATCGTATCCAGAGGTATCCAAGGTGCTCAAGAGCATGGGACCAAAGTTTGGAAGTTTAGAGCTAGATAAACTAGGGTTTTGGAGAAGCTCCTAATTTCAAATAAGGGAGTAGAAATAAAAGAACAAGAAACGAAAAGAGAGGCGATCTCACCAATGATCTATACTAAGATTTTTGGTGCACACAAAATGAGCTAGGGTCAAAATAGTTTGCATAAAATCATAGCTCACTTCCTAGGTGATTAGCACATGCGTTAAAGGAAGCAGGGCTATATTTGAAATTTACACCCTCACATAAAATCATATGCACCTACACTAGCACTCACTTAGGATCATGCCTTCACATGAATTCATAGGCATGTATACTTGCTCACATGGATTCACGCATTCTTAAGATAACATCTATGCTTGCACGCATACATGAAATCAGGCATCATAGGACACAAACACAACGTTTAGCAAAAGTTTAAATTTACCCTCTAGATACTTCACCAAGTGCAAAGATTTCCTGAATACTAAGAGTGGGATGTTACAGACCTTCCCCCCTTAGAAGAATCTCGTCCCGAGATTCTGTAGCTAAGCGTGAAGTAGACCGGGGAACTCCCGTCGAAGATAATCCTCACGTTCCCAAGTGGCTTCGTCTTCAGAATGATTACTCCACTGCACCTTATACATTTTTATCTTGCGTCTACGGGTAAGACGAATGTCTTCTTCAAGAATGCGGATAGGTCTTTCCCGGTAAGTGAGGTCGGAGTTCAGGTCGATGGAGTTGTGGTCGATCTCAGTGAAGGTCTCGGGTTTGTTGGGTACTTGAAGGCATTTGCGGAGTTGCGACACATGAAAGACATCATGGAACTCGGACAGCTCTGGGGGTAGCTCCAGTTTGTAAGACATGGTGCCTTTATGCTCCAAGATCTTGAAGGGTCCAAAGTACCGGGGTGCAAGTTTGCCTTTGACGTGGAAGCGTTGCATACCCTTGAGTGGTGTGACTCGAAGGTAGACAAAGTCTCCCACACTAAAGGTGACGGGTCTTCTCTTAGGGTCAGCGTAACTCTTCTGTCGGGACTGGGCTGCTTTCAAACGGTTGCGGATGAGCTGGACTTGCTCTTCGGCCTCCCTGATAACATCGGGTCCAAATACTTGACTTTCTCCAGTCTCAGACCAGTTGAGAGGGGTACGGCACTTGCGTCCGTAGAGGGCTTCAAATGGAGCCATTTGCAAGCTAGCTTGATAGCTATTATTGTAAGAGAACTCTGCGAAAGGTAGACAATCCTCCCACTTGGCTCCATATGAGAGGACACAAGCTCTAAGCATGTCTTCGAGGATTTGGTTTACCCTTTCGGTTTGGCCACCAGTTTGCGGGTGATAGGCTGTGCTGAAGGAGAGTGTTGTCCCCAAAGCTTCGTGAAGTTTGTTCCAGAATCTTGAGGTGAACTGAGTGCCCCGATCAGACACAATTCTCTTTGGCACTCCATGGAGGCTAACAATTCTGGATATATATAGATCCGCTAGTTCTCGGCCTTTATGGGTGGTCTTGACAGGTAGGAAATGAGCGACCTTAGTTAGGCGGTCAACGATAACCCAGATGGAGTCGTGACCTCGATTTGATCTTGGCAGCCCAGTGATGAAGTCCATTCCGACTTCCTCCCACTTCCACATGGGCACCTTTAGTGGCTGTAGTAAACCTGCGGGCCTTTGGTGCTCAGCCTTGACTCGCTGACAAACGTCACACCGAGCAATATAGAAGGCTATTTCCCGCTTCATACCATGCCACCAAAAATGTCCCTTCAAGTCCTGGTACATTCTGGTGCCTCTGGGATGAATAGAGTAAGGGGTATCATGGGCCTCCTTCAGGATGGACTGCTTCAACTCCTCGATGCTTGGGACACACAGGTGGCCTTTGTACCTTAGCACACCTTCCTGATCAATTGAAAACCCAGGTACTTCCTCTCGTCCCATTCTACGCTTGATGCCTTCGATACTATCGTGTCCCTTCTGAGCTTCTTTAATGATGTCCGAGAGTGTGGGTCGGACTTCAAGGTTTGCCAGAAAACCATGGCTTACAAGCTGAAGTCCAAACCTTTCGAACTCCTCACATAGGGTTGGTTGGCTGGATTTTAATATGGCATTAAGAGAGCAAGGTTCTTGACTGAGGGCATCGGCGACAACATTCGCTTTACCAGGATGGTAATGAATGCCTAGGTCGTAGTCCTTAATGAGTTCAATCCATCTCCTTTGTCTCATGTTTAGCTCTTTCTGGGTGAAGATATACTTTAGGCTCTTGTGGTCGGTGTAGATCTCACAACGGTTTCCCATAAGGTAATGTCGCCATGTCTTGAGGGCATGGACAACGGCGGCAAGCTCGAGATCATGAGTGGGGTAATTCATCTCATGAGGGCGCAGTTGACGGGATAGGTAGGCAATAACTTTACCGTCTTGCATAAGGACACTTCCAAGACCAAGCTTGGACGCATCGCTATAGACGTCAAAGCTTTTGGTAATGTCGGGCATGGTCAAGATAGGAGCTGACACGAGTCTCCTCTTAAGCTCTTGGAAGCTCTGCTCGCACTTCTCAGTCCACTCAAACTTTTTATCTTTCTTGAGTAGCTGAGTCAACGGGCGGGCAATGCTGGAAAACCCTTCTACAAACTTCCGATAGTATCCAGCTAAACCAAGGAATGCTCTGACTTCGGTGGGGTTGGTTGGGGCTGTCCTTTCCATGATGGAGGTGATTTTTGAGGGGTCAACGGATACTCCACTAGCTGAGAGTACATGGCCAAGAAATCCAACCTCTTTTAGCCAAAATTCACATTTGCTGAACTTGGCATAAAGTTGGTGTTCACGCAGGGTTCCCAAAACTAGCCGCAGATGCTCTGCGTGCTCTTCCTCGGTCTTAGAATAGACCAAGATATCGTCGATGAAGACCACTACAAACTTGTCGAGGAACTTCATGAATACCTTATTCATGAGATTCATGAAATAGGCGGGGGCATTGGTTAGGCCGAATGACATGACTGTGTACTCAAATAGGCCATAGCGAGTGGTGAAAGCGGTCTTGGGAATGTCAGACTCTCGAACCTTCAGCTGATGATATCCGGTGCGGAGATCAATCTTGGAGAACACTTTGGCTCCATTCAGCTGATCAAACAGGTCTTCAATCTTCGGGAGTGGGTACTTATTTTTGATGGTCACCTCATTTAGCCTACGGTAATCCACACACAGTCGTATGGTACCGTCTCGCTTGTCCACAAATAGAACAGGCGATCCCCATGGTGAAGCGCTGGGACGGATAAGGCCTTTGCTAAGCATATCAGCAAGCTGCTTCTTTAACTCCTCAAGTTCTTGGGGATTCATACGATAAGGTCGCTGAGCAATGGGAGCTGTTCCGGGAATCAACTCAATTACGAATTCGATATCCCGGTCAGGGGGCATACCTGGCAGCTCCTCAGGGAAGACGTCGGGGTACTCACATACCACCGAAACTTGATCAAGAGTCGGCCCAGAGACAGACTTCTTGTAGTAGGCTCTACGAGAGGGCATAGTCGCGATGTGCTCAATCTTAACTCCTTCACTATTGGTTACGGTTATCGCCTTCCGGGCGCAATCAATGTGCCCCTGGTACTTGGTCATCCAATCCATCCCAAGTACCACGTCCAATCCCTTGGTACCAAGAATAATCAGATCGGCTTGGAAAGATATACCATGAATATCTACGGGTACTCCTTCGCAGGTCAAGTGTGCCCTAACTTGAGAACCGGGAAT
This sequence comes from Dactylis glomerata, assembly GCA_007115705.1. Lineage (NCBI taxonomy): Eukaryota > Viridiplantae > Streptophyta > Magnoliopsida > Poales > Poaceae > Dactylis > Dactylis glomerata. Next base: position 5,419,548 of record QXEO01000647.1, read on the forward strand.
TTGAACTATCATGTTGCGAGTCATTTGAGACGCGGTCAACCCACCCTTGGACACGAACCTCTCGGTAACAAAGGAATGCGAAGCTCCAGAATCAAATAACACTTTTGCGGGAATTGAGTTGACGAGAAACGTACCCAGAACAACATCAGGTGCTTTGGCAGCTTCCTCCGCAGTCACATGATTTAAGCGGCCTCTGGCATTGTTGGCTTGAGTCCTTGGGTTCCTTCCAGTGGGTCCACGGCCTTGACCCTGATTGGGCCTCGGCGCGCTGAGGCTCGGGGCTGATGGTTTCTTCAGGGGGCATTCCTTAGAGAAATGCCCGGGCTGACCACAAGTATAGCAGCCACTACCTTGGCTGCGGTTGGCAGGATTGAAAGTGTTGCGATTCCCTCCAGAAGGATTTCCGCCAGAGGGGCGGTTGCCTGAGTACTGGCGGTTGGGGTTGTTGGGCCTGGGAGCTTGAGAGGCGAACCTCTGAGGGGGTGGCGTAGACCTTGATGGGGGCATGCTGCGAGATCTCTGACTGCTTGATCCACCCTGATTCATCATCCTCCTCTTCCGGCTTTCACGGGCAGCCTTGTTCTTGTCCTCCACCATGATGGCGGCATCAACCAAAGACTCCATGTCGCGGTAGGGTACGGCGACCAGATAAGGCTGCAGGTCTTCCTGAAGTCCATTCAAGAAGCGCTCCCGCTTCTTCTCGTCAGTGTCGATGTCGTTAGGGGCATACCTCCCCCAGGTGGTGAACTTGTCGAGGTATTCGGTGACACCCATACCTCCTTGCTTGAGGTTAAGGAACTTGTCACGCATGATCTTGATGAGTCCAGATGGAACGTGGGCCTTGCGGAACTTGGTCTTGAAGGCTTCCCAAGTCATCACTTGGCCTTCGGGCTGCATGGCACGGACGTTCTCCCACCATGCTCCTGCTCCGCCAGCTAGGAAATGGGTGGCGTAGAGCACCTTCTCGTTTGCTCCAACTCCCGCATACTCGAGCTTATTCTCGATGGTGCGGAGCCAGTCATCGGCGTCCAAGGGTTCGGTAGACTTGGTGAATGTGGGCGGGTTGGAGTTTTGGAAGTTCCTAAGCGTGTTGCGTGGTTCCTCATCATCGTGGCCACCATTGTTGGTGTGGTTGGTGGCCATCTGGGCGAGTTGCTAGAGTGTAGCTAGGTTAGCTTGACGCTCGGTGCGTGCGGCTTCACGCTCCTCCAACAGGAGCCGCAGCACCTGCGTCATGTCGGGCTCAGGAGGTGGGGGCGGTTCGTTGCCAGAGTGGGCACCAGTCTCCGGAGCCATTCTGGAGAGGAGGGAATTGGTGAGATTTATAACAAGGGAACTTATGCAGATTTCATAAGAACGAAAGAAGTACACTCATGCATAGCATACATCCATGGCAACCATACATAACATGCTCCAACAACCATGCATAACAAGTCCATGCATACATAATATATACAAACAAAAGGGTGCCAAACATGTCCAGGCACACACACATACCACACATAGTCGCATACAACAACATAGCAAATGGTTCTAGATAGACCATACAACACCGATACGTAGAGGGGTCAAACTAAACACTACGCGGCATCCTAAGTGAGAGGTAGAGTGGTGAGACCTACTCGTCGCCGCTAACGTCGGGAACTCGCTCCTCGGGGTCCTCCTCGCTAGGAGTCTCAGGAGCGTAGAAGTCGAGGATAGCGTTGCGGTCATCACCGCTCTCGCTACCACGGTCGTCGTCGTCGGTACTCGCGGGCTCCTCGTCGAACGCCTCCTGGTGGTCGTCGTCGCGGCCGAGTACCTCCTCGTTCTCCTTGCGGAGCTCGGCGGTCTCCTCCTCCAACTCGGACACGTGGCTCTCAAGAGAATCCAAGTGGTCCTCCAGCTCGCGGACGCGCCTCCTCAGAGCCTTGTTCTTCTTCACGATCTTCCTCTTGGCAACGAGGAGACGGTGACGTGAGAAGATAGACTCCTGGAGGTCCTCGCGGAGAGCAGCGAGCTCGAGTCCCCTCTCGTCGGCGACCATCCGGACATGGTCCAGATGCTCCTGCGTGTGGTGCAGGTAAGCCTCAGTGTGGCAGAAGTGGCGGCTGAAGGGAGTGGGCACCGCGGCCTGGTGGGGAAAGCCATCGGCGTCGACTCTCCCGTAGTGCTCGTAACGAGTCCCAAGCAACTCGTCGAAGTGGAGGTGGACTAGGCGCGAGATGGCTCTGATACCAACTCTGTGGGGACCCCGGCTTACCACCCGGGATACCCGTTATGCATACAATTCACGATCCCAGGAGACCGTCGTGAATCCACATAACAGAGTTGGCATTACAGATACATCATCCATTACATAAATAAGTCGTTAAGTCTTACATAGCCGCTTGGCTGAATACACACGCCTCACAGGGCAAGTTCAACAAACGCACTAATAATATAGCAGCGGATACACATAGCGTAGTGGACCAAGTCAGGCCTACTACCCTACAGGCGACTGACCAGGAAACGAATCCTAATTCGCACCAGCGTCGTCATACTCCTCATCATCTTCATAGTAGTCATCTCCGAAATCTGGCCAAGTTAATAGCCAGGGACAAAGCCGTGAGTACATTTTGGAATTGTACTCGCAAACCATCTAAGAGAGAGAGTTCACATGCTATATGGCTGTAGCAAGGAGGTTGGGTTTCAAGTGATCATGTGCTACTAACTTCTCGTGTCGATATAGCATGTCCCACGACATTTCTATATCCTTGCTAAAGAAGACTTTTAGAAAACATTTAGTAAAATCTCTAGGGAAGGGGGAAACTCCTTTAAAGAATAGACCGGTGGTCAATCAAACATGACCACCCCAAAGCATCGGCAGTACCCTCCAAGTACTCCGATCCACCTCCGTGCCACGGCAGTACCCTCCAAGTACTCCGTCCGGCACAAAACTCCATTTTTCTAGTAAACCATTTATAAAACCAAAACCTGACATTGGGCAATGTAGTGATCTCCACAACCGTCCATGACCGAGGACGCGGCTATTCGAATAGTTTTACACTCTGCAGAGGTTGTACACTTTACCCACACCAAACGATCAATCCGCCGGGATACCACCACGGACCGTCATACACAAGTATGCGGGGTTCGGATAATCGATCAAAGCCGTCCATCTATCCACCTTAATACGGGTGCCTACCCTATGGAGTATACATCCCCGGCAAACCCTTGCCGTCTACCTCTGCCGAGCGTAGTTCCAGTGCCACGGCGGGAGAAACCCAAGTGTCTTCCGGACGGGTAGCCTGTTGGCGGGCCCGCTACACTGTTTCCCATGACTTGCGACAACCCGGATTCCAGGGTCCTCCAGACCCTTATATAGTGCGAGGCTCCCCGCATTAAGGCAGATAGACTTCAAACTAAGCCCGTCCCATACCGGGTAATGTGGTTGCACTGTTTAATTGTTTCGAGCGACTACAAAGAAACACCGATGCCTTTTTCTAAATCCACCAACTCCTTTTCTCCATAACCCAAGTGTCCATTTGTCTAAAAATCATTTAGAAAACATTTCAGTGGAGTAGTTACTACTGCAAGGTTTTCGTAACCACTTTCGAAAACTTTTCCGGAAGTTATCCCATCCTAGAGTTTTTGGCTCCACTACAAGTGTTTCCCAAAGACGTCGATGTTAATCATCGAGTCTCTACTTTCAGGGTAAAGAGTAGGTGCTAAGGGTGTCATCCTTCCTGGATGATAACAATGTGACCCGTGGAGCTAAGCCACCATCTATTGCTAACTAGGGATAATTAGCAATATAAGAAAAACAATGCATAGTAGTAAGAGTAAGAGTAGTAATAATGCATAGTGCTGTGATAGGATTCAGATATGAGTCAAATAGATGGCTTGCCTTGATGGGCTTGTCCCTGATCACCCTCCTCCTGGTACTCAAACACTTCCCCCTCCTCTGCACAGTCGTCGTTCGAATCTATCGCCGGAAAAAGAAAAGAAACATACATACAATGAGCATTCATGCATACATGTGGTTTCATTCAACACATCAAACAACTCAAGCATTTGAGTATCAGAAGCAAACAAGTTTAGGTTCCTGAACACTTAACTAATTTAATAAAAAAAATCACCAACATAATAGTAAGCAATTTCTAGATGCATGGTATTATTCAAACACAAGCAAGCACTTGCATGCACCAAGCATATCAAAACATGGCATCAGCACACTTACAGGTAGTTGATAACATTTCAGTAGCAACACAATTGGAAACACCCTAACATAGTATAAAGGTGATTTAATAAGGATTTAATAATTCTAGGAATCACTAGAGTAGCAATATAATCCTCTAAAATTCTCTGTAGGTCCTAAAATTCTAACAGAGGTCAATCTGAAAAGCTAATCAAATTCCTGATACACCAGAAGTGGAATCACTCCAAAATAAACAATATTTTGAGCACAATAAATCAATTACTGCAGGATATTATTATCACCAAAACATTTACTGCAAACAATTCACAGTTCCTAAAATAGTGAAACCAGTTCCTCTAAATCAAGAAAACTGTAGGGTGCCAGTGAAAATTGGATTCAACAAATTTCAGTAAACAGGATATCATATTTGCAGGTAATAGTGAAAATCAATAGATCTACTATTAATAATCCAAAGATAACATCTAAGCTCCAATAAATTATGCATGCAGTACACCCAGGTGAAGATTAAGTCCAGGAACACACAGAAATTTAAATCACTAGATTTGGATGCATAAAATAATTCCTAACAATTTCTAAACTTGCAGGGATTTACAGAAAAGAGAAAATAATTCTCTAAAAAAAAGAAACTGGGCTGGGGGCGACGGATCTGGGCCAGGCTGGCCTAATCCCGGCGGCCTGCCCGGGCTGGCTAAGGCGAAGAAGTACGCTGCCGTCGGATTCAGATCCGACGGCGCGGCTGTTATCTTCCTCGCGCACACACAGCGCATGCAAGCGCGGGCGATGGCTAGCTAGGGTTTCGGCGAGGCGAATCTTACTAGAGGTCGCTGGGGTTCCGGTGATGTTGGGAATCGGCGGCGGAGGTGATCAGAAGGGGCTGGCGGGTATTCTTGCTTGCATGCAGGGGTCGCAGGGCTCGGGATGCTGCCGATGTCGTCGCGGTGAGCTACGGCAGAAGGTTGGCGATGTCGACGTCTACGGCATTTCCTGGACCAAGTAGAGGGAGAGAGATGAGTTCTTGAACCAAGGAGGAGTCATTGATCCAGAGAGGAGGAGCAGGGAAACGGCGAGGTCGACTGCAACCTCCACCTCGGCCGATGGCGATCTACTCGAGTAGCTCGAGCTCTTTGACGGCGGTTTCTCTTCGGCGAGGTGACAGAGAGGTGCTGTAGATGAGTGGGAAGAGAGGCAGAGCAAATGAGGGGAAGGGGGTGGCTTCCAGAGGGTTGCTTGGCTTATAACCGTGGAGGTGGGTTCGGTCTATGGTGCACCGTCATCGGACGCAATTGGTCGCCGTGGGCGGCTCTCTGAGGGGGCATTGTACACTGAGTCTAGGTAGGTGGTCGGCGGTGTCGGTGGCGCAACGGTCTGGTCGGGGCGGCCTCGGGTTCAGACCGGGTGAGACTGAAACCGGGTTCGCCTGGGCTGGTACACGTGACCAGGGAGCAGGGTGATGGTGTCCGGGCGTCGAAGGCATCGTGCCGTGTCGGTTTGGGTGCAGGGCGAGGCTAGGAAGCGGGCTGGTGCATGGGAACGGCTCGGCGCTCTGGCGGCTCGATCGACGCTGGTCTGGCACGGTCGGGGCGGCACACACGGTAGGCTTCGGGCTGGTTTGGCCTGGGGAATTGATACTAGGTGTCCAGAGGGCTCTGGTGGCGAGGTGACAATGCGTGAGATGGACGGTGGCCTGTTGGCTCGGCCGGGTGTGCACGGTGGGCTTGGCTACGGCCATGGCGGCGTGAGGTGCTGCTGGCTTGTCGCTGCGAGGTGGGGTCGTGGAGGGTGGTCTGCAGGGTGGCGCACGATCACTGGGGGTTGGCAAAAAGGGAGGGAGTCACAATCGAAGAGGGAGGGAGAGGGAAACGGTCTAGCAGGGCCTCGGGCTACTCCTCTCCCTCGATGCCAACTGAAAAACGACAAGGTCGATCTCTGCCAGGATTTTCTTGCTGGGCTTAGAAAGGACCTGCTGGGGAAATCACTTTGGTCGGTTTGCATTGAAAGAAAAGGAGATCAAGGGAAGAAAGAAAGAGAGAAACAATGGTGAGGGTATTTGAATCCGAAATTCAAATTCAAATTTGAATTATTCAAACTTGGTTTGAAGGTTGAGCTAGGATCGTATCCAGAGGTATCCAAGGTGCTCAAGAGCATGGGACGAAAGTTTGGAAGTTTAGAGCTAGATAAACTAGGGTTTTGGAGAAGCTCCAAATTTCAAATAAGGGAGTAGAAATAAAAGAACAAGAAAAGAAAAGAGAGGCGATCTCACCAATGATCTATACTAAGATTTTTGGTGCACACAAAATGAGCTAGGGTCAAAATAGTTTGCATAAAATCATAGCTCACTTCCTAGGTGATTAGCACATGCGTTAAAGGAAGCAGGGCTAAATTTGAAATTTACACCCTCACATAAAATCATATGCACCTACACTAGCACTCACTTAGGATCATGCCTTCACATGAATTCATAGGCATGTATACTTGCTCACATGGATTCACGCATTCTTAAGATAACATCTATGCTTGCACGCATACATGAAATCAGGCATCATAGGACACAAACACAACGTTTAGCAAAAGTTTAAATTTACCCTCTAGATACTTCACCAAGTGCAAAGATTTCCTGAATACTAAGAGTGGGATGTTACAGGTAGCTCCATTCTTCCTCCTCTTGGTCATCACTCTCCTCCTCTTTTTTATCCAATGAGCTTCCAGTTTCAGCAATTTCTTCTTCCATAGGCTCCTTCATGGCATTAGTCTCTTCCGTTGGAGAGCATCTATTAAGATATTTAAGAATATAGCCATTTCCTTGCTTGTAATTATCAAAGCAAAATGTGAGTATATCATAAACCTCATATTTATAAGGTGCATCGTCAGTATTTTTAAGCAAATAAGCAAGTTCGAAAGCACCCTTCCAAGCAATAAATTCTTCAATTTGTTCCACATCATAAAAGTCATAATTTCCATTAATATAAGAAGATATGGTAACATCATCATTATACTCACATTGAAAAGGGAGGTGTTTATACCTCCTACAGCAACAAGATTCATCAAAGCAATAAGTAACATTATAAGTAGAGCACACATTTCTAGCAATGATATATAATCTATTGATTTGTTCCCATAAGTGTTTCCCTTTTTGTGACAAGCGGTGTTCATCATAATAATTTTGCTGCTCTTCCGTGAACCCACCTTGCCAAAAAGATTTAGTTTCAAAGAAACCAACCATTGATAGAAAGCATGATAAAGCAAGACAAGTAAAAACAACTATCAAGGATACTAATTTTTTTGGGTTTTTGATATAAAACGATGCAGGTAAAATAAATAAAGTAAAGCAAAACAATAACAAAGTAAAGGATGTGCGTGCGAAAACTCCCCTCACAGAAGTCTTCTACTCTTCCCCGGCAACGACGCCAGAAAAGAGGCTGATACTCCAAGTTGATGTGGGAGATCAGAGGTCCTTGTGCGTGGTGAATGACCAGCCCGTTGGGAACCCCAAGAGGAAGGTATGATGAGTATAGCAGCTTGTTTTCCCTCAGTTAAGGAACCAAGGTTTATCGTTCAGGAGAAAAGCAGACAATGACGACTGAAGGTGATACAGACTGGCTTAATAACACTCCAACAAGGGCGCACTTGTTGACTCGTCTTCGGCCAGTAGCAACGCGGAACTTGCACACACACAACCAAGTACTTTGTTCCCAACTTGCGATGAGGTTGTCAATCTCACCGGTTTGCTTGAAACAAAGGTTATGAGCGTATCGAGTGGAAAACAGTAGAGTATGCGAGTAAAGTAAACAATGCGAGTAAAGTAAACAGGTAATAGCAATATGATGGAAATAGGACCGGGATCCATAGTTCATTAGTGGTGTCTCTCCATAAGATAAATAACACATGCTGGGTAAACAAATTACAGTTGGGCAATTGATAGAATAAAGATAAACGTGATATGTCAAGAAGATCACTATGAGATTTACCCTGGGCATTACAACAAAATACATAGACCGCCATCCAACTGCATCTATGAATAATAATCCACTCCCGGGGATATCAATCCGAACACCCCATGAGTATTAAGTTGCGAACAACAGATAATTGCATTAAGCAAAGTGTTTAATGTAAACAAAGCATATGCCCTTGAGCATATGAATGTTGTTTTCTCCCTAGTAGCAACAGCACATCTACAACCTTAGAGGTTTCTGTCACTCCCCCAGGTTAAATAGAGGCATGAACCCACTATCGAGCATAAATACCCCCTCTTGGAGTCACTAGCAACTACTCGGCCAAGATAGCTACTAACAATGGAGAGCATGCAAGATCATAAACAACATAGAGATAACAAAAGATAATATTCAGTACAGCAACTCAATCATAAACACCAATATTCATCGGATCCCAACAAACCAAACATGTAGAATTACATAGCGGTGATCTCAATCATGTAGGGCAGCTCATGAGATCTAAACATGAAGCACATGATGGAGAAGACAACCATCTAGCTACTGCTATGGACCCATAGTCCAAGGTAGACTACTCACTCATCGCTCCGGAGGCAAGCATGGCGATGAAGAAGACCTCTGGTGGCGATTGCCCTCTCCGGCAGGGTGCCGGGAAGAGCTTCTGGACCCTCCCGATCTTTGGGTCGACGGCGGCAGCGGATCACGATGTGTTCTGGAAAATTGATCGGGTACTTAGGTTTTTTCCGTCGGGGGGTCTTTATAGGCGAAGGGGCGATGTCAGAGGAGGGCCCAGGTGGCCTGACACCTTGGTGGCGCGGGCCAGGGGCTGGCCACGCCACCCTGGCGTGTGGGCCCCTGGTGGCCCCTCTCCTTCTCTCCTTCAGATCTCTGGAAGCTTCCGGGTAAAATAAGACTTCAAGAACTTGTTTCGTCCAATTCCGAGAATATTTCCTGTGTATCACTTCTGAAACACAAAAACAGCAGAAAACAGGGAACTGGTGTTGGAATTATGCCCTAGAGGCAATAATAAAGATGTTATTATTATAATTCTTGTTCATGATAATGTTTATATTCCATGCTAGAATTGTATTAAGCGGAAACTTTAATACTTGTGTGGATTATGAACAACACCGTGTCCCTAGTACGCCTCTATGGACTAGCTCATTGATTAATGATGGTTAAGGTTTCCTAACCATAGACATGTGTTGTCAATTAATAATGAGATCATATCATTAGGAGAATGGTGTGATGGACAGACCCAAATAAAGCAGAGCAAATAGATCGTGTCATTGTGTTCATCTTTGCGAAGTTTTTCTATGTCATGTATTGTATTCCTTAGACCATAAGATAATACAACTCCCTAGTATCGGAAGAAAGCTTTGAAGTCATCAAACGTCATCCTATGTGAGGGTGATAATAAAGGTGTCTCTCAGGTGATCGGAAAGTACTTGTTGGGTTGTATGTATCGAGATGGAATTTGTCCCTCCCAAGTCGGAGAGATATACTTTGGGCCCACTCGGTAATCGATATCAACACCGCTTGCAAGCATGTGGTTAAGGAGTTAATCACAAAGTGATATCGGATTACGGAACGAGTAAAGTACTTGCTGTGAACGAGATTGAACTAGGTATGGTGATACCGACGATCAAATCTCGGGCAAGTAAAATATCGTGTGACGAAGGGAATACATATACGGGATTAATTGAATCCTGACATCGCGGTTCATCTGATATGATCATCGATGAATATGTGGGAGTCAATATGGGTTTCCAGATCCCGCTGTTGATTATTGATAGAAGATCATGTCTACATATTCTCGAACCCGTAGGGTCACACACTTAACGTGTATCGATGCTAGGATAGAATGGATAATTGGTTTATGAGTTTTAGTTCGGAGTCTCGGATGAGATCCAGGACATCACGAGAGGTTCCGGAATGGTCTGGAGAATAAGATTCATATAAAGGAAAGCAGTTTTTGGATTCCGGAAAGGTTTCGGAGTTTATCGGTATTGTACCGGAAGGTTCTAGAAGGTTCCGGAGTGGGACCAACGTGGACCCACTTGACAGAGGCCTGCGTGGGCCTAAGGGGAAGTGCCCTGGCCGCCTTGGGCCAGGCGCACAAGGCCCCTAAGGCCCAGCCGGCCAGCCCAAGGGGAAACCCTAAGGGAGTCTTCAAAGAAGGAAGGGGGGGAAACTTGCCCCCCACTCTTCCTACTCCAAGTCGGCGCCCTAGGGTTTGGGGAGAGGCCAAGCTGGCCGGCCACCCCTCTATATATAGGGGGCAAGGGCGCAGCCCTCTCTCACCTCTAACCCAAACCCTAGCCGCCAACTGCTGCCCTCCCTCTCTCTCTCTCGCGACTGCGCGTAGGCGAAGCCCTGCCGCAGAAACTCTCCACCATAAGCACCACGCCGTCGTGCTGCCGATCCAATCTATCTCTCCACCATACTTGCTGGACCAAGGAAGGAGGAGACATCGCTGCACCGCACGTGTGCAACTCTCGGAGGCGCCGCCACTTGCGGCGTAGGATCGGATCGGTGCGAATCTTCAAGGGTATGAAGATCTCATCTACCTCTCTCGTTGATTACATCTCCTAGATTAGATCTTGGCTTTCTTGTTCGCTTCCGTAGGAAAATTTTTGTTTTCTATGCTGCGAATCCCTTCAGTGGTATCAGAGCTAGATCCATGCGTAGATGTGTTTCACGAGTAGAACGCAACATGCTTGTTGCGGGCGTTGATGTTTTCTGTTGCAAACCTCTTGTTGTGTATTTCTTATGGCGCGGTATAGTGAGATCGAAGCGGTCCAGGCCAACTTTACGCGACCGCGTTCGCGATACCGGCTCCGCACTTGACGTGTGGCTTGTTCCATACATGCGGCTGGTGGATGCCAGTTTCTCTCACTATAGTAGTCATGGGACTTACATCGGATGTTAGCAACCATAATATCACCGTTGTGGCTTTTCGTAGGTAAGAATCGTTCTTAGCTTGTTACTCCCATAAGCCACGTAAAACATGCAACAACAAAGTAGAGGCGTCTAACTTGTTTTTGCAGGGAGTGTTTTGTGATATGGTATGGCCCAAGACATGATGAGTATGAATTGAGTTGTATGCAATGATCATGTTTTGTAATCTTTCACGACTTGCATGTCGATGAGTTCACAACCGGCAGGAGCCATATGGTTGTCTTTATAATTATGTATGACCTGCGTGTCAACTTCTTATACGCCATGTAATAGCTTTACTTTATCGCTAAGTAGTTAGCAATAGTTGTAGTTGCTATTCGTGGTGGAGGCAATCATGGTGGAGTGATGGAGATCATGCCGGTGCGCACAAGATGGAGATCATGGCGCGGAGATTGGCTATACCATGTCACATAAAATTATATGCATGTGATGTTTATCCTTTTATGTATCTTATTATGCTTAGATCGCGACGGTAGCATTATAAGATGATTCCTCACTTAAAGATCAAGATAAAATTATGTTCTCCCCTCGTATGCGCCGTTGCGAAAGTTTGTCGTTTTCAAGCACCTCGTGATGATCGGGTGCTATAAACTCTACGTTCACATACAACGGGTGCAAGCCAGTTTTGCACACGCGGAAAATACTTGGGTTTGACTTGACGAGCCTAGCATGTACAGACATGGCCTCGGAACACACGAACCGAAAGGTTAAACATGAGTCATATGAATGATATGATCGACACTGAGTTGTCCACCATTGAAACCACATCTCTTCTCGTGAAGATCGGATTAGGTGTGGTGAATTTGGATCGTGTTCACTAAACAACTTGAGGGATGTTGAATTTAGTGGGAGTTCATCTAGTAATTTGATTAATTTGAACTAGTTATCATGAACTTAGTCTAAATTGTACTTGCAATGTTGTAGATCAAATGGCTAAGTCCAACTTCAACTTCAACGTGTTTGCTGAGAAAGAAAAGCTTAAGAACAATGGGTCTAACTTCACCAACTGGTTCCGCAATCTGAGAATCATTCTCGCTGGCGGACAAAAAGCCTATGTACTTGAGAAAGCGCTAGGTGACGCCCCTGCTGCTGATGCGTCGACTGATGTAAAAGCTGTTTATCAGTCACGCAAAGATGATTATGGAGTGATTAAGAGTACCATGTTGTTTGCTATGGAACCGGAACTTCAAAATCGTTTTGAGGAGTTCGGCGGGCCTTATGAGATACTTGAGGAACTGAAAACCATGTTTCAGACTCAAGCCCATTCTGAGAGATATGCGATCTCTGAGAAGTTCTTTAACTGCAAGATGGAGGAAGGGAGTTCCGTTAGTGAGCACGCCATTAAGATGTCGGGCTACACTCAACGCCTTGAGCAACTGGACTGCAAGATTCCAGAGGAGCTCAAGATTGACAGAGTTCTGCAATCACTCCCTCCTAGCTACAAAGGTTTTGTAGTTACTCACAATCAAATTGGTTCCACTGATACGATCACTGAGCTCTTCGCTAAGCTTAAAGCTGCGGAGGTGGATATCAAGAAAGATAATCATGTATTGATGGTCAACAAGACCACTAGCTTTAAGAAAGCTAAGGGAGCAAAGGGATCCTTCAAGAAAGGCAGCGGCAAGCGCGTTGCCCCTGTTGAGAAGAAGCTCAAGTCTGGACCTAAGCCGGACACTGAGTGCTTCTATTGCAAGGTCAAGGGTCACTGGAAGCGCAACTGTCCTAAGTACTTAGCGGACAAGAAGGCTGGCACCATCAAAGGTATATTTGATATACATGTTATTGATGTCTACCTTACTAGCGCTCGTTGTAGTGCCTGGGTATATGATACTGGTTCAGTTGCTAATATTTGTAACTCGAAACAGGAGCTACGGAATAGACGGCGGCTAGCAAGGGATGAGGTGACGATGCGCGTTGGCAATGGATCAAAAGTTGATGTGATGGCCGTCGGCACGCTCTCCTTAGTTTTACCTTCGGGATTAGTTTTAAACCTTAATAAGTGTTATTATGTGCCTGCGTTGAGCATGAACATTATATCTGGATCGTGTTTATTGCAAGACGGTTATTCATTTAAATCTGAGAATAATGGTTGTTCTATTTATATGAATAACATCTTTTATGGTCATGCACCTGTTGTGAATGGTTTATTTCTTCTGAATCTCGAAAGCAATGAAACACACATCCATAACATTGAGGCTAAAAGATGCAAAGTAGATAGTGATAATCCAACTTATTTGTGGCACTGCCGTCTAGGTCATATTGGTGTAAAACGCATGAAGAAACTCCATTCTGATGGAATTTTAGAGTCTCTTGATTTTGAATCATTTGACACGTGCGAACCATGCCTCATGGGCAAGATGATCAAAACCCCGTTCTCCGGAATAATGGAGCGAGCAACGGACTTATTGGAAATCATACATACCGATGTGTGCGGACCAATGAGTATTTCGACGCGCGGTGGATATCGCTATTTTCTCACTTTTACTGATGACTTAAGTAGATATGGGTATATCTATTTAATGAAACATAAATCTGAAACGTTTGAAAAGTTCAAAGAATTTCAGAATGAAGTGGAAAACCATCGTAACAGGAAAATTAAATTTCTGCGATCCGATCGTGGAGGTGAGTATTTGAGTTATGATTTTCTCACGCATCTTAAAGCAAGCGGAATCGTTTCGCAACTCACGCCACCCGGAACACCACAGCGCAATGGTGTATCTGAACGCCGGAATCGAACTCTATTAGATATGGTGCGATCAATGATGTCTCTAACAGATTTGCCGTTATCATTTTGGGGTTATGCATTAGAAACCGCTGTATTCACTTTAAATAGGGCACCATCTAAATCCGTTGAGACGACACCGTATGAACTATGGTTTGGTGCTAAACCTAAGTTGTCGTTTCTTAAAGTTTGGGGATGCGAAGCTTACGTCAAGAAGTTGATGCCGGATAAGCTCGAACCCAAAGCGGAGAAATGCGTCTTCATAGGATACCCTAAGGAAATGATTGGGTATACCTTCTACCACAGATCCGAAGGCAAAGTGTTTGTTGCAAAGAATGGATCCTTTCTTGAGAAGGAGTTTCTCTCGAAAGAAGTGAGTGGGAGGAAGGTAGAGCTAGACGAGGTTATTGAACCTTCTCTTGAGTTGGAGGGTAGCGCAGCACCCGAAATTGTTCCGGCGCCGCCTGCACCAACAAGAGAGGAAGCTAATGATAAAGATCATGAAACTTCGAACGATGCTACTACTGAACTTCGCAGGTCAACAAGGTCACGTGCTACTCCTGAATGGTACGGCAACCCTGTCTTAACCGTCTTGTTGTTAGACAACAGTGAACCTGCGAACTATGAGGAAGCGATGATGAGCCCAGACTCTGAGAAATGGCTAGAGGCCATGAAATCCGAATTGGGATCCATGAGCGAAAACCAAGTGTGGACTTTGGTGGACCCTCCTAGCGACCGTAAGGCCGTTGAGTGCAAATGGATTTTCAAGAAGAAAACGGACGCGGATGGTAATGTTACTGTCTATAAAGCTCGGCTTGTCGCAAAAGGTTTTCGGCAAGTTCAAGGTGTTGACTACGATGAGACTTTCTCTCCCGTAGCAATGTTTAAGTCCATTCGGATTTTATTAGCAATTGCTGCGTTTCATGATTATGAAATATGGCAGATGGATGTCAAGACTGCGTTCCTCAATGGCAACATTGATGAAGAGTTGTATATGATGCAGCCCGAAGGTTTTGTCGATCCTAAGGATGCTAATAAGGTGTGCAAACTTCAGCGTTCCATTTATGGACTGAAGCAAGCATCTCGGAGTTGGAACCTTCGTTTTGATCAAGTGATCAAAAGTTTTGGATTTGTTCCAAATTGCTACGAAGCTTGTATCTACAAGAAAGTGAGTGGGAGCTCGGTGACATTTTTAGTACTATATGTGGATGACATATTGATTATTGGAAATGACATCGGTATGCTTAATGATGTGAAGAGTTATTTGAATAAATGTTTTTCAATGAAAGACCTAGGGGAAGCTGCTTATATATTAGGCATCAAAATCTATAGAGATAGAGAAAGACGCCTAATAGCTTTAAGCCAAAGTACATATCTGGACAAAGTTCTGAAGAGGTTCAGAATGGATAAAGCAAAGAAAGGTTCATTGCCCATGTTGTCAGGTAAGATATTGAGCAAGGCTCAGTGTCCAGCTACGGTAAAAGATAGAGAAACTATGAGCAAAGTGCCATATGCCTCGGCCATAGGTTCTATCATGTATGCCATGCTGTGTACTAGACCGGATGTGTCCAATGCTCTTAGTTTGACGAGCAGATACCAAAGTGATCCAGGAGTGGAACACTGGACAGCCGTAAAGAACATCCTAAAGTATTTAAATAGGACTAAAGAAATGTTCTTGGTCTATGGAGGTGATGAGGAGCTCGTCGTAAAAGGTTACGTCGACGCTAGCTTCGACACCGACCCGGATGATTCTAAATCTCAGACAGGATACGTTTATATTTTGAATGGTGGAGCTGTGAGCTGGAGAAGCTGCAAGCAAAGCGTGATTGCGGGATCTACAACAGAAGCGGAATACATGGCTGCTTCGGAAGCATCAAGTGAAGGAGTTTGGATCAGAAACTTCATCACTGAGCTTGGTGTGGTTCCAAATGCCTTGGACCCACTGGAGATATTGTGCGACAACACTGGCGCCATAGCACTGGCTAAGGAACCAAGATATCATCCAAAAACCAAGCACATCAACCGCCGTTTCCATATAATTCGAGATTATATATCAGATGAAGATCTGAAGATTAGCAAAGTACATACGGATCTGAATGTCGCAGATCCGTTGACTAAACCTCTTCCACGAGCAAAACATGATCAGCACCTTAATGCCATAGGTGTTAGATTGTTGCCAGATGTAAACTAGATTATTGACTCTAGTGCAAGTGGGAGACTGTTGGAATTATGCCCTAGAGGCAATAATAAAGATGTTATTATTATAATTCTTGTTCATGATAATGTTTATATTCCATGCTAGAATTGTATTAAGCGGAAACTTTAATACTTGTGTGGATTATGAACAACACCATGTCCCTAGTACGCCTCTATGGACTAGCTCATTGATTAATGATGGTTAAGGTTTCCTAACCATAGACATGTGTTGTCAATTAATAATGAGATCATATCATTAGGAGAATGGTGTGATGGACAGACCCAAATAAAGCAGAGCAAATAGATCGTGTCATTGTGTTCATCTTTGCGAAGTTTTTCTATGTCATGTATTGTATTCCTTAGACCATAAGATAATACAACTCCCTAGTATCGGAAGAAAGCTTTGAAGTCATCAAACGTCATCCTATGTGAGGGTGATAATAAAGGTGTCTCTCAGGTGATCGGAAAGTACTTGTTGGGTTGTATGTATCGAGATGGAATTTGTCCCTCCCAAGTCGGAGAGATATACTTCGGGCCCACTCGGTAATCGATATCAACACCGCTTGCAAGCATGTGGTTAAGGAGTTAATCACAAAGTGATATCGGATTACGGAACGAGTAAAGTACTTGCTGTGAACGAGATTGAACTAGGTATGGTGATACCGACGATCAAATCTCGGGCAAGTAAAATATCGTGTGACGAAGGGAATACATATACGGGATTAATTGAATCCTGACATCGCGGTTCATCTGATATGATCATCGATGAATATGTGGGAGTCAATATGGGTTTCCAGATCCCGCTGTTGATTATTGATAGAAGATCATGTCTACATATTCTCGAACCCGTAGGGTCACACACTTAACGTGTATCGATGCTAGGATAGAATGGATAATTGGTTTATGAGTTTTAGTTCGGAGTCTCGGATGAGATCCAGGACATCACGAGAGGTTCCGGAATGGTCCGGAGAATAAGATTCATATAAAGGAAAGCAGTTTTTGGATTCCGGAAAGGTTTCGGAGTTTATCGGTATTGTACCGGAAGGTTATAGAAGGTTCTGGAGTGGGACCAACGTGGACCCACTTGACGGAGGCCTGCGTGGGCCTAAGGGGAAGTGCCCTGGCCGCCTTGGGCCAGGCGCACAAGGCCCCTAAGGCCCAGCTGGCCAGCCCAAGGGGAAACCCTAAGGGAGTCTTCAAAGAAGGAAGGGGGGGGGAAACTTGCCCCCCACTCTTCCTACTCCAAGTCGGCGCCCTAGGGTTTGGGGAGAGGCCAAGCTGGCCGGCCACCCCTCTATATATAGGGGGCAAGGGCGCAGCCCTCTCTCACCTCTAACCCAAACCCTAGCCGCCAACTGCTGCCCTCCCTCTCTCTCTCTCGTGACTGTGCGTAGGCGAAGCCCTGCCGCAGAAACTCTCCACCATAAGCACCACGCCGTCGTGCTGCCGATCCAATCTATCTCTCCACCATACTTGCTGGACCAAGGAAGGAGGAGACATCGCTGCACCGCACGTGTGCAACTCTCGGAGGCGCCGCCACTTGCGGCGTAGGATCGGATCGGATCGCGAGGAGGAGACGGCGAGTACGACTACGTCAACCACGTTCTATTGAACGTTTCCGCTGTGCGAATCTTCAAGGGTATGAAGATCTCATCTACCTCTCTCGTTGATTACATCTCCTAGATTAGATCTTGGCTTTCTTGTTCGCTTCCGTAGGAAATTTTTTGTTTTCTATGCTGCGAATCCCTTCAACTGGCACTGTGGCAACTCGTTAATAGGTTAGTTCCGAAAAATGCATAAAAGTGCCACGAAGTGTAACGAAACAATAGGCAAATGGTGTAAAAACAAGCATGGAGCATCAAAAATTATAGATACGTTGGATACATATCAGTTTCCGCTCTACTTTCATCCCTAGGTGTCGTTGACGAAGTTGATGAAGATGATCAGCACCCACGGGCATGCCTTCCTCGTGGGGGAGGGGGTGGTGTTGGTGCAGGAGACGCACCCATCAAGAGGCCTGTGGAGCTGGCGGTGCTGATGCACGAGGCCACGCTCCCTAGACCACCTGCCCGTGCTACGGTGGTGTCGCCAGTGGATTTGTTAGTTGGCCCTGCACGATAGAGGAATCTTGGAGCAATGTGGAGAGGCCCTCCCACTAGGCAGCTCCTCCAGCTCGGACTGCACCATGGCAAGGCACAAGGGCACATTGTGTTTGAGGTCCGGTGCTAGAACGAGGCCTCCTGCGCCGCCTCCTCAGCCATCTCCTACACATAGGTGAGGAGGTCGAGGTAGTCATGCGGTTCCTCGCTGGGGATGTCCTCGACGCCCAAAACCAGTGCGTAGTAGTAGCCGGCCTTCGCCACATGGACGTTGTTCTCTAGCTTTGGCTTGACGTTAGTGTAGACATGCCGGTCGACCTCGCCTAGGTAGCCGACATGGCACTCAGGGTCCCACTCCCTCGATGCGAAGGTGTCCCACGCCCTCGAGTTGATGTCAAAAGCGGGGTCATGGCAGAGCTCGGGCCGAAAGATGGGCCTCCGGTGCTGGACCTCTTGGATCTGCTCTAGCCCTTCCCTTGTCATGGTGGGCACAGATATCCTCCTCGAGTTGAGGTGCCATCTCCTGGGGAGGTTCATGTCCGACGAAGATTCATGCGTCCCCGTCGCCTAAAGGGAGCGCTCCATCTTCTACACCGCTCCCTTATTCCACCCTCTCCTAACACCAAATTCGCGAGGGTATCTCACTCCCTTAGGCCTTGTTTGGTTGCAATGGGCAAATCACCCAGGGAACGAGACCCCCAACACAGATTTCCCTGACCACTCGGGATCCCTGCGGAATGGGGGAAAACACACCGATTCCATCATGCCATTTGGATACCAAAAGAAAGGGAATGGAAAGGAACGGAACATAAACTACAAAATCCGAAAATGGATCGTTATTCGGTACAAATCCTTCCGTTTATTTTGGTCACTAGGGGGAGAAGAGCTTCGATCGAGGCGGAGGGAAGCTTGGGCGGAGGGGTGGAGGAGAGCTCGCATGGAGTCGGCGGAGATCTTGAACGAAGGGCGGAGGCAGAGCGCTCAGGAGGGACTCCGGTCGCCGGAAAGAGGAGATCGGGAGGCGTGGCTCCCAGCGCTGTCGTCTCTCTATCGGGAGGAGAGAGAGAGAGAGCGAGCGGGCATTTCGTCCCCGATGTCCGGCCTAGTGGATCGCTCTCTCGGGGATGGCAGTGGAAAGGCCGGGCTCCAGCTCCCTCTTCGACAACCAAATGGAGTGGTGGGCTCGCCCGGGGCAGTTGGGCCCGTGGTTTCATCGCCTAGGGAAACGACGCGGAACCGCTCAGGAAACGCTTCTACCAAAGGGCTTGTTTGGATGCCAGTGATCCCGAGCGGTTCCGCGTCGTTTCCCTAGGCGAAGATACCCCGAGCCCAACTGCCCCGGGCAAGCCCATCGGTCCATTTGGTTGTCGAAGAGGCCGCTGGAGCCCGGCCTTTCCACTCTAATCCCCGGGAGAGCCATCCACTAGGCTAGACAACGGGAGCCAATTCCTCGCTCGCAATCCTCGCTTGCTCCTCGCTCGCTCTCTCTCGCGATAGGAGGCGGCGGCGCTGGGAGGGACGCCTCCCGATCTCCTTCTTCCGGTGACCGCAGCGATTCCTGTGCATTCCCGCTCCGTCCTTCGTTCCAGATCTCCCCCGTCTCTGTCCAAGCTCTCCTCCAGACACCTTCGCCCAAGCTTCCTTCCGCCTCAAAGTTCCTCTCCTCTCTGGCGACGGAAAAAAAGAGAATGATTTTTCCATTCCCTTCCGTTTGGTATCCAAATGGCAGGATGGAATATGTGTTTTCCTCGTGGGATCCCGAGTTGTCAGGGAAATCCATGTTGGGGGTTTGGATCCCTAGGTGTTTTGCCCACTGCAACCAAACAAGGCCTTATGCTACAATATAAGTGACAACAAGTTCCAACGGTAATGACCAAGAGCTATGACAACGGTGACCGTGAGTTTGCGATTGTGGTAACCATGATTTGTGAGGACGGTTGTAGTTCAAGAGACTTGAATTGTTAGAAAATTGATATGTGCATTGCATTCACGCATGTATATTTTGTGAAAATATAAAACTTTTAGATAGATTTTAATTATCAAAGTGATTGAATTTTCACACAAGTTAATAACTTGGAACTAGTTCATCAAGTTGAGCATTATAAACTTGGAGATGATATTTGTTAAGACTCTATTTAGGAAGGTAGAAATAATACTCGTTAATAAACCTGAACTATAACACAAACACACCCATAAGGAACAAATATCAAATCTACTATTTCCCCCTTACGACATTCTCGAAGCTTTAATTGTGTATCACACGAGTCAGTTTCAACTCAGTTGACCATTTTGTTTTCCAAAATGGCCTATCTATCCCCCTTCTTTGCAAAAAGAAGATTCCATACAACTGACGAAGGAGCTCCTATAGATCGGCTTTAGCGACACATGATGCCTAGGCATGGAATTTAAGTCGGGTTGAGACAACTCGGCTTGACTTGAGTTGTCCAAACTCGTTCAACTATCGAGTAAGCTCAACTCAATTTGACTCGTTCAACTAGCGATTCTAAAACTGAAATTTTGCTGGACCTGTAAAATTCATGAGTTTGCTTGTTTCACTCGGTAAAATTCTCAACAATTCACATTCGTAGCTTGTGTATCTGATTGTTCCTAATTTTTTGAGAATGTATCATTCAATCATCACCACAATAAATGAAATTATGACACCATCACGTAATTGTAATCAATAAACTATAATTAGCAGGAAAAATTATTTACATAAATGAAAGGTTTAGTGTTACCTTTACCGAGTTAAACGTACTGGTAAACCCGGCTCGTTACCTCAAACTCATTTAATGACTAAAACTAAAACTTTTCTGGCCTTGTTTTACATCGACTTTGAGTCAAGCCAAGTCAAATTGTCATTTAGCTCGCGAGTTTTAAGTTTCAGTTCCAGACCTAATGATGTGAGTTGATTTTGTTAAAACTTTCAAAAATACAATTTTAATTGAATTTGAAAAAACGAGCTACATGTAGCTTAGGGCTACATTTGTGGTTTTCATTTCATGCCCCTCAAAACAAATGTTCATGTTGTTTTGTATTCACTTTAATCGAATAATAAGTGTTGATGATTTTATACTGTACAAAGTTAATACTAAGTCATGGACACATAGTGGGCCGTGCTAGGGAGGAAATACGGGAGTAGGCCCGTTTAGACCGTATTCGGTATTCCCATCTGCTTTTCTTGGCGAGTGCGTTTCGTCTGTCCGAAACGAGTCCATGGTCCAGGAGCTAACGAACAATTTCCAATTATACCGTGTCCATGTACCCAGTCCGACTTCGTTTCAGGATCGAAACATACTCATGTCTAATTTGTGTCGTGTATGGCTATAAATATGCGCTCCAAAGCATCCTATTGAGACATTGAGTCATCGTCTGTTCCTTGGTTTTCCTCATCTCTGACCGTGCGTGTTGCTTCCTCGCCCTACGCGCAGCTTCGTGAAGTCCTCCTCGTCGGGCCGATCAATCGCTTCCTCGCCCTACGCGGCTGATCTGCAAGCACCCATGGCGATGGCAGTAGCTTCTCCTCTTCCGCCGCTGCTTCCGACCCCACCGAGAAGCGAGATGGTGCCGATTCTCCCAACACCTCCCAGGAGCAACATGCTTCCGCTGCTGCCGACGCCGTCCGTCGTCGCCGCGCTGGTGGCGCTTTCCACCATGCCCGGACGTGCCGACTTCGTCCAGAGGTGGGACGCGATCAAGAAATACAACCCCTGCAGCTCAACCTCGTCATCCTCCGAAAGCGTCGGGAGCCCCGGCCGCTCTGACTCCGTCGACAGGTGGGACACGAACAAGAACCACAAGAAGCCCAGCCCCGCGTCATCGTCATCGTCGGACAGCGGCGGGAGTCCAGGACGCGCCGACTCCGTCGAACGCTGGGACATCAAGAAACTCAAGACTCCGACGAGGACGTCGACGCATCGTGGCCGACTGCAGGACGGCAACAACAAGCGCCCGCCTAGCCGCGCGTCCTCGGCCGAGCGCTGGGACTTGCACAAGAAGCATCGCCCGGAGGAGATGGAGTATCTGCCTCAGGCCGAAGTGACGACGACAGAAAGCTTTGCAACGACAGCGGCGGCGGCGGCGCACAAGGAAATGGACAGGATGCAGCAGTCCGCGTTCGCCGGGCCGAACTTCTACGCATCACCGGATCCGATCATGCTCCCCATGCCTTCCTTCTTCCTGCGGGCGCACTAGCAGCATCTAGCTAGCTCTCCATTGCATTTCCCATTGTCCGATAGCTTGCCCTGCCTAGCTTGTCAGATAGCCAGACTTTGTATGTTCAGTTCCAAATTTTGTCTGGTTTGTAATTAGATGTGTATGCAGCTTAGTTCTTCATGTAAGCGACTGGTTCTTTACTTCGTACTGTGATGAATCTTGTGATTCCCTGCATTCGAATTGTACTTGTGTCCCTCTGCCTTTTATTTCTACGAGAGTGAAAGTTGTGATCGACCAGATTCAGTTTTCCATACATCGCAGGCACAATGCATTTTCTGCAATAAATCGGCTTTGCCAAAAAACTGGATTATCGCGTGCTAGCAACAGCTAGCGTCTAGCAAGTTCTCCATTGCACGTTCAGCTCCAAACTTTGTCAGATAGACTCACCTGGTATGTTCAGGTCCAAACTTTGTCTGGTTTGTAATCACAGTCAGCAAACATTTCATTGTATACAGTTGAGTTCTTCAATGTAGGCGACGTGTTCTTCACTTCATACGGTGAATCCTGCGATTCTCTGCCTTCGAGTTGTACTTGTGTCCTCTGCCTTTTATTTCTGCTGCGGTACTGAAAGTTGTGTTCGACCAGATTCAGTTTTCCACACATCGCGAGCCCAATGCACTTTCCTTTTGGCAATCCTGTATTCTGACAAGTGACAATGACTGCATGTCTGCACGTAGTTTGCAAAACCAGACATTTACATTTCGTAAACCAAAATCAACTAACCAAACAGAATTTGAGGCAGGCCAAATAAATATCTGAAGATTGTAGAATTGCTGCTATTTCATAGGCATTTTTCTGCATCTCTTCATTCCAACAAATTTTGATATAAACTCTGAGTTCGAGCCGCGCTTGATGAGCAGAAATCTAATCGGGTCGGTTGAGTGGTCTTGTTCTTCCAACAATGCACCAGGAAAACATAATCATCTTCGTCATAAGAGTTAGTCCTAGAGGCATGTCACGCCCTAAATTGATTACCGCGACAAAATCAACGTGCAGTTCAGTGCTCTCCGGCCATCTTCTCCCTATTTCTCTATCTCCGGCGCGCAGGTCAGCGCTCTCCCTGGTCTTTGCGCCCAGACATCATCCTAGCCCTTTAAATTTTCTGTAAATCCAAAAACTGAACCGAAAGATTTGTTTTCTTAGTCTGCTATGTGTTGCAGTTCACAAATTATTGAATCAATTGTTCACATATGCAGCTGCTGTGATCTTGTATTTTCTTTACTGAAACCATGCGCCGGTAGGGAAGGTCGACGAAATCGACTGAAGGTTCAAGAGGACTCAAAGAGGAGGGGATTTGGAGCAGCTCTCACCAGACACGGTCTGCAGCTCCGGCGACCTCCGACAGGTCGATGTAGAGGAGTCGTCGGCCCGGTCTCTGTCTTCTCCAATCGCCTGGTAGAGGCATATTCTGTCCTCCGTGGGCACCTCCTGGCGCAAGAATGCGACCCAAGGTGCTCCTTGTTGATGTTACAACTCGTTTTGATACTGTGCAGTGTTGTTAATTTTGAAGATTAACTTGGTGGTGGACTGGTGGGTTTGCACTCCGGCTTGACCTACAGCCTGACTTAGGTGCGCAGCGCCCACGACTGGAAAAACAACGTTTTGGCGTTCACTGGCACGGCCGTGGTGACAACACATCCCATGAGCAGATCGTGCAGTTCGTCATACTGGTGGTGTGTGCTCCGTCGCCGTAAACGTGATAATGGACATACTTCGAGCTTCATTTATGACCCTGCGAATTGTTTGATCAAGTTTATTACACATATTTTAGCTGTTCCTGGGTATGATAATTACGTCGGATTGGAGAAAACCGGAGCGACCGATTTTGTAGTTGTTTCTTGGATTTTGTCGAGGAGGGAGGAGTGGTGGAGGTAGTGAAAAAAGGGAGGGGGCTGGATGCTCGCCAATCGTTAGCGTCAGTCACACTATCAATCAAATCCTTACTCGCCAAAATACTTTCCTCCCGGCCAGCGCCTTCCTAATACTCACTTTCAAGCTTTGCATTTACATGGTATGCATCCAATAATTTTCAATTCTTTCTCCCCCTAGCTCTTGAATAAAAACCGCGGGACAACGACGGCGCCCTTCCTTGCCTCTGGGACAACAGCCACACCGGCAAGTAAAGGGCTGGGATACACCTTCATCGAGCACGATGATGATGTGCCCTAGGAGGGATGGCCACGACTCTCAGTCTGATAACTGGGTGTATTTTGTGAAATCTGAGATTTGCGATTGTTATATTCTCATTTCTAATTCACCATATGTGGTAAGTTTAAACTTATCATGAAAATTTGGATTTATGTAGGTCTTAGTTTATTTTTATCTGTTATTTGATTTTTGCACATATAAAAAGAGGGATTATTGAATATTTATTGAAAACGTTATATCGGTGTGAACACTTTAAGTTTTAACACATATGATGATGCATTACCACCATGTAAGATACATGATATTGCAGCATGTTACCTTCAGTTTTAACACATATGATGAATTGAAAATTATAGCATGTTACCATCAACCATTAATATGTTTGAACCTTCTTTAACAAAATTGCGGCACACGATGGTGGAGTACAACATATTGTGACACATATTATTGGAGCAGAGCATCAATGTTGATACAGTCATAACTGTTGAACATATGTTGTACATGTATAGGGTAGGGTTTTGTACGTTGTACCTGTAGCGTCTCTCTCCCCTCTGTATTTATTGGGAGACTAGACCCGGTCACACCCCTGTACCTATATATGTGCCTTGTGCACGATCAATCAAGTCATCGATGCACCAAAACACTTTCTACATGGTATCAGACACCGCATCGGTCCCTAACCCTAGCTTCCGCTCCACCTCCTAGCCGCCGCTGCCGCCAAGGCTCTGCCGCCGCCGCCCCTCCTCCTCCTCCTCCCCTGGCCGCCGCGCTCCCCCCCCTTCCTCTCCCGCGCCGCCGCCACCTTCTCCCCTGGCCGCCGCCGCCGCCGTCCCCTGGCCGCCGCCGCCACCACCTCTGCCGCCGCGCTCTCCTGCGCCGCCGCCCTCTTCTCCCCTCACCATGTCGTCAACCCCCGCCTCCTCTCGCACCAACCCGTTCGCTGGCCCCGATCCCGCCGTCATCCGCGACATCAACATCAAACACCGCGTCCCCGTGACCCTCGACGCCACCACCGCCTCCTACCACCCCTGGAAGACCTACTTCTCTCTTCTCTTCCGAGAGGAGAATCTCCTGGATCACGTCGACGGCTCCACCGACTCGCGCGTCATGGCGGCCGATCCCGAGTGGACCTCGATCGACGCCACGCTCATCCGCTGGTTCTTCACCACGATCTCGCGCGACCTGTTTCACACCGTCGTCACCGACGGCGATGATGCCGCCGCCGTGTGGATCAAGCTCAACGGCTTCTTCACCGACAACAAACTGCAGCGCCGCGTCTTCTTGCAGCAAGAGTTCTTCAACTGCCATCAGGATGATCGGACCATCGACGAGTTCACTCGTCATCTCAAGAAGCTGGCGGACGACCTGCGCGACATCGGCTCCAGGATCGAAGATGATCTTCTCCTCAGCACGCTCGCAGCCAACCTCAACGAGGATTTCGGTAACGCCGCTGGTAACCTCACCTTGATGACGGACCCCTCCTTTCCCAAGTTCGTCTCTTACTTGAAGCTCGAGGAACGCCGGATGAAAGGGGTGAAGCAGCGCGCGCAGCATCAGGCCATGGCCGCCGGCACCCGCGGCGCACCTCCCACCGCCCCGGCTGCTCCCCGGCCACCGACGCAGCCTGCTCCGCAACCGGGGTTCTACCCCGCCCCTCCCGCTGCTCCTCAACAGCAGCAAGGCGGCGGGCGTCGCGGAGGCCGTCGCCGTGGAGGCGGCAACCAGCAGCAGCAGCAACAGGCGCCCGCGGGAGGACAGGCGCAGGGGGGGCTCCGCGTCCGAACCAGCCCACGCCGCCCTGGTCCTACGGCACCAACCCGTGGACTGGCGTGGTCCACGCATACTCTATGCCGGCGCCTCGGGCACCCGCACCGAGTATTTTCGGGCCGCATCCGTCGACTCACCAGGCGTACTTCGCCGGGCCAGCCGCGGCGCCCCCCGGCGCCTCCTACCCGACCTACGGCGTTGCGCCCCCCGCCGCCTCCTACCCAGGCTACTACGCGCCACCGACTGCTGCAGGCTCCACCGCCGCGCCACCGTCTGGGGGGTTCCCTCCCCAGGTGCCGCCGCCGTGGGATCCCGCCCTCCTCGCCGCATTGCACTCGGTGCCGTCCCCCAGCCACTACGGTGGTGGCGGTGACTACTTCATGGACACAGGTGCCACCGCGCACATGAAAAATCATCCCGGTAACCTTTCATCCTCCACTCCTGTTCAAACTTCCACTCGCATCACCGTTGGCGACGGTTCCTCCTTACCCATTACACATGTCGGTCATAGGTCTTTTCCCTCCACGTCCACCCCTATTACCATGTCTAATGTCCTTGTCTCCCCTCACTTAGTTAAAAACCTCGTTTCTGTTCGTCGTCTTACTCGTGAGAATCCTATTACTGTTGAATTTGACGCAGTTGGTTTTTCTGTGAAGGACGCCCGTACCCGGATGGTTCTCCACCGCTGTGATAGCTCCGACGAGCTCTACCCAGTGCACTCCACCACCGCTGCCACCCCTCGTCCTGCCGCCCTCGCTGCTAGCGTCGACCTTTGGCATGCTCGTCTCGGTCATCCCAACTCCACCGTTTTGCGTCAGATTCTCCAGAGTTTTTCATTCTCATGTAATAAGGCTGAACACCATACTTGTCAAGCCTGCCGTCTCAGCAAGCATGTGCGTCTTCCATTTAGCGAGTCTACCACTATTTCGACTTTTCCTTTCCAGTTGTTGCATAGTGATGTTTGGACGTCCCCGGTTGCTAGCAACACGGGTTATTTATACTATCTGGTGATTTTGGATGATTTTTCTCATTATGTGTGGACGTTCCCACTTCGTCGTAAATCCGACGCTCTCGCCACTCTCACTACTTTCTATTCATATGTCACCACTCAGTTCGGTCGTCCCATTCTCGCACTCCAAACTGACAACGGCAAAGAGTTTGACAATGCCGCCGTCCGCCATCTACTCGCGTCACACGGCACCGTCCTCCGCCTCACTTGTCCCTACACGTCCCAGCAAAATGGCCGTGCTGAGCGCGTTATTCGCACTCTTAACGATTGTGTCCGTACGTTGCTTTTCCACTCCAACGTTCCCCCTCGGTTCTGGCCGGACACTCTCGCCACTGCCACCCTCCTTCTTAACATCCGTCCATGTCGCCCTCGCTGGAATTATGCTCCTCATCAGCTCCTCTTCGGTGCCCCTCCGTCTTACGATGGTCTTCGGATCTTCGGGTGCCTTTGTTATCCTAGCACCGCGTCCACCACTCCTCACAAACTCGCCCCTCGTTCGGTCCCTTGTGTCTTCCTTGGTTATCCTCCCAACACCAAAGGTTACCGGTGCTATGATCCCGTGTCCCATCGCGTGTACACTTCACGACACGTTTACTTTGATGAGCTGGTTTTCCCGTTTCAGCAGGTACCTCTCTCCAGCAGCATCGAGGCTCCAGCAGCGCCCGCGCCCCCTGCGGCCCCTGCTGCGCCCGCGCCTCCTGCGGCGCCGGCTGCGCCCGCGCCCCCACGGCCCCGGCTGCAGCCCCCGCCCATGCGCCTGCGCCCGGCCTGCCTTCTGCGCCGCCGGCCGCCTCGCCTCCACCCGCTGCGGCTGCACCTCTCGACGGTGCAGTCACCCGCGCCCGGACCGGGATCCGGCGTCCCAATCCGCGCTACACCGACCCCGAGTACGCCTACGCTGCATCTACGTCGGAGCCGTCTCCGCTGCCCTCCTCCGCTCGCCCTGCCCTTCGGGATCCGAACTGGCTTGCCGCTATGCATGAGGAGTTCGACGCTCTGCAGCGCAACCGCACGTGGCAGCTCGTGCCGCGACCCCCTCATGCCAATGTCATCACCGGCAAGTGGGTCTTTCGGCACAAGACTCGCCCGGACGGTTCGCTTGAGCGCCATAAGGCGCGCTGGGTGGTACGCGGCTTTCGTCAGCGCGCAGGCGTGGACTTCACCGACACCTTTGCCCCGGTTGTCAAACCGGGCACGATCAGCGTCGTCCTTCAGCTCGCTGCCTCTCGCGCCTGGCCGGTTCACCAGCTCGATGTGTCCAATGCTTTCCTACATGGGCATCTCACCGAGCAGGTGTTCTGTCAGCAGCCCACCGGTTTCGTCGACAGTGCCCTCCCGGACCATGTGTGCCTGCTCTCCCGTTCTCTTTATGGGTTGAAGCAGGCGCCTCGAGCTTGGTACCAGCGGATGGCCGGCTTCCTTCAGCAGCAGGGGTTCCGGTCCACCCGGTCCGACGCCTCCCTGTTTGTGTACCACCAGGGCGCCGCTACTGCGTACCTCCTCCTGTACGTCGACGACATCATCTTGACTGCTTCCTCGACGGCTCTCCTGCAGCAGATCACAGCCCAGCTCAGCGCTGAGTTCGCCCTCAAGGACTTGGGGGCTCTCCACTACTTCCTCGGCATCGAGGTTGTCCGCCGCGACACTGGGTTCTTTCTGCATCAGCAGAAGTATGCGCATGAGCTTCTGGAGCGTGCAGGCATGCTCAACTGCAAAACTGCTTCCACGCCTGTCGATACGAAGGCTAAAGTATCCGCTGTCGAGGGCTCTCCAGCGTCCGATGCTGCCTTCTATCGCTCCATCGTCGGTGCTCTTCAGTACCTCACGCTGACGCGGCCGGATCTACAGTATGCCGTCCAGCAGGTGTGTCTCCACATGCACGCTCCGCGTGACACCCACTGGGCCCTGGTGAAACGGATTCTTCGGTATATCCGTGGCACCATGTCTATGGGACTCACCTTGACGGCCTCCACCGACACCAGCCTTGTCGCCTACTCCGACGCCGATTGGGCTGGGTGTCCTGACACTCGACGCTCCACTTCTGGATACTGCGTCTACCTCGGCCCCTCCCTGATATCGTGGTCGTCCAAGCGACAGCCCACGGTTTCACGCTCGAGCGCCGAGGCTGAGTACAGGGCTGTGGCTAATGCCGTAGCCGAGTGCTCTTGGCTCCGACAGCTACTACAGGAGTTGCTCTGCGAGGTTCCCAAGGCCACGATTGTCTATTGTGACAATGTCTCTGCGGTATACCTCTCTGCTAATCCTGTTCATCATCGCCGGACGAAGCATATCGAGCTCGACATTCACTTCGTTCGGGAGCACGTCGCTCTTGGTCGTGTTCGTGTTCTCCATGTACCCACTGATCAACAGTTCGCCGATGTGATGACGAAGGGTCTTCCTACCTCGACCTTCGAGGGCTTCAGGTCCAGTCTTTGCGTCACAGGCGCCGCTTCGACTGCGGGGGGGTGTTGAACATATGTTGTACATGTATAGGGTAGGGTTTTGTACGTTGTACCTGTAGCGTCTCTCTCCCCTCTGTATTTATTGGGAGACTAGACCCGGTCACACCCCTGTACCTATATATGTGCCTTGTGCACGATCAATCAAGTCATCGATGCACCAAAACACTTTCTACAATAACGAAGGACTAAAACAAGAGGGGAAATAGAATAAGAAATCTTTTTCTTGTTGCAAAGCGGCCTTGGAAAGAAGTTGCACCCTACCAAGGGAAAGTACAGGTACAATGTGGTGGAGAGTGCGAAGGGAGAGGTAACAACATAATCTATCTTGGCATAATTAGAAATTATGCTTTAACTGATAATCTACATATCCTTTTGTTATTCTCTAGCAATGCACATGTTTTTAGCTTTTACTAAAAAAGATTCAATTGTTTGAGTCTTAATGTTCTTGAAACAGTATGGAAATTGAAATGACACATGGATTTTCATGTACAAATAAAATCAAATAGTGCAAGGGAAGATATTCGATAGGCCATGGCAACGCACGGGCATTCAACTAGTTTAATATAAAACTTATATTAAATAAAATTGCAGAAAAATGCTCCGTACAAAAGATCCAGAGTGGTCGACCCTTCCCCGAATACCGCGCAAATCGGAAGCTTCATGCACCGAAGCTGTCCTTTAAATATAAAATTTACAGTAAATTACCGACGCTTATTTATAAACGCGGAGAGTATGTAAAATAAAAAAAGTGGGCTGGAGGAGTAGGGGAGTGGGGCCGTTTAGACCGTATTCGGTATTTCCATCTGCTTTTCTTGGCCAGTGCGTTTCGTTAGTCCGAAACGTGTCCACGTACGAGCAACGATCAATTTCCAATGATACCCTGTCATGTGCTCAATCCGACTTCGTTTCAGGATCGAAACATACTCGTGTCTTTGCATCGTGCATGCCCATAAATATGCGCTTCAGAGCGTCGTGTTGATTTTCCTCATCTCTGAGTTGATTTGTGGCCTTCGTGAAGTCCTCATCGTCGCGCCGATCAATCGCTTCGTCGCCCTAGGCGGCTGATCTGCAAGCATCAATGGCAAATGGTAGTAGCTTCTCCTCTTCCGCGGCTGCTTCCGACCCTACCGAGAAGCGAGATGGTGCCGATCCTCCCGACACCGCCCAGGAGCAAGGTGCTTCCGGTGCTGCCGACGCCGTCCGTCGTCGCCGCGCTGGTGGCGCTTTCCACCATGCCCGGGCGAGCCGATTTCGTCCAGCGGTGGGACGCGATCAAGAAATACAAGAACCCCCGCAGCTCATCCTCGTCATCCTCCGAGAGCGGCGGGAATCCGAGCCGCGCTGACTCCGTCGACAGGTGGGACGCGAAGAAGAACCATAAGAAGCCCAAGACCGCGTCATCGTCATCGTCATATTCATCATCGGACAGCGGCGGAAGTCCTGAACGCGCCGACTCTGTCGAACGCTGGGATATCAATAAACTCAAGACTCCGATCAGGACGTTGACAGATCGTGGCCGCCTGCAGGACGGCAACAACAAGCGTCCGCCCAGCCGCGCGTCCTCGGCCGAGCGCTGGGACTTGCACAAGAAGCACCGCCCGGAGGAGATATACAGTCTACCTCAAACCGAAGAGACGGCGGCGGCGGCGGCGGCGTCGCACAAGGAAATGACCAGGATGCAGCAGGCGGAATTCGCTGGGCCAAACTTCTACGCCTCGCCGGATCCAACCATGCTCCCCATGCCTTCCTTCTTTCTGCGGGTGCACTAGTTGTTCTCCGATCGATCAGGACGATGTTGTACTTATCGTAGTTCGATCCCATAAGATTTGGTGATAATTGCAATACTCCAAATCTGCAACTATTTTGTACCAAACACCATTGATTTGATTGATACATGTCGCTTGTAAAATGTTGCATTTGATGCTAATTAAACAATTATTACTTTAAATAGCTGATTTGCAATACTGTTGATGCAAATTCCAATAGTTGTTTTTTCTTCTTCGATGTAGCGCTCCATCCTAGCTATTACATTCCACGTTCCTTTATCGAAAAAAAATTACATTCCACGTTCTGATTCCTATCTAAAATTCCCCCCACGGTAGCAAAATGGTTCCCCTGTTGATTATGTTCAATTTTTAAATCACGGTTTCTTTACCTTGAGAGCACTACCATGTACTTAGAAACTTCGGTAATTTAGCAATACTATGGATACAAAAATTTAATATATGTGTATTACCCCGTTGCCTCCACCGAGGATTCAAAACATCCAAATTATTGCACAGAAAAATCTCAAGCATGTAAAATTGTGAAATGAGAAGCGATAAGGGCATCTCCAACATGCTGACCCATTTTCGGACATCAAATATGTGTTCGTTTTGGTTGGCTAACGGAAAGGAAATAGGTGCAGTCCGTTTGTGGGCCCAACACATTTTTTCTTCATAATACCTTAATATTAATTAAAATCTATTACAAACGGCTGAAAAAGCAAAGATTAAAATATAACTAAAACCCTAGCTAGGGTCCGTGCCGACACCTCCTAGTCCTGGTTGCCATCGTTGTTTTCGAAGTTGATGAAGACGGTCGGTTCCCACAACCATGTCATTCTTGTGTGTCACGGCGTGGCAGGAATAGGATGGCTGCACGATAGAGGAACCACAGAGCATCGTGGAGAGGCCCTCCCACTTGGCCAGCTCCTCTAGCTCGGTCTGCGCCATGGCGAGGTGCAAGACCTAATCGTTGTCGAGGTCGGGTGGCTAAAGCGGTTCCTCCTGCACTGCTACCTCGGCCATCTCCCGCTCCTAGGCGAGGAGTTCGAGGTAATCCACGATTTTGTCGCGCAGCCTTCCGAGGTGTACAATGCCAAGCAATGTCCAGAGCCATTGCCAAAAAACGGGTCAATCAGATGTCAGTATATGCTGATCATGCTCCATATCGCTAATAGGCCCTTGTCCCAAAGATGGTGTTTCCATGAAGCCCACGACGTCAAGCACCATCATCGTTCAGTCTGACGTATCAAACCTAGTGCTTTCACCACCTTCGTCCAAGGAGGAACACGGTGCCCACAGGCAGGCGTCAACACCATGGAAGCTACAGTTGTCCAATTTCTTGTGTTTTTTGCCCGGTCAGCATTCGATGGTATCACCAACAAGCCACTTGTAGTGGCACTCCCATGCATTGAGAAAGTAACCAGGAGACTACTAAAAAAGTTACTTTTAACAAACCTACATCCAACAATAAGCATATTTGAATCAGTCAAACAGATGGAACCGACTTCAGAGAATTAATGGACTAAGATAACAGAGCATATCTAGTAGATACTTCCTATTTTGAAACCAGAAAAGTGGTTTTACGGTTTTAGAATTGCTCAACCATAACATAACCACAAATATGTACTGCATAAATTTTGAAAAGACTAGGCGCCACAGATTCAAAGAAGTTCATCACAGTGATCATACTTACATAAATATACAAAAGATAATGTCGTTGAAGATTTAGCATTTTGAGCAAGTTTGAGCTAACCCTAAACTAGTAGAACCCTAGAATACTCGGCGGGATACCGTAACTAGCTTACCAGGGCATAGGGATCGGGCACAGAGATGGTGCCGATGAGGCTCAATTACTAGATGTCGAAGCAGAAGGAGTAGTCCACAAAGACGAAGCCATGGCATTAGCCCTCGTCTTGCTCTGAATGACAGAGCGCATCTACGATGTTTGCCTCCTCCTACGTGGCCTTGTCGCGATGCTGCTTGGCACGGTCCCACACATCGGAAACAAAAGTGATGAGGGAGTGACATCGGGCAAGAAAAAGTCACAGCGCGTCCGTGTCATGACCCCACTGTCCAAGAGATACCTTCGATCCAGATTATCGGATTGAAGTATGTTTCTTTTTCCCTAAGAGACCCTACATTTATTAAATCCATGCGAAGAATGCTAATGGTGTAATATCACAGCAAGCGAGTTCGTTTAGTTGTTGCTTCACTAGACCAATTATTTTCTTTGTTTGTTTATCGATGAATGGAAATAGGCTAGGGCCAAGGGTTCACCTGCTTAAAGTGCAAAAGTGGTCATGATATTATAAATATAATAAGAACACATGTATTGTTGGACAAGGCCGATCAAAAAATCATGATTGAGGAGGCCAAGGTCGAAGTCACCAAGGTCGCCGCCCATGCCACCCTCCTAAAGCCATGAATTAAGCGTCACAAGCTGCGGTGATCAAAATGAAGGAGGACTCCAAGATCTTGATGGCTAACACATCGATGATGGATGATGATGCCAAGGCGTGATACAAGATGGCCCAGCATGCATCACGCAAGAGATGAAGGTGGCGACAAAGCAGCCACCAGCGGCACCAACAGCGCCACAATAGCCACTGATGTCACAACAAGAACCACCACCTCCGGCTGCACTACAGCCTCCATCGGCGCCATAGCAGCCACCATCGGCGGCAGACAGCCCAACACCGGTGGAGCTAGGGACATGCCCGTTTCCTCTGTTTGATTTCTGTCACTGATTTGTAATATGAGAGCTAGACCTTGATGGTTTTTTGGTAGCCGCCTTCATGGCCAGTGAATTTGAACTTGACACTATGATTTGAATGTGAGCGTCGTCACCTTGTGTGAACAATGATTTCTAGACTTTGATATTTTTTTTCTTTTTTGTTAAATATTTTTATTCGAGAAGTTTATTTTAGGGACGCCGGTGTGGGCAGCCGGCACCAAACACATTTTCATGCGTCTCAAAATAAATTTTTTAGGGAGTCGCAAATTTTTTTTTTTTGAGGGTGCAACTCTATATATTAAACAATAACAATGTCTACACGAGTTTGTAACTCAATTGGTGGATCTAAAAATCACACATAACGGCCCACTGGCAAGGACGAAGCAAACCTAGCCAATCTGTGAACTTCTTCATTATACACCCTCCGTACATGACCGAAGGTAGTTCCTCCATGCAACGACACCGTGTTCCTAATCTCCAACAGAATACTGCTGTATTCTCCCAGGTCTCCATCACGTAGACCCTGTACCACATTCAGACAGTCAGTAGCGAGGTGCAATGGACCAACATCGAGGTCATCCGCTAGTGCCATTCCTTCGCGACACGCCAGCGCCTCCAAATTTCCCAGGCTGGTAACTCCATCAAAAACAACCGTTGACACTCCTAAGAACACTCCTTCTTTCGAGCGACAAACAGCCCCAACAGCTCCTCTTGCCACAGTCTTAGCAATTGCAGCATCAATATTGATCTTCGTTTTCCCTGCAGGCGGGCCAATCCACCTCACCGCACTCCGACTCGGAGTCGGACTGTGTACCTTCTTCGGTTGCTTCGCCGGCCTGCTCACCTCAAGGTCCGTAATAAACCGATTTACGAAACCCATCGTAGCCATCGGGTTTTGGAAAGTTTCCTCGTGGACTGCCTTGCACTTCGCATGACAGATTGCCCACAGAGTTACCTCCATTCAGCCTAGATCCGCCTCCTTCATCATCTCGATCATCGAAAACAGCCACATCTTTGCTATTGGTTCCAATGAGAGCAAGTACAATAAGTCCTAGTCAGTTGGCTATAAGGATTAAAGTAATATTTTCTTGCTTAGTTGGAGGAGAGAGAAGAGGAGAGAGAAGAGAAGTGGGCTCTCATGCAAGAGCCAGCTCTAGCACGTGCTCCTAGGCACTTTGAGAGAGTGAAAGGTGGGGTATGCATTGATAAAGTAGTACTTTTATATAGCCTATTATTGTACATGCTAGCTATAAAATGGCTATAGATGACATAACAATTGGCTTATAGCCAGCAGCAGGCTCTACTATTGGAATTGCTCTGAGAGCGCGACATGGTCCGCTATATCCGGCTCAGACAGAGCCCACAGACATCTAGCAAGGTTGCAGTTAATTAAAAAATGTCTCCAGCTATCCTCCTGACCACAGATCGTACACACCGCCACTGTCTCAAATAAATGTTCATGCTGTTTCTATGTGTGTAACAAAAACTGGGCCGAGCCATGGAGTACCGGAGTAGATTCGTGCTGGGCCCGTTTAGTCCGTATACTACCTGCTTTTCTTGGCCAGTGCGTCTCCTCAATCCGGAACCAGTCCAGCGTCCACGCGCTAATGATCGACTCCGACTTGAGACGCTGTGTGTTGCCGCCTTGCCGGTCCTATATATATGTGCCCGACGGCGTCCCATGGAGTCATCCCTCGTCTCGTTTCCAAAGGTGCGCGTTCCCTTGCAGTGCGCGTTCGTGGTTTCCTGCTCGGCTGATCCGCAAGCATCCATGGCGGTGGTAGCAGCTTCTCTTCTTCCGCCGCTGCTTCCTACCCCACCGAGAAGCGAGATGGTGCCAATCCTCCCGACACCGGCCAAGAGCAAGATGCTTCCGCTGCTGCCGACGCCGTCCGTCGTCGCCGCGCTCGTGGCCCTTTCCTCCATGCCCGGACGCGCCGACTTCGTCCAGAGGTGGGACGCGATCAAGAAATACAAGAACCCCTGCAGCTCCATCTCGTCGTCGTCGACGTCGTCCGAAAGCGGTGGGAGCCCTAGTCGCGCCGACTCCGTCCACAGGTGGGACGCGAACAAGAAATACGAGATCTCTGGCAGTACCACATCGTCGTCGGACAGCGGCGGGAGCCCCCGACGCGCCGACTCCGTCGGTCGGTGGGACGCCATGAAATTCACGACTCCGAGGTCCGAGCAGGGCGGCAATAACAAGCGTCCGCCTAGCCGGGCGTCCTCCGCCGAACGCTGGGACCTGCACAAGAAGCCTCGTCCAGAGGAGGAGGACAATGTGCCTCAGACCGAAGATTTGATGACTGAAGAGTTTGCGACGACAAGTCCAGCACACAAGGAGGTGGCCAGGGTGCAGCAGCCCACGTTCGCCGGGCCAAACTTCTACGCCTCGCCGGAGCCGAGCATGCTCCCCATGCCTTCCTTCTTCCTGCGGGCGCACTAGCAGCATCTAGCTAGCTCTCCACTGCATTTACCATTGTCCGATGGTTTCCCAGCCTATAGCTTGTCAGATAGACAGACTTCTTGTACGTTCGCTTCCAAATTGTCAGATATCAGCAACTGTTTGATTGTATGCAGTTTAGTTGTTCAATGTAATCGACTTGTTCTTCACTTGATACAGTGAATGTTGTAATGCCAGATTCAGTTTAATTCTTCAATGTAAGCGACTTGATCTTCGAATTGTAGCTGTGTCCTCTGCCTTTTATTTTTACGATACTGAAAGTTGTGATCGACCAGATTCAGTTTTCCATACATCCCTAGCGCAGTGCACTTTCCTTTTAGCAATTATGTATTCTGACAATGACTGCATGTCATGCGTATAGTTTAGAAAACCAGACATTTACATTTCGTAAACCACAATCAATTAATCGAACAGAATGTGAGGCAGGCCAAATAAGAATCTGAAGAATGTAGAATTGCTGCTATTTCATGGGCATTTTTCTGCATCTCTTCATTCCAGCAAAGTTTAAAGTGAACTCTGAGTTCACACCCTCGCTTGACGAGCAGTTAATCTGCAGTTTTCAAGAATGTTAGCTGGTTACAGTTAGTGTGCTTGAAGCTGTATCTGTATTTCAGAGAAAATGGGCAAATTTCAGTGTAGACTTTGAGTGCCACCTGCAGTTAACTAATGAACAGCTGATCTGAATTTTCAGAAAAGTTAATGTTGATTCCATTCTGGTGGGCTGGATTGAAGCTGCATATGTATTCGACTGTACAAGGAACCAAAACACAAGTACCAACATGACGACGCATCACCGAAACTTGGGTCACATCGATCCGTGCCAAATCTTAGAAGACCCGGGCCACTTTCTGTCTCATGCAATGGGCTGCATATTCGTATCAGTACCGTACAATGGGGCCGAATTTGTTATGAAAATGTTCCAAAGAAAATCATGGTGTGTTTTTACAAGAAAAAAAGTTTCCTGAAAAAAGAATGGACACGAATTAAAAACATCATTTTCCATCGTGCCATCACATAGAGTAAGTAAGAATCAAGCTTCATCATGTAAAAAATAGTACAATCATCGGGTTGTCATCAAGAAAACATCTTGTAGATGTTCTGAACCAACATGGAGATCACGTAGAGTACAGCCGGATACATAGCATGAAGACAAGAATAGGCAACTTCAGGTTTAAATCTTAACTGGTAGCTTAAGGTGCAAACTGTCGAGAATTCTTGTATTCTGGTCAACCCAAACAATGTAAAGAATAGTGCAAAGTTGCAACAACCAGATTGCATATCTTGACCTGAAACTTTTATTGCCGATCGACTTTTTATCTCTCCAACCAGCCTAGCACAACTTTCTTGCAAACCTTATTGCAGGTCACGCCGTGCCTGCTAGCTGCATTTGTAGAGATTGAGTGCATCTTAATTAGACGAATAATTAGCTAAACTCAGATTAAAGACGCTTATGCTTTCAGAACCCTCTCCTGTGTGTGTTTATGTGACGTGTGAGCACATGCTGAGCACGTGACGGGCAGAAGGATCCTATGCCTCGTTCACTTCTCTCTTGTTAATGAAGTGGCAGATCTTGTCTCAGCTTAATGGATTGGATAGCCTTCAAGTTCAACCCTACTGACCGTATCCTCTTCAATTCCCTGTCACACGAAAAACTCACATTGCAGAGAGGCTGGGGCTATGCCTCCAATTTTTTTTTAAAAAAAACGAAAAACACACATGTTTACAGTGTCTACCCAAAAGAACTGTAACAACATTCGAGAGTAAAACTTAAAAGCCTTCGCGGTTTGAAACTTATATTTTCTTTAAAGTTTTTGTGATTAGATAGCTTTCTAAAGAGGCTTATATTTCGAAACAGATGTAACAAGAACGGTAAATACTCGGTGGAATCCATGTATAAAATAAAAAAGCGTTAATCCACCCGTAATTACGAGTTGATAATAAGAAGAAATATATAAAACGGAGGTACCAATAAAGGTGTCTTGGTGGGCGTCTTGGTCGCGTGGGCGGCAAGGCGACGGCAGGCGTCGACTGCGGTGGGAGAGCGGTGTCAGCGGTTCTCCCTCCAGATCTGAAGGTTAGTTCCCCATCTCCCTACGTCTAGCTCCTCTTTGCCGGATCTGGTACCGGTGTTGCCACCGGCGCTGGTGAAGGCAGGTTGTTGGTGGTGTGTGAAGGGCTCGGGGGAAACCCTTGGCCGGCGGGTCTGACCACGACGGTGGAGACGCCCGCAGGGCGCCACTTTTCCTCTCGGGGCACCATCGAGATCCCTCCTTCCCACCCCTGTCCCAGGCTCCTGAGTGAAAACCAAAATCCTTGGATTTGGCAGCGGTGGCACCTTGGGTGCCGCATCCCTGTTGAGGGCGTCGTCTGCTAGCTTGGGTTATGTGTGAGCTTGACATGGAGGTGCCCGGCGATGGTGTGGCTGGTGTGGTGGTGGCGGTGCTCTGGTCTGGCAGGCCTAGCGTATTCTCTGGGGTACTCGCTGCGTCTGCCTGCTGCTCTCTGGCGGGGTCGGCGCCCTTGAGCCTGGGCGGAAGGGGAAGTGTTCCCCTTCCCATTGATAGTAGCTGAGCGCCCATGTGTTTTCTCCTCCGCGGTAGCTGGCCATGATCTAGGTGTTCTGCTATCTGCCCGCTTTCCACACTTCTTCTTCATCAACAATCGAGCCCAAGCTTCTACTTTTCCTTTGGTTCCTCCTGGGCTGCGGCGATTAGGCGGGCGCGGTGTGATACCGGTGGCGAGGCAATTCGTCTTATGTGCAGTGTCCATCCTAGCTCTAGTGAGAGCAGCTATACCGGTTGACGGTACGGTGTCCTGCAACCTAGGACAACAGAGCTGTGTGCTCTCTTTGGGGGTATAGGAGGTTTGGAGCTGCATCATCCTCTCCTGTTCACGTGTTCGTTTTCTGCATCGTGGCTGATCACCTTCTGCTCCATCTTCACTATTTCATGGACTCCGTTGGAGGAGCGCATCGTCGTCTGCAATCTACGCTTCATCTTCCTTTCATTTTTTGATATGTTGGTTGTGTCATAAGCTGATTTTGACCAACGCCTTGTACCAAACTGGTCGTTCGGGGCTTTGTTAATTTAAAGTTGGGCACTTGCATGCCTTTGTTCTAGAAAATGTACCACTAAAATGAGAAATAAAAAGTATGCTATCCACGCAAAGGTATAATCTTTACAAAAGACAATCTTGTAACACACAACTGGAATGAAAATCAAAGTGTGAATTTTGTCAGCCTGATGAAACAATCAAACAATTATTTTTCAATACAAGTTTCATAAGTCATTCAAGTAGCTTTTAGCTTGTGTCTACCACGTAGCTGCAAATGTATTTGGCAGGTGGTTACATGGAATTGATCACATGTTTATAATCCTTGTCAGGGTGGGAGCACATGATGTAATATAGTCGCTTTGGCTATCTAGAATAACAAAGTTTCTAATTGTATTTTTTTTTCTCTTATACAGGTCATACCATTGTGCTAGTTTGCTCGTATCTAGAATCTGTGGAGAATCATATGTCTGATTCGGTTCTCTCTTGTTAATGAAGTGCCAGATCTTGTCTGAGCTTAATGGTTTGGATAGCCTTCAAGCTTACTGAACGTATCCTCCTCAATTCGAACAACTCACATGTATTCAGTGTCTGCCCAGAAGAACGTAACAACATTCGAGAGTAAAAAATTTAAATGCCTTCACAATATAAAACTTATCTGTTCTTTCATTTTTTTTTCTAATCGGACAGTTAACGAATTCACATTGATCTAAATTACGTTATCCCCATCTATAAAATAAAAATTGTCATCACAGACCAACACATTTCGATAAAATCTACAAGAGAATGGTAAATTCGTCATGGACTCCACGTACAAAACGCTTATTCAGCTATGATTACCATTTGATAATAATAATAAAAAATATGAAAATTGAAGATATCACTGAAAATGAATAAATTTGTATGGTATCTACGCAAAGGGGTAATCCTTACGAAGAACAATATTTTAATACGCAACTAGCATGAAAATCAAATTATAAATTATATCATCATGATGAAAAAATTAAACACTAATTTTTCAATGTTGGTCTGCTCGTTCTATATGATCAGTCATCTAAGTAGCTTCTATCTTATATTCATGTTGCAGATATATTTGGCAATTGGTTACATGGAATTGATCACAAATTTTGAATTCTTATCATGGTGGGAATATTTGCCGTAACATGGTCACTTTGGTTATGTAGAATGAAAAAGTTTTAAATTCTAAGAATTTTCTTCCATGCAGGTCATCTACCGGTGTACCAATTTGCTCATATCTACAATATGTGGAGAGTCAACATCTATTTATGGAGCTGTCTACACTTTTGTGGGACATGATGAGTGATATTTTTACCCACATGGATGGCGGCATGATCTTCAGATTGGTCAACCTCTAGCACCTTAGGAGACAACTCCTTGAGACTTGTTTATCCCCTTTTTATGATTTTGTTGGTTTTTTGTGGTTGTGTGCATCTTTGTTATGCATACTCCGAATGTAAGCTCCTTTGAATTGTATCTTCATGATACTATATTATGAGTAATAAAGTGTCCTTAGAAAATGCAATATTGTTGTCATCGACAAATCAAACGAGGATGAGCGAGGATTTTTTTAATTATCCCTCTATATTATCCATTATTCATGAATTAGAATTGAAGGTAGATACCCTCTCTGCCTTGGCTTGAAGATAGACTGAACATTTGGTTACAAGTTGTTTGATGTATATTTTTATTCCTGGCCAAGAAAACAAGTGCATCACTCTGATAGTAGCATGGAATTCTAAATGTCCACCCCAAGCAATATGATGTAACAATGCGTGAATATATTACTGACATGAAGAACTATTTGTCCATCCACATTCTTCCTTTGTGCCTAATCAAGCTATTTTGTAAGGTGAAGTTTCCTCATGGTATCTATGTTTTTTAATTGGGCCAACTGTTTAAGAGTTACATCATCCATTTGATAGCCTTCCACCACCCGATCCTAGCAAATTTCTTTTCCAACAAACAAGGATGTCACTTCCTCACAATCGATAGTATGATGTCTTGATTGAGGATTAGGAACTATATGCCCAATAGCTTGGTTAGAGCTTATGCTTCCATGGTGTGGTTTAGCCTTTTGTCATCGAGGTAAGTCAAACTCATTTGACATGACTTGACAAAAATGACCATGTTGCAAATAGGACCTCCACTTGTCCATCACCATAAGAACTGCTACACATTTCTTTTCATAAGTAGAAAGTCTTCTTTGTTTTGGGTGGGTGCCATACTCAAATATGCTAGAGGGTTTCTATTCCGTGAAGAACTGCATCTATGCCTCTATAAAAAAAATTGGGTTCGATCATACATGTTTTGGAGAAGTCCGATAATGCCAACACCGGGGTAGATGTGAATGCAATCTTGAGAGCTTGTAGTATTAGATTTTTGACATGCGTGTACTGTCCACTAGTTATTCACAAATTACGGCCGAGAGCTTACAGTAATAAGAGAGTAACAAAATGGTAGAAGAGACGGATTGAGGACATAGGTTTAGAACTCAACAATTGGTCAAAAACACATACTCCAACATACACCCTTCCTTGTATCGAGATCCACATGCAGGATCATGGTTTCCCTTCAGCGCACGATTTCAATCTCTATTGTCCAGTCATATTAGCCAATGACGCTCTTGTTAAGGTGTCATCCTTGTAGGCCTAACATTTGCGCCTTCACCTTCTCTGTTATCTGCTTCTCTTGAGCCACTTTAACCCTAAGGTGACGCCTTCTTCGACGATCGCGAGCCTTGCCATGCGGGTCCATGGCCACAGTTTTTTTCACATTTTATGTTCAACTACTTTAGTGCACCACAATTCAACAAGTGAATACCAAACCAGGTAAAAAGCTGTAGGAAAATCTACTATAGTCCTAAAAAGGCTGCGAGTCGTCATGGTTGAAAAGGCTGAAAAGGGGAAACCAGACGAGAACACTACCTACAGTACTTGACAGCGGAGCCAGTTGAATCAATCAAGTACCACGAAGTGGTTAGTTTAATTTGCTCATGAGCACATCACATCACCCATTTTCCTTCCGTGGCACGCTTAAATAGAGAAGAACCGCACCGCACGCGTGGATGTGAAGCAGGAAGGAGAGGATGATCATCTTCATCGCATCATCGTCGTCGTCGTCGAGTCAGGCCAGTAGGCACTGACCCTCCCTTCAATCCAACTCCACCTCCACACGTATCCTATCCACCATTACCCACCAAACACCACCACGAGAGATTTTCCATCTCAAAAAATCCTCTCTAATCAAAGATCTCTCCCCTCTCTTTGCTGCCCGTCCACTTGGATTTATTCTATTTCCTGTCCCATTTCGCTGCGGATTTGGACCACGCGCATGCAGCAACCAAATCCCCATCCAGCCCCGGCAATCTCCGGTGGAGGGCGAGCAGAGGAGAAATCAATCCTAAATTAGCGTTCCGCCACCAAGAACTCCACTACCAGGCGGGGATCCCTGCCCCAATCCAATCATTCTCTCTCGCCGCAGGCATTTGGCCCACTCCACCACCACCACCACCACCACCCAAGAAATCCCCAGAAAAAACACCAATTTGGTCCTACGCCGCACCAGATTGCAGCCTCGTAATCATTCCCTGAGGAGCGGAAGAGGAGCTCGGGCCGAGAAAAGGAGGAAGCAATGACGGAGGTGGCGCTGTTCCGGGGCCCGACCAACCTCGCTTCCTCCGCAAGCCGCGGCTCCTCCTCTCCCTCCTCCCCGCGCTATTTAGCCGATAGCGACGTGCTCCAGAGAAGAAGCAACAGCAGCAGCGCCGAGAGCCCTGCAGGATCCGCGGAGCCACAGGTCCGGGGATCGGAGGAGGAGGAGGAGCGGTGGTCGTTCTTGGCGCTGCTGCTCGAGCTGCTGCGGAAGTCGCTGCTCGGGTGCAGGGTGGACGGCGGCGGCGCCGGCGACGGAGGGATGGAGATAGGGCTGCCAACGGACGTCCAGCACGTGGCGCACGTCACGTTCGACCGGTTCCATGGCTTCCTGGGGCTCCCCGTCGAGTTCGAGCCCGAGGTGCCCCGCCGCGCTCCCAGTGCGAGGTCCGTCACTCTCTCTGTCTCTCTTCTCATGTTCATCAATTGCTGCTAGATTCACGAGCTCCGAGAATGTGGTTCCTGTTGTTCTGACTTCTGAGCTAAAAATGTTCCGGCGTATTTCAAGTTTCATTTCCAATTTTAACTTCATTTTGTCGAAAATTTTGAAATTTAGTTTTATTTGATCTAAAACTTGCTAGACAGATATATTCTGTCGCAGTTTATATTCCAATTTAATTATGTGTATATTCACAATCCGCATGGACTTCTTCCCCTTGCTTGCTGGTACGCGCTTGGCAGCCTGAGGTGGACTTGATCTATGGTAGATAAACTGTTTATGATGATGGGCCACCACTCTGTCCAGAAACAGTTTGTGTTGAGTTTTTGCCATGTTTCATCAATAACTGGTCAATCATGGCTCTCGAGGCCTGTTATAGATAGAGCTGTGTGATGTTTCTGTAGGTGGTGCCATCATAAAATCAAGAAAGGAGACATTAATACCCACAACTTTTAATGAGGCTGGAAATGGAAAAGAACACTGGAAATCGAATCTTCATTATTTTAAGTAGAGATTAAACAGACAATGTTAAAGTTTTAAAAATTATAAGCTTCTACAATTAGTAGTGGAAGCCATTTAGTTCATTTTAGTAGTGTTCCCGTCAACTCTAAACTTTT
Source organism: Dactylis glomerata (assembly GCA_007115705.1). Lineage (NCBI taxonomy): Eukaryota > Viridiplantae > Streptophyta > Magnoliopsida > Poales > Poaceae > Dactylis > Dactylis glomerata. The sequence goes on from QXEO01000647.1 coordinate 5,463,996, forward strand.
TGACTTGTAAGCAAACCCACCAAAGAAACATATTCTTGTTCAATATGGATGTGTTAGAAGGAGTATGATTATTTTAATCGGGTTCCCAAAATCACAAGGAAATATTTAATTGGCACAGACATGCCATTTGTTAAGTCTTAGCACTTCTTGTTGGATCAATTCAGCTGTATCACATCTTGCTTTGTTTTAGGAGTGCTTATCCTTGCTATACAGATATTGAACTACAGAGGTATTTCATTCAGTGAAAATTTTATTCTACGGTAGCTGTATTGTTGCATCATTGTTCTTTTCTTTTATCCGACGCTCCTTCTGTATGCGCAGTTGCACACACGTTACCTGGCGCATGATTTTTAAATCAGATGCAAAGAGGAGGAAAATGACACCTCTTAACGGAGTTGATTGACCTAAGAATATAAAGAAGTAGATTATTACATGCTCTATCATGTAGGAAAGACCCAAAGAAGAATTGTTGGGAATTCTGTGGTTTACTAATGACATATTTTGTCTTGATTAAATGATTCCCTGACTTGCTTGTTGTCATTTGTCTGCATCCGTTCGTTGTCTTCTGTAGACTTTAGCGGCTTGAATATCTATGTCTTTGCTTCAGGGTCCTCTCGGGCTTATACTAGAAGAGCAAAAAGCATAGGAAACGTACATTAGGTACTACATTATTGAACATTGCTCTGCATTGGGAATTTCAGTATGTGTTTATTGTTCCTAGGCAATCTAAAAAGAATGGGCTAAACTGTTTTCTATAGAAGGATGGAATCATGTTGCTTCCAAAAGAAGATAAAGTGGCACAAACACCTAGAATCCATCTTCATAGTTCAAACTGGAGGATTGTATCATACGATCAATAAAACTGTTGGATATGAATTGTGGTCATTCAATAGTTGGGAAACTTCTGGAATGTGTGAAGGTCCTGAAAGTAAATGAAAAGTAGTTTCCTGGATATTTTGTGCACTTGAGTTTGTAAACCAGTATATTCAACATCGAAGTCAGAGTCTTCTTGCATACCATATTAATTGTTGAAATCTGGTTCTGTAAAAGGTGCCTTGATTTGTCTTTAAAAACAAAAAAGTAAAATATGCCTTGACCTCAATGACTGTGTGCTCTAATTTTTATATGGTAAGGTGTATTTTGGTGCATCGTGTATGATTAGTTCCAGTTCATACTTCCTTGTGCTGTTGGTGTTCTTCGGCTGATTCAAACTTCAAATGCAGCGCTAGTGTCTTTGGAGTCTCAACACAATCAATGCAGTGTTCGTATGATTCTAGAGGAAACAGTGTTCCGACAATTCTCTTGATGATGCAAAGACGTCTTTATGAACAAGGTGGTCTTCAGGTATGATGTCCTAGCATTTTAATTGACGGTTACTTGCTTTTTCTATCAGTTTTCCTGTAGCTTTTTCTTAGTTCTGACCACATTAATGTTGTTTCGTTTTTACTTTGCAGACAGAAGGTATTTTTCGTATAAATGCAGAGAATAGCCAGGAAGAATTTGTGAGAGATCAGTTAAATAGTGGAACTGTGCCAGATGGCATTGATGTTCATTCTTTGGCAGGTCTAATCAAAGTAAGCTTCATTCTGTAATGTAGCTTATGACATTCCATTGAGAGCACCACTCAGGCGATTTATTAATGATGTTCTTATCTTCAATAGTTGGATTCTGTGTCTGCACTTGTCAGAGAATACATACTTTCATTTTTATGGAAAAATCTTTTTCAAATGGAAACCAAAGTTGTGATTCTTCCGTTCAACAAACTTTTGTTGCAGAATCCAATGCTGCTTTTCAGTGCAGTTATATGGTGCAGATAACTGATTTGACACAGCAACTATGCCCTTTAATTAGTCAACTTTCATTGGCAAAACAGTACTCCTAATAACAAAAATTATACTCATTTCCCATATGTTTATCATTTTCAGGCCTGGTTTAGGGAACTGCCGAGCGGGGTGCTGGACTCTATCCCACCTGAACAGGTGATGCAATGCCAATCTGAAGAGGACTGTGCTCGGGTTGCCAAATGTCTCCCGCCAACTGAAGCAGCCTTACTTGACTGGGCCGTTAATTTGATGGCTGATGTTGTCCAAGAAGAACAGATAAACAAGATGAACGATCGCAATGTTGCTATGGTTTTTGCACCAAATATGACTCAGGTAGCAGAGCATGATGTTCTAACAGCAAACTAGCAACGATCATTTAGGCAGATGCTAACTCTTCCACACATGTAAATGCAGATGGCAGATCCTTTGACTGCACTGATGTATGCGGTGCAAGTGATGAATTTTCTCAAGATGTTAATACAGAAGACCCTCAAGGATAGAGAAGAGTCCAACCTGGAGGATGCTTCTTTGCCCCAAAAGGACCCATCTGATGAAAGTGGCCATCAGAACCCTAGCCTCACCATTGATTCTCAACCTGAGGAAGTATCCGGGCGTCCTTCTTTCGTCAGGGAGGAGCCCCTTTTGTGCAGTCCTACACACAGCACTGAAGACAAGCCGAGTGGGATTAATCCTGTCGAAGGCGATTCCGTAGCTTGCATTGTCCAGACAAGTAATGCCCTGACGAGCATGGAGAGCTCCGCCAGTTGCTCACGGCCTCCTCTTGCTGCTTCGCCCACCATTGATGATGCTACCTGCACTACAGCTGTGAACTCACTTCAGGGCAGAGGGAGCCGTAGCCTGACTAGCAGGAGGACTAGAAAGGGCAAGCGGCAGTGTGGAACGCCCACTGTGCCCCCAGCTGAGAAATCAAGGGGCACGAGCATCGTGAGCCGGATAAACTCCAGGGTCGAACGGATCGAAGCTTGGAGATAGAAATGCCTTCATCATTGCTGTTGTTTGCTGTGTAATAGATGACTGACCCAGTGTTTTTTCCTTGGACATTTCGAATTTTTAACGCGCTTATCATTTCTTGTTTGGACCATGAACATGTTGGTTTGAGATTCATACCGCCACCTTCATTAACTTACATATTTTGCTTATGTGTAATTTGTGGTGGTTAGTGAATGAAACAAAAGTTCGTGTACATGCATTTCTTCACTGCCTGAACTCTGATGTTTAGGAACTACCTGGAAGTTCTGTCTTGAGATTTTAGTATCCTGACCTTTCTGAAGAGAGCTCTCAACCATCGTATGCATGTCCTCTCATCGCATCAGATAGCTTTATTCTGCCTTCTCTCCTTCATTCTTTATGTTTACTGAATATAACCTGAGCGATTTTCCAGTTTTCACAAAAAGAAGTTATTCTAGCCATTTGTCCTTCATTCCTTTTCGTTCATCGAATTCACCACAAATGTTTTCCAGTTTTCATGGAGAAAAAAAGAACATTCTGCGAGAAATTGCAGTGCATCATCTTCCACCTAGCTTTCTGCCAGTTCAGCAAGAAATGAACAGATTCCTGTCTTCAGGACCACTTGACACCAGTGTGATGCTCAGTGACAAGTGCATCACTGGTCGGGGAAAATCATCCCAATTTCTCGAGGGTTTTACCCATCGCGAAATGCCCAAATTCTGTTCGCAGTGCTCACCATTATCAACCTGCGCCTGCGCCAATTGGAACCGGGATTTTTTTTCACGAAGATCTATCTGAAACGCCAACCTTACCACTGTTATCATATATTCCATTTTGCCAGTGCAAGATCACCATAAAATCTGTTCGACCTGCAGATTTCCATGCATTTTCTGACATGTCATGCAGATCAGTGCTGAAGAAGAACACGCACACTTGTGCATGAAGCATATTTCCATTTCCTCCCAAGTTGCAGCTGGTAGTATATACCACCTCCACTTGTGAAAAGGGGGATTTTTTTCCCAAATTCCAATTCGACAGCCACATAGATGCCTCTCTTTCTTGACGTCCCTATTTCTCTCACTATATATACCTCTCTTGCACCCAGATTACTTGAGCAAATTTGACAGTCACAAAAAAATAACATTGCAGCTTTACATCCGAGGAGCAGAGCAAACGAGCGTTAACTTAGTGGATGGCGCACATGGCGACGGCGGACAGCGCTCTGCGGAGGCTGTTCGAGAAGCCGTTGCCGGAGAACCCGAGTCTGCTGGAGGTGCTGGCGGCCTGCAGCAACCACACCCACCACAAGAAGCATCTGTTGCCGGCCGTCGACCCGGCGTCCTTCACGGAGATCTTCGGCGAGCTTCACTTCCACGAGAAGCCTGAGACCCGATTCGTCCTGCCGCCGCCACACCCTGCCGCAGCAGTTCCTGCTCGCGGCGCGACGACGGTGTCGTGGCTCGACGCCGCTGATCATCAGGCTGCCGAGAAGAGCAAGGACGACTCGTCGCTGGACGCTCTCCTCAAGTCGCCGAAGCCCGCGAGCTTCAGCTTGAAGAAGAGCGCGAGCTTCTGCCTGAAGAAGAGCTCGGCGGCGCTGCTGCTGTGCACGGAGGGGCTCGGATCCGAGAGCACAGTGGACTCCGACGACATGGTCAAGGGCGACGGCGGCGATGCCGCCCTGATCCCCGGGAAGGAGTCGATGCCGGAGGAAGCGACGCTCGGAGACGCGGGGACAGGGCTGCTGGGAGGCAGCATGGACAAGGAGCCGCCATCTTTCCCGCCGCCGATACGGTCGATCGGGCGCGGTGGGAAGCCGTGCGTGTGCTTCCGGACGTTCCGCACGGATGGGCGCTTCGTGCTCACGCAGGTGGTCATCCCCGGGAAGGAGCTGCTGCACGCGTCACGCGAGGGTGGCCGCCTCAGGCTCCGGTTCGCCAACGCTGCCGCCGCCACCGGCGATGAGGATGAGGAGGTGGAGCTCGGAGACCAAGAAGATCGCGAACACGAAACCTACAACACATGCATCGGCGCATGCGCTTAGTCAGTCGTGTTGACGAGCACGTGTGTGTGGTATTGCTATGAATTGTGCTAGTAGTAATTTTATTTGTGAAACAAGTATATTGTTTATCATTTGCATGTTATTGTATGGTTAGTCAACAAAGATCTTTGTTTCTTCAATATTGTTTACAGTATAAATGTATAATAATACTAATTCAATCCACAAAACTGAATCTATATGTCTCTTCAATCGCAGGTTTCTCAACATGTAGGAAGAGATAAAATGCAAGATGACATGTCCTCTTAAATACAACTATAGAATTAGAGAATTGCATAAATTTGGGTCATTGATATACTACACATAAGCTCTTAACTTGTTCTTTGTTTGAATAGAAGGCGACGCCCACACAATCGCATACACACCATAACTACCTATATTATACAGCACATACCCATATATACACCATTTACACATAAAGGAATGAAGACACAGTGCCATCGATCGATCGATCATCAGCTATGTGATTCTGGCTGCATTCATACACCGAGAATCTATCAAGGTTGGGTGGTGCCATGCATTCCTTGAAGATAAAAGAAGCTTGGCCGGCCACTTGGCTATGGAATCGTTTCGGTGCATGTCAAAATATCTGTCCATCTTGGTACATGCAACTTTCTTCTCTTTTCGAAGGGCGAAACACTTTCAACAAAAAGGACAAACACAAAACTTTCTCATATGCTTCTTGTTCCTTGACGACCTTATTTTATGCCTGGTCCATTCTAACGAGATAGCTGCATCGTCACAAAATTGACTTGACTGATGGGAAGGATGGGGAAAACGCAAGTCGATCAGAGCTATTTAGATGGACGTAGGCATGTAGCTAACCTAGCTAGGTCGGGATATATCTACATATAGGTGCGACGGTTGTAATATTGCAATGAGTAAAATGCACCATAGATATGTCCTAACTATTTTAAGTTCTTGTCCGTCTATTCCTAATTCTTTCAAAATGCACTTCTAGTTCTAATTCCGATTTAGGTGGTTCACCTAGCCCTTTCAAGCCGATAGATCATCTCTGCTAGAAAGGACCTTGAGTGATCTACTTAAATCAGAATTGGGACTAAAGTATGCATATCGAAATAATTAGGACTATCTTGACACAACTGCAAAACAATTAGGACATATGGTGTATTTTACTCAATTTAAACGGCTCTAAAGAATCTTCGTAATCATTGGGCGTATGTAAAAGTGATTCCTTTGAGTGTGATTTAGCTATGCTTAGCATGATTTTGTGTTATCTACCTTTAAAGGAGAGGTAACATTTGATAGCGGCGAAGACAACTCTCTTCAGTGAAGCATCGGTTATGGAGGCAGGTCTGAAAGCACGAAAAAAGACAAAGGGGAGAAAGGAGGAGTAAGCCGACTGATAGGCCCAGTTTGTGGCTCAAATTTTGAGGCATGTTCTTAATCTATAATGATTTGTACAATGATCAAACAAAAAATATGTAAAACCTTGACAAATATGATTATTATATCCCATTGCTATGCTAACCACACCTTAACCTCGGTTTGGAGTTGTTAAATTGTGTTAAAGTGCAACTAGGCAGAAAGCCAGATTGGTGGAAAATTGAAGTCTAAGGAAGTGAAGTTGCACTTTTCGCTAAACCACGTAGTTGAAGCGAATATGTCCTGAGAGGCAATAATAAAGTATTTATTATATTAATCCAAGTTTATAAATAGATGTTTTATTTTTCATGTTGTCCATCCCGATGATGGAGAGATATACTCTGGGCCGCATCGACACCGCTTGCAAGCATGTGACTAGGTCATAAGGATGTCATATCACGGAACGAGTAAAGAGTACTTGTCAGGTGACAAGATCGAATAAGGTATAGTTGATACCAATGATCGGATCTTGGACAAGTAAAATATCGCAAGACAAAGGGAATAGATTACAACGTTTATTGTTCATGCGATCACAAGTATCATCGTTGAGTAAGTGGAAGTCATTACAGATCTCCAGATCCCGTTGATGATTATTGATCGGAGAAGAGTGTATCGATCATGTCCATATTATTCATGAACCATAGGTTGACACACTTAAGGTCCGTTGACGTGTTCGAGTGGATACGGAACACTACAGAAATTTTGGACAACATAGGGACTATTTTGAGATACGCCGGAACTATTTCAGAATATCACACTCTTCCAAGGGTTTATATGTTAATGTTTATTAATTGATTGAATTAACAAATATTAAAGTAAATAAAATTGTTTTATTAAAGAGAAACTCTTGGAATTTTGAGTGGGAATTAAAAATGTTTTGAGTGGGATTTTGAAGCATGAGTGGAGGCTCCACTCACATGAAGAAGGGAGAGGTGGGGGCACTCCTAGGAGTGGTCGGCCACCCCTTTGGGCTGCTGCCCCCCTCCCCTATAAATAGTGGCCTCCCTCCTCTTCTTCTTCATCCTTGCTCTCTTCCATCTATTCCTCTTGCTGCTCCATTGTTTGGTAAGGTTTAGGTGAAGCCCTACCGAAATATTTCTACACCACACCATACTTAGTAAAAAAAGGAGGTGGTGGAGTTCCGGAGGATCCTATACTTCCGCATCCCGCTGGAATAAGGGCATTGAGGTCGTCAACAAGCCGTATGTGTGACCGAGTACGGATGCGCTGCAAGTTGTGGCGCTCTACTTCACGATCTTGAGATTGACAAGTGTACCACTATATCATCCACATTCTAGCGGAACGTTAACCGCTTTTGTCTTTGAGGGTGAGTCCTTCTAAGAAAACATCTTGTCCATTCCAAACCATCTCATAGACATGTTCTTGGCTAGTTAGTGGTTCTCTACGTAGGAATTTTTTTGTATTCTATGATGCGAACCCTTCAGTGGTGTCAGAGCTGTGTCTATACATAGATGGTTTTGTACAGGTAGAACACATGGAGATGTGGGCGTTGATGATTATGTTATTACTTATTTTCGTGTATTTTGGATCATGGTGGCATAGTTGGATGAAGCGGCCCGGACTAACCTTACATGTCCTCGCACATGAGACTTGTTCGATGATGACCCACAAGTATAGGGGGTGTATCGTAGTACTTTCGATAAATAAGAGTGTCGAACCCAACGAGGAGCATAAGGTGTTGACAAGTGGTTTTGATCAAGGATTCACTGTAAATACTAGCAAACGGGTTTTCAGGGGTATTTGGTAATGCAAATAAATAAAGTGTGAATAAATAAAAGACAGTAATAATAATTGCTGCAAGTGGCCCAATCCTTTCTAGAGCAAAGGAAAAGTTGGTGGTGTAACTTATGATGACCAAACGTTCTCGAGGACACACGGGAGTTTCTGTCAAGTGCTTTCGCTTCATACCGCTAAATAATCTTTATTGGTTTGATAAGTGTTATGGGGGTGAACCTGTGCTAGCGCACTACACTTACTAGGATAAATACACACTTGTGATTATACCCCTTGCAAGCATCCGCAACTACAAGAAAGTAATTAAGTTAAATCTAACCACAGCCTTAAACTCTAAGATCCTATGCTCCCTGGTGCAATGGTTTCCCAATGGAGGTTTATGTTTTTGTCACTCCAGCAACCTCACAATTGGTAGCCAAATACACAATGCATCTCACTAGGCCCATAAATGGTGAAGTATCATGTAGTCGACGTTCACATGACACCACTAGTGAAATAGCACCACAACAAATAAATATCAAACCATTAAATATTACTTAACATAATTCCACTACTAACATCTTGACTTCTCCCATGTCCTCAAGAACTAAATGAACTACTCACAAGACATCATATGGATCATGATCAGAGGTGAAATAATGGTAAATAAAAATCTGAACATAAACCTTAATTCAATGGTTCCACTCAATAGCATCAACCACAAGAGTAATCAACACCGGGAAAGTTTCCCCTAAGAATTTAACAAGATTCAACTCAAGATGTTACAACGGGATGGCGTGGTGATGGTGGGGATGAAGGTGCTGGTGATGGAGATGGCGGTGATGATGATCCTGATGAAGTCTGGTGCGATGGTGATGATGATGGTGACGATCTCCCCTCTCCGGGAAGGAATTTCCCTGGCAGATTCTTGTTTGCCGGAGAGCTTTTCTCTCTCTGGTGTTTTTAGCCCCACAGAGGCGGCGGTGTCTATCTCTGAGTCCCCCTGACTTAGGTTTTCGGGGACGATGAAATACGTGCAGGGGCGATGGCAGAAGTGGGCCAGGGTGGCCACACAACAGGCCGGGGCGGCGAGGGGTGGGCCCGCGCCCCCTGTGTGTGTGTCTGCCCTGTGGCTCCTCTCGCCTCCTCCTTCTGGCTTCCTCAGTCTTCTGGCAAAATATAATTTTCTAGTATTTTTCTGGAATTTCCTGATCTTCCGAAATATGGTGTCTTGACGGTCCTTTTTCCAGCAGAATCCTGACTCCGGCAGCAAATCCTCCAATGATCATCAAACATGTAAAAATAGAGGAAACAACATAAATATCATCTCTAAATATGAAATATATCAATGAATAACAGTAAATTATGATACAAAATAGTGATGCAAAATGGACGTATCATTCGACACTTGACATGCAACTCGTATTGCATATGTGGCTTTGCGGGTGTCTGTTTCATAGTCATGATCTAATCTACAACGTTTTATTATTTCCTCTCAAGATCGTGAGAAGGTTCATGGCATAGAAAACAAAAACATCCCTACAAAGAGAACCACTAACTAGCCGAGATCAAGTCTATGAGAAGGTTTGCAACAGACATGCCATCGACTTAGAAGGACTCACCCTCAAAGACCGAAAGCGGTTAGAACGTGGATGATGTAGTGGTACGCTTGCTGATATCAAGACCGTGAAGTAGAGCGCCACAACGTGCAGCGCATCCGTCCTCGATCACATGTACACATGATGACGACCTCCGTGCCCTCGTTCCAGCGGGGTGCAGAAGTAGAGGATCCTCCGAAACTCCACCACCTTCTTCTTCTACTAAGTATGATGGTGCGGAAAGTATTTTGGCAGGGCTTCACCTAAACCATGCCGAGTGTTGGATCAGCGGGAGGAAGGAATGAAAGTGGAGCAAGGGGTGAAGGAGGAGAGGAGGATGACATTGTTTTTATAGGAGGGGCAGCCACACCAAGGCGTGCGCCGGCCCCTAGAGGGGTGCCCCCACCTCTCCCTCCTTCATGTGGGTGGACACTCCACTCATTTGTCTTAATACCCACTCATGCCATTTTAATTCCCACTCAAAATTCCAAGAGTTTATTTAATAAAACATTTTTTATTTACTTTAATATTTGTGAATTCATTAATTAACAAACATAACACATAACTGATGCATGCAAAATTCATGCATGAACTTTGTAGTTTATTGATGCTTATTCCAACATATTAAGATGTTATTAGTTGTTATAATCATGTTTTGCATTGATTTATTGGGACTTCCCATCAATCCCTCTTATTTTGGTTATAACTCTGCAGGACAGGAAAACCATGTTTTATGTATTTTGACGTTTCAGGAACCTTCCCGAACTCAAATTGACCTGGGATTTTTCGGGCATTAATATTTTATCATGATAACCTTTTGGAGCACAAGAAGTCAACAAAGGATGCCACGAGGCCCAAACGGGCACTGGTGGTGTGGGGCCTTGGCCAGGCTGCGCCACCTAGGCTTGTTTGAGCCTCGGACCTCCGATGCCATCCATCTTTGTCCCAGACTGCTCAGCCTGACCTAAAAATGACTATATAAAGACCCCCAGAGGCGTTCCCTCGAGGAGGCAGTGGAGAAACACAAAACAGAGAAATAGAGGCTTTTCCAGTGAAGATTGGAAGGGGAAACACTGCCGGAGTCACCCCCGACCGCTTCTCCAACCTCTCTGACATCACAACCATCGCCATCATCATGAAGAGGGAGTAGTCCACCTCTGGACTATGGGTTTGTGGCAGTAGCTTGTTCTATTTCTCTCTTATGCTATAACGTTTTGATGCCATATGAGCTGCCCAACATGATTATCGCACATATTATGTAATTCATATATGGTGGATCTTTATTTTATTCGATGATCTATTAGATTTGACATGTTATTATGTTCTTGATGTATGAGTAGATGCATATTGTTACCCTGTTCTTTATTACTTGTTTTGATCAAACTTGTATGTGAGAGCGTGAGAGGGGGATGGTGTGTATTAGATGGAGTAACTAGGTAGTAGTAGTGAATTTTGACAGGATTCATGATCCGCTATGGTGTTTTACCAATCCATGGTTACCTCACTAGCTAGGAATAAAAAGAATGCATGTGTTATAATTTCTTAGTGACTGCTGAGAGTTCCAAGCGACATTTATAGATATTGTTCTATCGTAATATGTCCAAGCGGTAGCATATTTGATGTTCAACTTCATGTCAAAGTACCTAAGGATATAGTCTGTTAAATCTTAATACTAGATTGTTTGAAGTGTATTCCTTTCTAGTGGAGTATAAGTAAGATGTGTAGTATTATATTTATTTTAGGACATGATGCCCATATGAATATTATCAAGTTAACATAATAAAAAATTCTGCGATCCAATCATGGGGGAGAATATCTTAGTTACGAGTTTGGCATGCACATGAAACTATGTGGAATAGTTTCACAACTCACTCCTGCAGGAACAGAGCGTAATGGTGTATTCAAATGTCGTAATCGTACTCTATTAGATATGGTTCGATCTTTGATGTCCCTTACAGACTTGCCACTATCATTTTTGGGTTATGCACTACAAACAGCCGCATTCACTTTAATTAGGGCACCATCTAAATTTGTTGAAACGACACCGTATGAATTTTGGTTTGGCAACAAACCAAACTATCGTTTCTAAAAATTTGGGGATGCGATATTTATGTGAAGAAGCTTCAACATAATAAACTTAAACCCAAAGTGGAAAACTGTGTCTTCATAGGATACCCTAAAGAAACAATTGGGTACACCTTCTATCACAGATCTAAAGGCAAGATTTTCATTGCCAAGAATGGATCATTTCTAGAGAAGGAGTTTCTCTCAAAAGACGTGAGTAGTAGGAAGGTAGAACTCAATGAGGTTATTGAACCTCCTCTTCATGAAACAGCGAGTAGCACAGTGCCGGAAATTGTTCCAGAGTTGACTTCACCAAATGAAGAGGTAACTAATGATGAAAATCATGAAGTTCCAAAAGAGGATACTACCACACCTCGCAGGTCAACAAGGACACGTACTGCTCCTGAATGGTATGGTGATCCTGTCGTGAATGTCATGTTGGTTGAGAACAATGACCCTATGACTTATGAAGAAGCGATGATTAGCCCAGATTCCAACAAATGGCTAGAAGCCATGCAATCCGAAATAGGATCCATATATGAAAACCAAGTATGGACTTCGGTGGACTTCCCAATGACCGCAAGGCCATTGAGAACAAATGGATCTTTACAAGAAAACCATATGCCGATGGTAATGTTACCGTCTATAAAGCTCGACTTGTCATGAAAGGTTCCCACAAATTCAAGGAGTTGACTATGATGAGACTTTCTTACCCATACTGATGCTAAAATTTGTTAGGATTAAGTTGGCAATTGCTGCATTTTTCGATTATGAAATATGGCAGATGGATGTAAAAATCGCGTTCCTTAATGGAAATATTGAGGAAGAGTTGTACATGGTGAACCCAAGGGTTTTATTGATCCTAAGGATGCTAACAAGGTATGCAAATGATACGTCCATTTTGCATCACTATTTTGTATCATAATTTACTGTTATTCATTGGTATATTTCATATTTAGAGGTGATACTTATGTTGTTTCATCTGTTTTTTATATGTCTGATGATTATTGGAGAATCTGCTGCCAGAGTTAGGATTCTGCTGGAAAAAGGACCGTCAAGACACCATATTTTTGAAGATCAGCAATTCTAGAGAAATATCCAGAAATCCATATATTACCAGAAGAAGAAGGTAGCCAGAAGGAGAAGGCGAGAGGAGCAGCAAGGGGGCCACACCACCAGGTGGCGCAGGCCCACCCCTGGCCATGCCGCCCTGGGGTAAGGCCACCCTGGCCCACTCCAAACATCGCCCTCTCACGTATATGGTTGTCCTCGAAAACCTAAGTTAGGGGGGCATCAGAGATAGACACCGCCGCCTCTGCAGGGTGGAAAACACCGAGAGAGAAAAGCTCTCCGGCAAGGAGAAATCTACCGAGGAAATTCCTTCCCAGAGAGGGAAGATCGTCGCCATCATCATCACCATCGCTCTAGACTTCATCGGGATCATCATCACCATCATCATCATCATCATCAGCAGCAGCACCTCCATCTCCACCATCACCAAGTCATCCCGCTGTAACATCTTGGGTTGAATCTTGTCAAATTCTTAGGGGAAACTTTCCCGGTGTTGATTACTCTTGTAGTTGATGCTATTGAGTGGAACCGTTGAATTAAGGTTTATGTTCAGATTGTTATTTACCATTATTTCACCTCTGGTCATGATCCATATGATGTCTTGTGAGTAGTTCGTTTAGTTCTTGAGGACATGGGAGAAGTCGAGATGTTAGTAGTGAAACTATGTTGAGTAATATTTAATGGTTTGATATTTATATGTTGTGGTGTTATTCTACTAGTGGTGTCATGTGAACGTCGACTACATGATACTTCACCATTTATGGGCCTAGTAGAATGCATTGTGTATTTGGCTACTAATTGTGGGGTTGCCGGAGCGACAGAAACCTAAACCACCTTTAGGAAACCATTGCACCAGGGAGCGTAGGATCTCAGAGTTTAAGGTTGTGGTTAGATTTATCTTAAGTACTTTCTTGTATTTGCGGATGCTTGCAGGGGGTATAATCACAAGTGTGTATTAGTCCTAGTAAGGGTAGTACACTAGCACAGGTTCACCCCCATAACACTTATCAAACCAATAAAGATTACTTAGCAGCATGAAGCGAAAGCTCTTGACAGAAACTCCCGTGTGTCCTCAGGAAAGTTTGGTAATCATAAGTTACACAACCGGCTTGTCCTTTGCACTAGAAAGGATTGGGCCACTTGCAGCAATTACTATTACTGTCTTTTATTTACTCGTACTTTATTTATTTGCATTACCAAATACCCCTGAAAACCCGTTTGCTAGTATTTACAGTGAATCCGTGATCAAAACAGCTTGTTAACACCTTCTGCTCCTCGTTGGGTTCGACACTCTTATTTATCGAAAGTACTATGATACACCCCCTATACTTGTGGGTCATCAAGACTATTTTATGGCGCCGTTGCCATGGAGTGAAGCGCTATTGAAGAGTAAAATTGGTAAAGGTAACCTTTGCTGTGAGTATTGTTTTTATTTTTGTCTTTTATTTTATCTTGCTATGGAGAATTCTCCATTTGGTTCCCTATTTGGGAACAATACTGCCTCTGTTATGGTAGAGGATGAACCACCGCCTGCTCGATTAGACCCTTTTAAAATACCTATGAAAATTGTTGAACGTGTTATGAACAACTGCTATTCAGGAGATGGGACTGTCCATCCAGGTAATCATTTACTCTTTATATATGAATTGTGCGAGTTGTTCAAGTGTGCAGGTATTTCATCAAGCCAGGTTAAGAGGAAGCTATTTTCTTTATCACTAAAGGGCAGAGCTGCGGAATGGTATAGGCTGCTCAAGGATGGTCTATCTATTGGCTGGGAGGAAATTGTACCTCTCTTTTATTCTAAATTCTATCCTCCAAGTGAGATTCATAAAGATCGGAATCAAATATATAATTTTTGGCCTCATGATGGAGAGAGTATTGCCCAAGCGTGGGGGAGACTGAAGTCACTAATGCTCAAATGCCCCATTCATGAGCTCCCCAGTAATATTGTTATTGATAACTTTTATGCAAGGCTTTCCCTTCATGACAAGGATTTATTGGATGCTTCTTGCTTTGGATCATTTACACATATGAAAGGAGAAGGTAAATGGGATCTTCTAGACCATATTCAAGAAAATACTGAAGGATGGGAGAATGACAAAGGTAGAAAGTCAGGTATAAATTATGATTATGAATGCATGAAAGCTTTTATGGGAACCGATGACTTTCATGATGTTAGTGATGTTTATGGTCTTGATTCCCAAATACTTGCTAATTGTTTTAAGGCCTTTGCCTCTTATCTTGATGTTCCAAAGAAAGATTGGAACAAGTACCATGCGCCTTATAAAGACACTGCTAGTTGTATTCCTACTAGAACTACTAAAGTTTGTACTGTTGATCGCATTTTGCCTGAGCCTTATTTTGAGAAACACCTTTCCCTGCTAAGGTAAAGGAGCATTCTACTTTAATTATTGTACTTAAGAAAAGTGCAAAGAAAGCTGTAGAACCTGATGAGCAAATTATTATTAAGTCTCCTATAGCTATAGTGAAGGACCTTGTTACTAAAAATGTAGGAGATGAACATATTGTCTTTTGTGAAGATGCTTCTAACATTGTTTCACATCCTAGTAGATCTAGGAAAACAAGTGTTCCTGTGCTTTCTGTCAGGATTGGTGATCATTGCTATTATGGTTTATGCGACATTGGTGCAAGTGCAAGTGCTATTCCTTATGAGCTTTACAGAGAAATCATGCATGAAATTGCCCCTTGCGAACTTGAAGAAATTGATGTGGTTATTCAGCTTGCTAACAGAGAGACTGTCTTGCCAATTGGTATTGTTAGAGATGTGGAAGTTTTATGCAGTAAGACTAAATATCCTACTGATTTTCTATTACTTGGTACTGAAGCTAGTAAAACTTGTCCTATTATTTTTGGTAGACCCTTTTTAAACACTTTTGGCGCTGTTATAGATTGTAAGAAGGAGAAAATTTTGACTAAGTTTGATGGAGAATCTTATGAGTTTAATTTTTCTAAGTTTACTAAAGCTCCTTATGAAAATGAATTGCCTGATGAAAATTTTCGAGTTGAACAGCTTGCCTCTATTGCTCTTGCTCCTAATAATGCTTTGCAGCAATTTATGGAGGATCATGAAAGTGAGATCTTCAAGGAAGAAAGAGAAGAGATTGACGATATTCTTCTTCGTCAACCAGCGCTGATTAAACACAATTTACCTGTGGATGATTTGGGTACCACTTTGCCACCTAAGGAAGATCCTGTTTTCGAATTAAAGCCTTTACCTGATGATCTTAAATATGCTTATATTGATGATTAGAAAATATATCCTATTATTATTAGTTCTAAACTTTCAGGAAAGGAAGAAGAAAGGTTATTGGAAATATTGAGGAAACACCGAGGAGCTATGGGATATACTCTTGATGATTTAAAAGGGATTTCTCCTACTATATGTCAGCATACTATTAACATGGAGCCAGATGCAAAGCCAGTTGTTGAACATCAATGTCGTTTAATTCATAAGAAATGAGGTATTGAAGCTCCTTGATGCTGGTATTATTTATCCTATTGCTGATAGTAGATGGGTTAGTCCTGTTCATTATGTTCCTAAGAAAGGAGGTATCACTATTGTGCCTAATGAGAATAACGAGCTTATTCCTCAAAGGGTAGTAGTAGTTGGTTATAGGATGTGCATTGATTTTAGAAAGGTAAACAAAGTTGCTAAGAAAGATCATTATCCTTTACCGTTTATAGATCAAATGCTAGAGAGGTTATCTAAGAAAACTCATTTTTGTTTTCTTGATGGTTATTCTGGTTTCTCTCAGATTGCTGTTAAAAAAGCAAGATCAAGAGAAAACCACTTTTACTTGTCCTTATGGAACTTATGCTTATAGACGTATGCCTTTTGGTTTGTGCAATGCTCCTGCTACTTTTCAAAGATGCATGTCTGCTATTTTTCATGATTTTTGTGAAGAAATTGTGGAGGTATTCATGGACGATTTCTCCGTCAATGGAACTTCTTTTGATAACTGTTTGCACAATCTTGATAAAGTTTTGCAGAGATGTGAAGAAACTAATCTTGTTCTTAATTGGGAGAAATGCCACTTTATGGTGAATGAAGGAATTGTTCTTGGACATAAAATCTCCGAAAGAGGTATTGAAGTTGACAGAGCAAAGGTTGAAGCAATTGAGAAAATGCCCTGTCCTAGGGATGTTAAAGGTATTCATAGTATTCTTGGTCATGCTGGTTTCTATAGGAGGTTTATTAAAGATTTCTCTAAGATTTTGAAGCCTCTTACTAATCTTCTTCAAAAAGATGTACCATTTGTTTTTGATGATGATTGTAAGGAAGCTTTCGAAACTCTTAAGAAGGCTTTAACTACTGCTCCTATTGTTCAACCACGTGATTGGAATTTACCCTTTGAGATTATGTGTGATGCTAGCGATTTTGCTGTGGGTGTATTATTGGACAGCACGTAGATAAGAAGTTGAATGTTATTCATTATGCTAGTAAGACTCTTGATGCTGCTCACAAGAATTATGCTACTACTGAGAAGGAGTTTCTTGCTGTAGTTTTTGCATGTGATAAGTTTAGACCTTACATCGTTGATTCGAAAGTTACTATTCATACTGATCACGTTGCTATTAGATATCTTATGTCGAAGAAGGATGCTAAGCCTAGGCTTATTAGATGGGTGGTGCTTTTATAAGAGTTTGATTTGTATATTGTAGATAGGAAAGGTGCTGAAAATCCTGTTGCTGATAATTTGTCTAGATTGGAAAACATTTTTTTATCCTATTCCTGTTAATGATAGTTTTCCAAATGAAAAGTTAGCTTCAATAAAGGTAACTTCGCGAGAAATACCTTGGTATGCTGATTATACTAACTTTATTGTTTCCAAGTATTTGCCTCCAACCTTTACAGCTCAGCAAAGAAGGAAATTCTTTTATGACTTGAGGCATTACTTTTGGGATGACCCACACTTATATAAAGAAGGAGTAGATGGTTTTATGCAAAGATGTGTTCTAGAATATGAACAACAAGAGATATTGAGAAAATGCCATGGTAGTCCCTATGGAGGGCATCATGCTGGAGACAGAACTGCACAAAAAGTTCTACAATCAGGTTTTTATTGGCCTATCCTTTTTAAAGATTCTAGAAAGTTTGTTTTATCTTGTGATGAATGCCAACGAGTTGGTAATATTTCTAGACACAATGAAATGCCTATGAGTTATTCTCTTGTTATTGAACCATTTGATTGTTGGGGATTTGACTTTATGGGTCCTTTTCCTCCTTTGGAAGGTTATACTCATATACTCGTAGCTGTTGATTATGTTTCTAAATGGTTAGAAGCAGTGTCGATGGTGAAACCTCGTTAAAAATGCTTAAGGATGTTATTTTTCCTAGGTTTGGTGTACCTAGATATCTTATGACTGATGGAGGTTCTCATTTTATTCATGGCGGTTTTAGGAAAACTCTTGCTAGATATCACGTTAATCATAGAATTGCTTCTGCTTATCATCCCCAAACTAGTGGGCAAGTAGAGCTATCGAATAGAGAGATCAAGTCTATCTTGCAGAAGACTGTTAATAGGTCTAGGAAAAACTGGGCTAGCAAGTTGAACGATGTTTTTAGGCTTATAGAACTGCTTATAAGAACCCCATGGGCATGTCTCCTTACAAAATGGTTTACGAAAAAGCGTGTCACTTGCCTTTAGAATTAAAACACAAAGATTTTTGGGCAGTGAGAGAGCTTAATAGGGATTTTAAACTTGCCGGTAAGAAAAGATTGCTTGATTTGAGTTCTTTAGATGAGTGGAGAAACGAAGCTTATGAGAATGCCAAACTTTTTAAAAAGAAAGTCAAGCAGTGGCATGATAGGAGAATTCTTAAGAGAGAATTTTATGTTGGTGAGAAAGTTCTATTGTATTAATCTCGTCTTAGATTTTTTACAGGAAAATTACTCTCAAAATGGCAAGGATCCTTCGTTATTGAAAAGGTGTATCGCTCAGGTGCGGTAAAGATCGCTTCGCTTAAAGATGACACTACGCAAGTGGTGAATGGGCAAAGACTCAAGCATTATATTTTCGGAGATTCTTATAATGAAGACGTCGATGTTATTCAAATGATAACTCCGGAAGAATTTATCAAAGAGCATATGTAGGAATCTGCAGAGTCCGTTCTTGAATAGGTAACAGTTCTAGTCAGAAAAGGTTCGCGTTAAACTTTTCTAATTATATTTTTGTTGGCTTTATTAAATATGAAAAATCACGAGATGAAAACGGGTTGGAAACGGAGTCTGGTGGCTCCTCACCACCTGGTGGCGCGGGCCCCCTCCTGGCCGCGTGATACGTCCATAACGTATCTATAATTTTTGATGACTTTATGCTAATATTATGCTTTTGACACTTGTTTTTATATAAAGTTTATGATTTATTTGGACTAAC
The DNA here is from genome assembly GCA_007115705.1 of Dactylis glomerata. Lineage (NCBI taxonomy): Eukaryota > Viridiplantae > Streptophyta > Magnoliopsida > Poales > Poaceae > Dactylis > Dactylis glomerata. The sequence goes on from QXEO01000647.1 coordinate 5,483,098, forward strand.
CTACTAATAGTTGCAAAAGTGCATATTGTTCTTGTTTTACACTTTGATGTGTAGGAATTACCAAGAATACAAGAGGAAACCTTATTGGAGTCAAATCGGGACTTTTCCAGAAATCTGTCCTAAAACTTTTTTCAAAGATGGTCACGTTACGGGTCAAAGACTGCGTTAAATTGAAAACTCAACAACTGCAAAGCTGTTGGAAATTTCGCGGGGAACGTCCTAAACATAAAATTTAACTGATTCCAAGTCTGGACGGCCGAGATAAGCCCGATCCACTGCAACCCTAGACAGGGTGACGGAAATCTAAAAAGCTATATAAAGGGAGGAAACCTAACTCGTGGGGGACTCCTCCACCCACGAATTGCAGCCGCCAAAAGCCATGTTTTTGCCTCCCCCATGGATCCCATCTCCATGGGGAGGGATCCCAATAAGCCATGAAGGAAGGGGGCTAAGGGGCGGCGCTCCTCCATGAAATCGGTGGCAGGGAAGGAGCTCCCCGCGCCGCCGCCTCCCTGCGCCTCTCGCTGCCCTCTTCATCATCTTCACCGCCATCTCTATCACCAACTCCTCCTTGTATACAGTGGTTCATCCTCCCACACACCTCTGTACCGTCCTATGTAAACATGGTGTTTGATGCTATAAGTTATAATCCTATGATCTTTGTCATGTTTATGTAGTTTATTTGTCTTTTGATTGCTTGGTTGAATGTCTTTGGTTCATTAGAGTTGTATGTTAATATGGTACAGTCCTTTGGTGTCCATTATATTTGTGCGTGCATAGATTAAACATCATAGGGTTTGTAGTATGTGTAAGAGGAAGGGGGAAGTTCCGCCGGAGTGATAGAAACCCAAGGACGCGAACCGGAACATTGCACGTATGGGAGTAAGAGGACCATTAACTTAAGGCTATGGTTGGGGAAACCTTAATGCATTTTTAGTATTTGCGGATGCTTGCTAACAATCCAATCATACAGTACTTGTAATTCCAAGTAGTGAAGTGCATGTATATATTTAGCCTCTCCCACATAGAAAATTGCATCGAAGATAATGAACCCGATTTATTCGCTAATTGAACTTGGACAAAGCCACCACTATTACCACCACTTTTCCATACTCATGGTACCGTTAGTTTATGGTTACTTAGTATATTTTATTGCTGCAGCACTAACAATTACTTTCTTGTATTTATTATCTTGCAAAGCTATCTCTCATACCCGTATTATTGCTCTAGTTTTATTTCCTAGATAATGCAAATGTTTAGTGTGCGTAGAGTTGTATCAGTGGTTGATAGAACTTGAGAGAACATTTATCCTACCTTTAGCTCCTCGTTGGGTTCGACACTCTTACTTATTGAAAAGGCTACACACGATCCCCTATACTTGTGGGATATCAAGACCTTTTCTGGCGCCGTTGCCGGGGAGCAATAGCGTGTGGGTGAATATTCTTGTGTGCACTTATTTGTTTTCTCTCTAAGTAGTTTTTACTTCCAGTTTTAAGTTGTTATCTATCTTAGTATGGATAGGGAATGCAAATTACAAAAAAAATAGTTGTACTTGTGCTACTCGTGTGATGGCGCCAGAAAAGACTGTGGCGTTTAGTTGACGTGGGAGCAGTATGTCCTTGTGCGTGGTGATGACCAGCCCGTTGGGAACCCCAAGAGGAAGGTATAATGAGTGTAGCGGCTAGTTTTCCCTCAGTTAAGAAACCAAGGTATATCGAATAGGAGAAGAGAGACGATGACGACTGAAGGTGTTTGTGGAACCTGCACACACACAAACAAATACTTTGCTCCCAACTTGCGATGAGGTTGTCAATCTCACCGGTTTGCTTGAAACAAAGGTTATGAGTGTATCGAGTGGAAATCAGTAGTAATATGCTAGTAAAGTAAACAGTGCGGGAAAAGTAAACAGGTGATTGCAATATGATTAAAATAGGACCGGGGTCCACAGTTCACTAGTGGTGTCTCTCCATAGATAAAATAATATGCTGGGTAAACAAATTACAGTTGGGCAATTGATAGAATAAAGATAACGTGATATGTCAAGAAGATCACTATGAGATTCACTCTGGGCATTACAACAAAATACATAGACCGCCATCCAACTGCATCTATGACTAATAATCCACCCTCGGGGATATCAATCCGAACACCCCAAAAGTATTAAGTTGCGAACAACAGATAATTGCATTAAGCAAAGTGTGTAATGTAAACAAAGCATATGCCCTTGAGCATATGAATGTTGTTTTCTCCCTAGTAGCAACAGCACATCTACCACCTTAGAGGTTTATGTCACTCCCCCAGGTGAAATAGAGACATGAACCCACTATCGAGCATAAAATACCCCCTCTTGGAGTCACTAGCAACTACTCGGCCAAGATAGCTACTAACAACGGAGAGCATGCAAGATCATAAACAACATAGAGATAACAAAAGATATAATTCAGTACAGCAACTTAATCATAAACACCAATATTCATCGGATCCCAACAAACCAACATCATAGAATTACATAACGGTGATCTCAATCATGTAGGGCAGCTCATGAGATCTAAACATGAAGCACATGGTGGAGAAGACAACCATCTAGCTACTGCTATGGACCCATAGTCCAAGGTAGACTACTCACTCATCGCTCCGGAGGCAAGCATGGCGATGAAGAAGACCTCCGGTGGCGATTCCCCTCTCCGGCAGGGTGCCGGGAAGAGCTACCAGACCCTCCCGATCTTCGGGTCGACGGCGGCGGCGGATCGCGATGTATTCTGGAAAACTGATCGGGCCTTAGGTTTTTCTTGTCAGGGGGTATATATAGGCGAAAGGACGATGTCAGAGGAGGGACCATGGCCCCTCACGTGGGCCCGGCGCGGCCAGGGGGGTGGCCGCGCCGCCCCTGTGTGTGGGGGCCACGTGGCCCCCCTCCGTCAGGTCTTCGGATGTTTGGGAGCTTCCCCGTAAAATATGACTTCAGGAACTTGTTTCGTCCAATTCCGAGAATATTTCCTGTGTATCACTTCTGAAACACAAAAACAGCAGAAAACAGGAAACTGGCACTGTGGCACTTCGTTAATAGGTTAGTTCCAGAAAATGTATAAAAAATGCCACTAAGTGTAACGAAACAATAGGCAAATGGTGTAAAAACAAGCATGGAGCATCAAAAATTATAGATACGTTTGAGACGTATCAAGCATCCCCAAGCTTAACTCCTGCTCGTCCTCGAGTAGGTAAGTGATAACAAAGAATAATTTTTGAGGTGACATGCACCTACACAATCTTGATCATATATGTAAGCATTGGTGAGCTGGGATCAATAGAACTTAAAACATGGGCATGAAAGATATAATCATGACAATAAGAACTTAGCAACCATGTTGTAAACATGCAAATGAACACAAACAAAAGATCATGATAACGAAACAATGAAAGTCAAACGTGTGTTCAAATCATAAGGAAAAACATACAAAAGTTTTTCAGCTTGTCCTTCAAAGAGAGCAAAACATAAATGCATAGGACACCTCAAAGTTTAAAAGGGCGACTAGATACAAATAACTTAAGAACAAGTGAAACCAACAATATGAGTCAATCAATGAACCTTGGGACAATGCATATCACACTAAGAATGACAACTATGCTCTCTTAATGGTGCATAAAGAAAGAAGGTGGTGACTCAACATAAAAGTAAAAGAAAGGCCCTTCGCAGAGGGAAGCAGTGATTGCAAGTTTTATAACCTTCAAAAATTATGGTACTCACCGGCTTTGAGCTCTCATTGCCCCCATCATAAGCATCTTGAATGGTTAAAGTTAATGCGAGAACAATTATGATGCATATGCTTGACAAATCATAAGTTGAAAACCTCGTGTCCCGTGAATACGAGTACCCAAACCATGCTAATTTACTTAGAGTCCCAAGCAAGGCTCTTGTCATTGTAAGTATATGCATATCATTGAGAACCGCCAATGGGGTACCTCTGTGCCCGATGACATGGAACAAGCCCACACCAAAATGACAGGACAAGCAGACAATGAACACCTTGACATCTCTTTTATTTGCTATATTGTTTAGCTTTTTATTGTGAGATGCATCGTCGAATGTTCACCATGGGTATGCTGCAAATTTCCACCATGAATTATGCATGGCTTAGATTGGCGGCCCGGCGTTTCCCTAACACATATAAAAACTCCATGATCCCTACAAGATTCCCAATTCATTTCACACAGCGGGCATCCATAAATAAAAGATCACGATATCAACTCAAAAAGAAGTGCAATGTTGAAAGCTTGCCCCATGACAGCATGGCTGGGCTAGAATCCAACTTACAACTTGCAAGCATAACAACTCAACATAAAAGACCACAATGTCAAATTTTTAAGAACAGGAAAAAGTAAAGTGTGCCTTCCGGTTCGTGAGAGCTTTACTGACCGAATTTCGCATAACACTGGTAAGAGTTTAATTTGAAGAGAAAATAAAAGCAAGTCAAATTTACTTGGAATAGCAAATTGCTAGTAGGTATGTATGGTGGACACAATGGAAAACTTTTGGCTTTTAGGAGTTGGATGCACGAGTAGAGCTCATACTCAGTACAAGGTGAGGGCTAGCAAAAGACTGGGAGCGACCAACTAAGAGAGCAGTAATGGCCATAATCATGCAAAGCGACAAAGCGACATTAAAAGAAGCATACGATGGCATCAAAAGTCAAAAACTAAATGATCATGAAGGCTAATGGCGACTTTGTAAGAGTCTAATATGTGTGAGCATGCGCCAAGTCAACCCAAATAAAGCATCAAGGAGAAAACCAAAATAATGCTTCCATACAATAAAAACAACGCATGATTTTTTTCAAAGGCTCATTAAGCAATCTCAGTTATTTGAGACAAGTCATGCTACAGCAAAAACCACTAAGCATACTATCAAAAAGACATCAAGCATGACATGAAAAAGCCTAAGCCGCAGTCTACACAAGCTCCTTCTTGTACCACTATTTTGCACAAAGCTTTTTCTCTTTTCCAACACCATTTGAAATTTTTATAAACACCTCTTTTGATGAAAACCAATAAAGATCAGAGGCAAAAATACACCTTGATGAAAAGATATGACAAGATCTGAACGCATATCAAGGCGAAAACGAAAACCAAAAGCAGTAGCGGAAAAAGATGAACGCTAGAACAACTCCGTTTTCACTCTTATTAAATTCATCGAGCGTTCTACGCAAATGAAAAGCAAGGCAACTTCTCCAAAAGAAAATTTGTTGGGGTCCAACCATTTATTGCAGCAAACAAACAAACTAAACCAACTAAGAAAACTAAAACTACTGACGCTCCAAGAAAAACACATAGTGCATGAAGCAATAAAAATATAGTGTCTTGAAAGGTGACCTGATTTTTGCCGATGAAGAAGGGGTGCCTCGGGGGCATCCCCAAGCTTTGACGCTTGTACTTCTTGGATATTTTTTGGGGTGATGCATGGGCATCCCCAAGCTTGAGCTTTTGTCCATTCTTCAACTCATCTCATCATTCTCCAATCCCTACACTTGAAAACTTCCTTCATACAAAACTAAACACAATTCTATTAGCAACATTAGTGCAAGCATAAAATATATTCAACCTCTTTTAGCTTCAGGTTTCAACCCAAAACCACCACATATAAAGTATATACTACTGTAGCAACTTCCACAAGAGTTCCATGATCAAAAAGAACTCAAAAGAAAGCGATAAAGTGGCAAAAACAAATATTGGCAGAAATCTGTCAAAACTGGACAGCTGATAATGGACGAATTTTTGAGGGATTTTCTGTTGCTCAAATCAAAAAGTGTTCAACTAAGAAAAGTTTGGATATAACCTGGGGCATATGCACAAGAAATCGCAGGTCCAAAAGATAAACAGAGAATTTTCACGAATTTTTACGGTGCAGCACCGAAAACAGTTTCAGGACAGCAATAACCCCAAATCTTTACCTCACTCAAATTAGAGGCTTCTCTTGGCACAAAAACGAAATAAACAAGATAAGGAGCGGTCATTACAGTAGTAATGACTTCCAAGACTCAAATAAAAGAAAAAGTACTGAAAAGTAAACAATGGGTTATCTCCCAAGAGTGCTTTTCTTTAACGCCTTTGAGCTAGGCGCAGAAAATTGCGAATCAAGTAATATCAAGTGATGAAGCATTAAGATCAACAGCAGCGATCTTTTCAACAAGGAAGGAAAATGTGTTCAACTGAGTTTTTGAAACTCCTTTACGATCACGCTTTGGCACACTACTTTCATCGAAAAGATTTTCAGGGCAAATCCAACTAGAATTCTTTTCCCAAGCATCATGAATTCCTATAAGTTCATAAGGTATTGGTGTTTTAAAATCAGGCGTACCAACAACCTTAACAGGCGAGCCAAGCTTATTAAACTTCTTAAAAACCTTCCTAGCCTCAATTGCAACATCTCTAAATTCTGTGCGCAAGGTTCCTAAGATAAAAGCTTTCTTTTCGGGATCCTCAATTTCATGAAGCTTAAGGAACATGTATTGCATAGAAGAATTGAGACTAGCAAACCTAGCTTCTAACATGTGAACTAAATGAGCAGAGGCAACTTCATAACTAGGAGCTAACTCAACCAAAGACTTTTCCTCAACTTCCTTATGCATACTAATGTGATTAAAGAACTCCTCAATGTTACTTTTGCCAATAATCGAACCACTACCTACTGAGAGGTCCTCCAGAACGAACTCAGGGAACAACATGATAAACTAAAGTAAAGTAAAAACAACTACTAAGGATTCTAATTTTTTTGGGTTTTTGATATAAAAAGCAATGCAGGTAAAATAAATAAAGTAAAGCAAAACAAATAACAAAGTAAAGAATGTGTGTGCGAAGAACTCCCCTCGCAGAAGTCTTCTCTCTTCCCCGGCAACGGCGCCAGAAAAGAAGCTGCTACTCGTGTGATGGCGCCAGAAAAGACTGTGGCGTTTAGTTGACGTGGGAGCAGTATGTCCTTGTGCGTGGTGATGACCAGCCCGTTGGGAACCCCAAGAGGAAGGTATGATGAGTGTAGCGGCTAGTTTTCCCTCAGTTAAGAAACCAAGGTATATCGAACAGGAGAAGAGAGACGATGACGACTGAAGGTGTTTGTGGAACCTGCACACACACAAACAAATACTTTGCTCCCAACTTGCGATGAGGTTGTCAATCTCACCGGTTTGCTTGAAACAAAGGTTATGAGTGTATCGAGTGGAAAACAGTAGTAATATGCTAGTAAAGTAAACAGTGCGGGAAAAGTAAACAGGTGATTGCAATATGATTAAAATAGGACCGGGGTCCACAGTTCACTAGTGGTGTCTCTCCATAGATAAAATAATATGTTGGGTAAACAAATTACAGTTGGGCAATTGATAGAATAAAGATAACGTGATATGTCAAGAAGATCACTATGAGATTCACTCTGGGCATTACAACAAAATACATAGACCGCCATCCAACTGCATCTATGACTAATAATCCACCCTCGGGGATATCAATCCGAACACCCCAAAAGTATTAAGTTGCGAACAACAGATAATTGCATTAAGCAAAGTGTGTAATGTAAACAAAGCATATGCCCTTGAGCATATGAATGTTGTTTTCTCCCTAGTAGCAACAGCACATCTACCACCTTAGAGGTTTCTGTCACTCCCCCAGGTGAAATAGAGACATGAACCCACTATCGAGCATAAATACCCCCTCTTGGAGTCACTAGCAACTACTCGGCCAAGATAGCTACTAACAACGGAGAGCATGCAAGATCATAAACAACATAGAGATAACAAAAGATATAATTCAGTACAGCAACTTAATCATAAACACCAATATTCATCGGATCCCAACAAACCAACATCATAGAATTACATAACGGTGATCTCAATCATGTAGGGCAGCTCATGAGATCTAAACATGAAGCACATGGTGGAGAAGACAACCATCTAGCTACTGCTATGGACCCATAGTCCAAGGTAGACTACTCACTCATCGCTCCGGAGGCAAGCATGGCGATGAAGAAGACCTCCGGTGGTGATTCCCCTCTCCGGCAGGGTGCCGGGAAGAGCTACTGGACCCTCCCGATCTTCGGGTCGACGGCGGCGGCGGATCGCGATGTATTCTGGAAAACTGATCGGGCCTTAGGTTTTTCTCGTCAGGGGGTATATATAGGCGAAAGGACGATGTCAGAGGAGGGACCACGACCCCTCACGTGGGCCCGGCGCGGCCAGGGGGGTGGCCGCGCCGCCCCTGTGTGTGGGGGCCACGTGGCCCCCCTCCGTCAGGTCTTCGGATGTTTGGGAGCTTCCCCGTAAAATATGACTTCAGGAACTTGTTTCGTCCAATTCCGAGAATATTTCCTGTGTATCACTTCTGAAACACAAAAACAGCAGAAAACAGGAAACTGGCACTGTGGCACTTCGTTAATAGGTTAGTTCCGGAAAATGTATAAAAAATGCCACTAAGTGTAACGAAACAATAGGCAAATGGTGTAAAAACAAGCATGGAGCATCAAAAATTATAGATACGTTTGAGACGTATCAACTTGCTACCTAAAAACTTTTTTCAAAAAGGAAAGTGATTGGAAAGATGAGTAATGGTTAAGTGGGGGTCGACCTTGAACACTTGTGTTCATGCCTATGAAACCAAAAAAAATCTTTCCATGGAAGCTTTTCAGTTAAAAACTTGTACATATTGTGTATATTGTACATATTCCTCTGTACCATAAAAGTAAAGTGATAATTGTAGTTTCTAGTTACTTGGAAGTTGATAGTTTTGCTTTGCTGTCCAAAAGCAGATTTTCTGTGCTTCACCGTATAAAATGTGTAAAATCACCAGAAAGTGATATTGATCTGAAATTTCTTGAGTGCAAAGTAATGATTATTTTCTTTCTTTCATTAGAATAACTTTTTCTGATTTGAGTTACGTAGATGTCTCAAAAAATTCGATCTCCACCGACTGTTCAGTTTAGACTGATTTATGTGCTTCACTGTAAAAAACCGTGATTAATCTTAGAATAGTATTTTGATCTAAAAAAAATTGTGAATAAACCTGAGATTATGATCTATCTTTCATTAGTTTTCAGTTTTATGATTTGAGCTACCTAACTATCTCGTTGAGTGTCATCTTTACAGACTGTTCAGTTTTGACAGATTTCTTAGATTATTCAATATTGTACTTGGTGTTATTAGTTTCATTAGTTTTTCGACGAACAACGGAAATCATGAATACCTTAGTATATACAATGGCAAAGTTGAGTATAGATTATGAAACTTATCAATGCTTGAAAATTAGTGGATTTTATTTAACAAGTACTAACCCTACTAACGAGTTTTGTGAAGTTTTATGTGGATGTAGCTTATAAGTTCTAATCAATATGGTGATATGAGATGAACAATAAGTGATGGGTTCATAGCATAGAAAACAAAAAATTTCCTACGCATGAACACATAAACTAGCCAAGAACATCTACGAGATGGTAGGAACGGAGACTAACCCTCGAAGACCGGTAGCGAAGATTACGTTCCCGCACAAACGTTGCCGATGGAGAGTCGAGGAAGACGCATGTAGTCGACGTAGTTGTTCACTTGACGTAGTCAACATAGTGGTTCACTTGACGATCACGAGATCGTGTACACGGCGCCACAACTGGCAGCGCCCCCGTGCTCGGTCACACGTACAGCTCGTCGTCGACTCCTCCACACCCTTGGTCCAGCGGGGCAGCGGAAGAAGGGATCCGCCGGACACTCCAACACTCACTGCTCCAAGTGTGTGAAACTCGAACTAACAATTCGGCAGAGCTTCGCTAAGCCAAGACGGATTTGGGGCAGCAACTTTGCGGGAGAGGGGAAGGATCAAGCTAGCATGAACATGGAGGAGAGGGGGGTCTTTTATAGGAGAGGATGGGCAGCCCCAAGGGGTGGCCGGCCAAGGAGGCTCTCCTCCTCTTCATGGTCCTCTTCATTGTGGTAACCCCCTCTTCATGGTGGTAACCCCCTTATCAACATGAGGTAACCCCCCATTTAATTTTGCATGACATTCATGCTAATTAAATTCATACTAATTGATTTAATAAAACATTTTTATTTCTTTAATATTTGTTAATTCAATCAATTAACAAACATTAACAAATACCCCCTTGAGTTATTTCGATATACCGAAACAGTTTTGGTGCTTTTCTGAAACAACCCTCATGCTATCATGTAATTCGATCGGAGTATCATATCCACTTAAAAACGACGGCGAACCTTAAGTGTGTCACCCTATGGTTCGTGAATAACGTGGACATGATCGAGACTCCTCTCCGATCAATAATCATCAGCGGGATCTGGAAATCCATGATGACTCCCACTTACTCAACGATGAACTAGTGATCGTGTGAACCAATAACGAACATAGTTAATTCCTTTTATCTCGCGATATTATTACTTGTCCGAGATCCGATCATTTGGTATCAACCATACCTAGTTTGATCTCGTTCCCGACAAGTCTCTTTACTCATTTTATGATAATGCATTCCCGTGACCTAGTCACATGCTTGCAAGCGATTCCAATGCAATATCACCGAGAAGGGCCCAGAGAATATCTTCCCGTCATCGGGTCGGACAAATTTCACTCTTGATCCATGAGCTTCAACTAATACTTTCAGAATACCCAAATTAACCTTTATAATCACTCTATAACGGTGTGACGTTTGATATCATCAAAGCACTCTTCCGGTATCAGTGATTAACATGATTTCATGGTCTAAGGATTGGAACTATTTCGTATGAGTTTGATATAGCAATAAACTTAATGACTTGATCGTATTGCTATTCTTACTATGGGTGTGAGTGTTCATCACATCATTCTTCTAATGATATGACCCCGTTATTAACAACATCCAATGTTCATGATCAGGAAACCTTGATCATTAGTTAATCAACGAGCTAGTATGAAATAGAGGCTTTATTAGGAACCTTTTTAGTTTATTAATCACACAAGTATTAATGTTTCCGATTAATACAATTCTAGCATGAGAAATAAACATTTATCATAAACATGGAATATGATAATAACCACTTTATTATTGCCTCTCGGACATATTCCCTTCAGTCTCCCACTTGTACTAGAGTCAATAATCTAGTTGAGACTTACGTATATAACACTTATGGCTTTCACGTGTTATCCGTACGCGTTGCAGTGGTTAATCTGATCTCCAGATCTGACACTTTCAGTTATGTGTGTATTTGCATGTCTTTGCGTCTCTACGCATCACTCATTCTCAAATGAGACAGTTGGGTATAAATTTGGTCCTTAGGTGAGACCTTAGTTCCTTTAGCTAAAATCATGTTGTCACTATTGTCGCACAATAGATCTTCACAGTAATAGCCAGTTTAGAACTACACCTAGTTTGATAACAAACTTTTTGACACAAATGCTCTCTTTTGCTACTTCTAAAGCAGCCATATACTCAACCTTTATTATAGAATCCATCACAATGTCTTCACTTTGGAACTCATCCAAATCCATCATGGAACTTCCTTCCATTACATTGTGCCACCTAACGTATAGCTAAAATTGAGATAAACGTAATTTATATCTTGTGACAAACTTAGTATCAATGTAACACTTTACAATAAATTATGTGTCACTTTGTCATACATAATATATCTCTACTAATAAACCGACCATCGGTGATACGTTGGTCGGTACGTCCGTACGTTGTGAAACTTTTGCGCTTTGCCCCCTCAGAAACATATGTATCAACCCGCAGTACAAGTTGCCATGGACCGCGCGGAGATGGCTTCCTGATGATGTTCTCGATGGCGTAGCCGCCAGCGCCGGCATGGTCCGCGGCCTGGGCCTCCACGGCAAGGATGCCTAGCGCAGCCGGTGGCCTGGTGCTCCCCTGTAGTGGATGCGGCCTGGTCCTCCCCTATAGTGGCTGCGGTCTCCCCTTGATCCCCATGGCCCATGCATAGGATTAAGCCACCAGATCGATCCCCTATCTCCGATCCTGCTCGACGGGACAGGCGGAGGACACCGGCTGGATTCGGAGCTGTCGGCGCTCCATACATGATGAGGTTGTTACGGTGTGGCCGCCGCGTGTGTGGTGGTGCTCCAGGACGACGGCGTGGCGATGGAGGCAGCAGGCATCAGGCCGAGAGCAGAGCGGCAAGCCGACAGTAGGCGAGCTATCTGATAGCGGGGAAGGCCAGAAGATAGGAGGACTACAGGCCAGAGACAAATCGTCAATTGATCTATCAGAGTACCAATGTGCCAATGATGCAGTCATGCTCCTGCCGCATTGTCGCTGATATCCCGACGCTGGCACTGGAGACCCGCGTGGCTGGATGGCGTCTCCATGCTCGCCGACGCTCCAAAATCCGACGAAATGAAGAGGGAGAAAGGGAAAGCAGGGGTCTAAGGGTCCTTTCAGTGGAAGCAGTCGAACGGGTAGCTCTTACCTAGCTCCATGGCGGCAGGGCTCTTGGCCAAGCTGAAGAACAATACCGTCGCCGGCACATACGAGTACTTCAGGCACGTCCGGGCATTGTCGTCGGAAGCGGTGCCCTGCCGGCCTGATGCTGCGCTACCTATCTCGCATCAGCTCTGCCATCTGCATCCTTATGTGTATCCTTACGCTACAAAGAAGCCTCGCATGTCCTGGCCTACACCGCCGTTTCACTTTCGTGTACTGTTTTTGCCGGTCTTGGATCATAGGGGCAGGTGTTTGTTGTCATGTGTCTACAGTCCTACAATTCATTAGCTAAATTGTGATGCATAGATTAGAATCAAATTAAGGTGCCGGTTGATTTGGGTGATTGTGCACATAGTTTAGTGTAGTACGAAGCTAGAGCCACTTTGGGTATATCAGAGTTAGTTAGTTCCATCTGTACCAACTACTGCCTAAGTTTGTTATTTCCAATTCATTGGTTGGGCTACACTGAACCACCTCTGTCCTATCGTAAACCATATGTCCATATACATAGACAATATTAAGTTAGCTTAGCCCTTGTGATGTAAATATGTATTCTATTTTATTAGATGCAAAAAGGGATTTGGGTGATTGCGTACATAGTTTTTTAATGGTTTTTGCTCATAGATAGTACCAAATAAATATGCAATCAGTTTAGGCAATATCCAATACCGTCAGTTTTCTCAAAATAATAGTACGAAGCTACCAGAGAGTTTAGAGAATAGTTGGGATTCATCTATATCAGAATATGATTTTTTTATAGCGGAGATTAAGCACTGTGATTTTATTAGAGTTTTGATAATTTGTTTCTACAAAACTACATGTTATTTTGGATTTGGCTGATGAGATTATAACTCTTTGATTCAAAATGGTTCCGTAGCAACGCACGGGTTGTGTGCTATTATATAATAATATTGAAATTTACAACACACGTATTCCACATTGGACAATTCCAGAGAAGATAACCGTCACGGCACATAAGCAAAAACACCCTTACATATTTCTTTTTTATTTTTTTACAAATGGATCCTTGATGGGGTTGATTGCAGAACCAAAGCTTTGCCTGCCGCCGTCCACCAGCAACACTGACGCCGGAGGAGTAGAAGACAAACACCACATGCTGAATAGCCGTTGGAGCACCACCGCATCACTGCTTTGTGAGCCGAAGAAAGCACTGCCGCAAATGGCAGAGCACATATCACTGCGGAGCGTCGGCCGGGATTCAATCCCGTGCACCTTGGGCCTCAAATCTGATGTCTGTAGCTGACCAAATCGACTAAGAACACCAGATCTGCCTGCCTGCATCCCGCAAACCGGTGCCGAAACAAGCAATTTCTAGAAACCGTCACCACCACACAGATCAGCAGCCGACGAAACAAACCTGTACAAGACGCTTTCCACACACTCCTCAATGCCTCCCGGAGAAGAAGCCTTGTGATGGAGCCGGAGTGGGGAGCACCTTATTCTACGCAGCGGCGCCGCCTCCATCAAGACGCAACTGTCCAGAAAACGAACCCTAGGAAACCTACCAGCCAAGCACGAAGCACCGGGATCCCCCACTCCAACGGCCGCCGCCGGAGCAGCAGACGGAGGAGAGAGGGATCCACGGGCCGGACGGTTGGAGGACAACGGGACTTGGTCGCTTCCCTCTTCGCCTTGCGTGGGAGCAGGGAAAGGGGAAGGAAAACTCTGCTGTAATCGTTATGGAAAGAGGTAATAGATACTGAATTCAGTCTCCTGTCTACTCTTTCTCACTTTTGCTTCTTTTCCACGAAAAATTGATCCGTGAAATTTGGATCTCACATTGGCGATCCTATGAGCAAGGAGATCGTTACACTTGGTATCAACGCAGCAATTCTCTGGGAGTGGTCTGATGTTCGAGTGCTTCTCTCCTCCCTTCATCCTTCGTTGTAATTTCGGGGTCGGGTCATCGGCATATATAGTACTACGACATTATCCAATCCCTCTCCGCAAACGTAGTTTGTCCTCGATGCAATGGGGGAAGCGGTGGAGCACTCGCTCCAGATTCATTCTAGCATCGACCTCTTGCACGAGGCGGTGGTCAAAATCAACACCGCCCAACAATAGATGTGTGCGCAGGTAGAACATCAAGGAGCGGCGATTCTGACAGCTTCACTGTCATGGGAATTTAGAGACAGTAGCCATGGGGAGGCTTATTGGAGGGGCTCGATGTTGGTGACGATGGATCCGGCTCGGGATTGTGCCAACAGATACACCTCGATTTACCCAGGTTCAGGGCCCTCCCGGTTGGAGGTAAACCCCTACTTCCTGCCTGCTTCGTATTGATTGAGTAGTAACGATTACAGTGCTCCTCGAGCTGTTCGGCTAGAGGAGGAAGAAGAAGATCGGATCTCCCTTATGCTAAGGGTCCATGCCCCCTTATATAGACGGGGGCCTGGTTATAGGTTTAGGTGGCGATTCGGCCGGCTGCCGGCTCCTCGGCGGCGGCGTCCTTGGCGTGATCCTCTGACCCTGCTCTGGCAAAAACACTTTATAAAGTGTCTTTCCCCTGGACCGGCATCTGGGGGGCATATCCCCTCTCCTCTGCCTCGGATCCCGTCGTGGGGAAGGGTCTTCGGTCTCTCATTGGTTGGACGTGGTCGTGGCGCTCGTCACTCCTGTCCTGCGCCCCTGCCGACCTTGTCGGGGCCGTTCCGCTTTTAGCTAGACAGCCATTGGGGAGTTTTGTCTCCATCGCCCGGCTCCAGTTTTCCTCGGTGGAGTCGCCAGCCGGCTGCTGGCGCAGCCGACCCTTCGGGCAGAGCCGATCTTCTCGTACTGAAGCCGTGGGGACTCCTGGGACGCCAGCCGGCATATTGCCCAGCCCGTGGTGCGCCCCCTAAGTCATCCCCACGACACTAGCCCCCGAAACTGGCGAAGTCTCATGGGCTAGCATGGGGCTTCGGCGGGTTCTTCTTTTCGCCGAAGTCTTGCTCGTCCTCGTCGAAGTCCCAGGATTTCTAGTCCGGCTTGGTCGCTCCAACTACCAAGGTCAGGTCTTGCGGAGTTCCTCCGACCGCCTCGAGGTGAGCCGGCTCCGGTGGTGGCCCGATTGGCGACTGCAAGCCGGTCAGCCATTTCCTGGGAACTTGTTCCCTCGGGGGCTGGACTGAGGCACCACTTGTCCGCACGTCATCGCGTCACGTCCAATCGGCCCCGGCCCACGATTTTTGCGGCAACCATGGCGGTTGCCCGATCTTTACGCGATCGTGGTTCGTGACGAAAGGGGTCAGTTGCCGACCCGTCGTGGCTGAAATAAGCAACTGACCCGCCCCTTCACTTTTAAACCAGGGACCGTTCCAGAAACAGAGCGTCGGTTGGCCGCTTCCCTTCTTCCTTCTACATTCGCTCCACTTAGAATCCCCTGCTCCCGAGCTTCGCCTTCAAGGGATTTAGGGTTCCTCGCTCGCTCTGCCACCATTCCACTCATCCAGATCCGCACCCGGATGGCTCCCAAAGCGTCTCGGCCCAAAGGGAAGGGAACGGCAGCGGGTAAGGACGCCGCTCCGCCCGCTTTGCCGAAGGGATCCTGGGAAGGCTCCTGGGTGAAGGAGAAACAGATCGAGCTGCTGCGCCGAGGTCGAGTGCTTCCACCCGCGGACCTTGTGAGCTGCCGTCCTGCCGGCGGCGAACTGGTCCCCGCTCCCGCGCCTGGGGAGACGGTGGTCTTCTATGACCATTTCCCCCGGGGCTTCGCGCTGCCCGCCAGCAGCTTCATGCGCCAATTCCTGGACCATTTTCACTTGCAACCGCATCACATTGGGGCGAACGCGATGATGGTTTTGTCCGCGTTCGCCACCCTTTGCGAGGCGTATTTGGGCATCTGGCCCAACGTCGAGCTGTTCCGCCGGCTGATCTTCTTCAAGACCTAGACGGCGGACACCGTTCCGGTGATATGCGGCACCGCCTCCTTCTACGCCCGCAAGTCCGCTGACTTCCCCGGCATAAAAGGGAAGGAGTCTTGCAAGAAGTGGCAGCGCTCCTTCTTCTACGTGAAGAACCTAAGGGCGGACGAAGACCATATCAACCTGCCGCCCTTTGAGGCGAGCGAGCCCGAGCGGGAGAACTGGAGTACCGCCCCTCCTCGTCCGTCGCCGGACATGGAGAAGATTCTTCAGCGGGTCACCACGCTGCAGATGGAGGGTGGCCTGGAGCCGACCGACCTTCTCCTCGCCTTCCTGGTCGCCCGCGTGTCTCTGCTCCAGCGCTGCTCGCACAAGATGTGCTTCCTGGGATCTGCCAAGGATCCTACTCGTCATTCCTCCAAGGCGCTGTCAGCATTGGAGGTGGCTCGGAAGGCGAACCGCATCGCCGATGTCAAGCTTCAGGCCTCGTGGACGTGGGGACTGGAACCTCACGACCGGGATAACCCAATTGCTGAGGTGAGCTCGACGGTCCTGGCTTCAAGCCTTTTCCTCCCTTGCTACTCTGGTCTACTGACCTTTGTTCACTTGGTGCGGGCAGAACTTGTTCGCTCTGCAGGCGGCGGAGAATTCGACTCAGCGTCAAGCTGGCTTTGCCGCTGACCGAGCCGAATCGGATGATAAAGTCGTCTGGGACGAAGCCGAGGAGGTGGAGGACGCCAGTTCTCAGGCCGCCGCCGAGAGCTCAAGCGCCACTCAAGGCGATGAGGGAAACGATGAGCTCAAAGACTCGGGCGAACCCCTTGACCACTCCAGTAAGTTCCCCAGTCCTTCTCTCCTAAGAGATCGGTCCAAAGATGACGATGGCGGCGCAGGATCAGCTGCCACCCTCGGGGGCGTAGCTCTCCACGTAGCCGTTGCTGCCGCTGCTGGAACTCAGGCTCCCCCGACCGTGGATCTGCCAGAGTCCCCCGGGCGATGTTCTGCCGCCCCGGAGCCGGCAGACCCAGAAGAGGCTGGAGACGATCTGGCCGGCACCAAGAGAAAGGCCCAGCCGGCCTCCTCCGAGCCGGCTGACAAGCGCAAGAAACCGGAGCCAGCAGTGTCGTCGTGGTGAAACAACATATGCCATAGGATGGCTTAAATGGGGGCCGACTAGATGCTGGAGGATTCGGGAGAGGGGAACGAGCTAAAAAGCACGACAGAAAGAGACACTGATCTACCCAGGTTCGGGGCTCTCGTAAGGAGATAACACCCCTACTCCTGCTCTACTGATTGTATATATGGATCGATGTAGTACACCACAATGGTGCTTCCAAGCTCTCTCCTAGAGAAGGAAGATGAACTGGTAAGTGTAAGAGTACAGAGTGACCAACCAACAACTATCAGCCAACGTTCTCCCAGCTACCAACCTTCCAAGGACCGACCCTTTACCAGGGCTCCCTATGCCACCTTATATAGTGGTGGCCAGGGTTACAACGGTCATACAAGACCACAAGACAAGGGCTACACTCCAAACAGGAGCTGGTGGCGATGGCAGAGACCCTTGACTTCGCCCCTGATTGCTCTCGATGGGACGCCATATCCCTGTACCTTGTACCTCTTGAACTGTGGCCTTACCTCCGTGCGGTAAGCTCGTACTTGTGCACAGTGAGGGTAGGTAACCTCCACTGTGCACCCTGCCATCTTACTCTGCTACCATGCTTGGATGTTTTCTTCCTTGATTGTAGGGATGTGACACCTTGGTTGACTTAAGCATCCCGGATATGACCGTTGGCCATACCCAGGACTTATATGCCGGACCAACGACCTACGAGGGTTGGGTAATCCGGCCTCCCCTGCTCCTGCACAACACACCAAATAGTTAGGCCGGCATATCTGAGTATATGCCGGCACACATATATCAGTATTCCGGCTATGCCGGCATATCCAGACACCAGCCGGGATACACATTATATGCCGGCCTGGCCGATGCTCTTATATTCCGGCCAGGCCCTTCCTTGATAACCCGGCATAAAGTCAATCATAGACCTTGTGTCTCTCTAGTCTCTTGACCCTACCGGGGGTCATCCCCCCGACACTAGTCCCCGAAGCTGCCGAGGTTCCCCAGTCATAACTGTGGAGCCTTGACAGGTTCAACATACCTTTCTTCATTATGCCCCGGCGATCAGATTTATATGCCGGCACATCTGCACATATCCCGGCCTCTGTTCCTGTTCCAAAACTTATTCCGGCCGGTCCCGAGGGTATTCCGGACGGAACATATACATCGGGCAATTAATCCGACATATAGACGAGTCTTCCTCGAGAAGCCATGTCCGACAGCTTTGCATCGAAACTTGTAACTGCCCTGCCACCTCGAACGATCACCCACGATGTGACGGTTCACAGTGCAGCAGTTACTTCTCGCCGTCATGGCACGGTTACAGGAACCGCCGCCCTACTCTGTGCCGCCACGTGGCGCCTCGCCGCAGAAACGGTCGGGGGAGTGGAGCACTCCCACGATCCCCACGACCCTGCCTCTTCGCTATAAACAGGGCGGCGGGGGTAAACGTATCCTTTTACCCCCCACCACCATCGTCTTCCTCGCCTTCCTCGCCTGCTACTCTGCCTCCTGTGCTCCACCGCCGGTCCGAAGAGCAGCATCGCCGCCGCAGCCGACCTGCTCCCCGCCGACGCCGACGCCCGACGACGCACGGCATCACCTTTGACGACGCCGCCGCCGCCGCCTCTTCTCTCTGCAGCATTGCAGGGAGATTGGATCTTCCTGCACGCTCGCCGCCGCTCCATCGTCGCCGGCCAAGCTCCGGTGAGACCTCCCTCTGTTCTTCCTCTTTCACGCCTTTTACAACTTCGCACCGATAGCCCCGCTTGCACAGATCTGCCTCGGTCTCAGAGCTAGTTTTCCCTTTGATTCGACTAGCATTGCTAGGCAACGCTCGCAGGTGTTCATCTTTAGGAGTTTTACCCTTATTTGCTTCCTATTTTACCTGCCTCGGTAGATCTTCTATTCCTGCTAACATCTGTGAGAGTGGTATGCCGGAGAGACTAACCTCCCTCTTTTCTCCTGCCTTGATAGGAATAACATCACGGGACTCCGGCTCTCACGCCTTATCCCGGCCACTAAGATGGCATCTTCAAGCATGACGGCTACCTCGGCCTCTGAGGAAGATACCTCGGCCCGAGCTCAAGGACGCTCCGGCTGGGAGGGGTCGGAGGTTACTCCGGCCGACATATCCTGGGTCACCTCCACCAGGAGAGTCCCGGAGGGCGTAGCATGCCGGCTACCCGCGGGAGAAACTGTGCCGGCACCTGAACCCGGCGAACGCGTCGTCTTCATCGCCCACTTCGAGCGGGGCTTCGGACTGCCGGCATCGGACTTCTTCCGGGACTTCCTCAACACCTACGAGCTACAACCTCATCATATCCCGGCCAATGCCGTGATGATCCTCTCCGCCTTCGCTGCTTTTTGCGAGGGCTATGCCGGCATAGAGGCCCTTACTCAAGGCTGGGCGAAGTACTTCCAACTGCGGAAGCAAGTCGTCCAAGAGCCGCCCCGGAGCAAGGACGACCCGCCGGAGACGGCCCAGGAAAAGAAGGACCGCCCCATGACCCTCTGCGGCGCGGCCACCATCATGTCCCGAAAGGGCTCGGACTTCCCCAAGGTGGAACTCCTGGAATCTTGCAAGAAGTGGCAGAAAAGCTTCTTCTACGTCAAGAACACCACCGACGAGGATCTGCTCAACCTGCCGCCATTTGTGGACGAGCCACCCTTGGCTATGACGAACTGGACCTA